>OZ023313.1:14269278-14794278 GCA_964007375.1 Ophion obscuratus
TTTTTTTCCCCAACGAAATAAAATATTTTCTCAGCTCACAAACTGAAACATTGTGAAAAAACATTGGTGCGACATTTTTTTATCAATTCAGCGATCGACACAGTGTTATTTTTTGGAAACCAAAAATAATTGGGATACTTTTTTGCTTTTTCAGAATGTATTATTCTGTTTATGGTGGGAATCATTTCCAGCGCTTTGGCGTACGCAATCCACGTGATCAATCCCATCAAGCTCCTTTTCGATTCTGTAAGTACATACACATTAACGAAAATGCAAAACTTCGAAAAGAAGAATTTTCTCAAATTGCGTTTCACAAGATAGAAAATTAATTAGTTAATAAATTAGTCATTTGTACTGTTTTTTGGTAATCTTTTTTTAATAATGATGATAGTAATAATTTTTATAAGTTTACCTTTTTATAGTTTCAAATAATTATTAATAAGATAAAATTTGCTCCAGTAACGTTTGTCTAAAGCATTCAAATTGCAGTGCTAAACAAATCCAAATATTTCAACAGTTTTGTTCGTTATAAACACGCAGCATATCTTACCAAAAATCACTTACCTAATTGCTCAAGTTTTTGCAGCTAATCGCGACGATCTTTTGAAATGCTTTTTAAGTCACTGGCGCTCACGTGTGAAATTATGATGTTTTTTTTTTTTTTTTCATGCGATAGGCTATTTTGATGAGGCCAGATTCGTTCGTGTTCGACATATGGCAAAAGCCACCGATCGACGTGTACATCAAAGTCTACATCTTCAACATCACGAACCCCGACGAATTTTTGAACGGCGAGGAAAAGCTCAAGGTCCATGAAATCGGTCCCTACGTTTACCAGTGAGTGCATTTCCGCGTTCTGCCCAGATATTCTCATTGAGGCCCGAGTGTTTCACCGATGAATGTCAAAAAAAATTTTTCAGACCCAGTTACGTCCGCTGGTAGTTCAACTCCTCAAAAAGATATTGACAGCTCGACAATTGTTCAATTTTCATATGAGGTCTTCTCATTTTAGACACTATAAAAGGCTATTTTCATTAATTTTTTTGATCGGTTTATATTTTAGATATTGATATAAAAGTTGTTACATTGAATAAACACACTTTCTAAATGCATTGAGAATTTTTTTTTGTATATTTAAGTCACTATTTATAAACGAAGATGGTAGTTAGAAAAATGTCCTCAAAAATTTATTTTTCATCTGCGCTGTTGATGAAATCTCGGAGATGGATCATCCGAAATGAAAAAAATTCAAACGGTTTTAGATTCAGTATGTTAATGGCTATAGCGCATGTCATACGATTTTTTATATATGCAAAAATAACGAAATGGCGGACACTTTTCGAAAAAACAAAAAAAAACGCTTTTTTTTTAACGATGAAAAAAAAATGTCACCGTTTTTGGCAAAAAAAATTAAATATCAAAATTTGAAAAAAAATCCTTGACACGAGCTTTAGCTATAGTTGTAAGAGTTGTAAAGAATATAGTTAAAATTTCATAAGAATCGATTTTATAGTTTCGAAGATTTTA
This sequence comes from Ophion obscuratus, assembly GCA_964007375.1. Classification (NCBI taxonomy): domain Eukaryota; kingdom Metazoa; phylum Arthropoda; class Insecta; order Hymenoptera; family Ichneumonidae; genus Ophion; species Ophion obscuratus. Next base: position 14,270,806 of record OZ023313.1, read on the forward strand.
TCAACAAGCCGTCGAAAAACGTTATTTCGAGAAAAAAACGCGTTTAAAGTTTGTTTTGGTTACTCAAATCCATTAAAAACATTTTTTAATGTATTTCGAAAGTGTATTTATTAAGTGTAACAACTTTTATATGAATATCTATAATATAAACTTATCACAAAAAATCATGAAAATAGCCTTTTTAGCGTCTGAAGTGAGAAGATCCCTTATCTTACGAAGAATCGCGAATCGACTTGGAATTTAATTGTCAATGAGCGTAGTGAATGTGTCAGCGAGAAATATCGCCCAAAATCATTAATTTGTCATAAGCAACTGTGCTACCTCGAATTGCAGTCGTCTTTGATTCCAAAAAACAATATGGGCTAACCACGGTCTTACATACAGGTCTTGAAACGACGCTCATGTTTATAGGCGGCGATTGGGCCGCTCAGTGTCCAAGCTTTTTTTTCTTATCGTCGCCACCGTGTGTCGTTGCGATCGGAGGGTGTCACGAGACTAACCTAAACCGATTCATAAAATGTTTCGTCGGATAGGCGTACGTGCGTATAACAGTTGAAGATCGTTACGCGTGTACAAGAAAGTTTCATATGCCTTGTAACGATGCGTTACGAATATTGAGACTATCCGAGAAAGGTGAGGTAAGCGGGCTGGCGCAGCTCAGTGGTCGGAGCAGTCGACCGGCAATCGAAGGGTCCCGGGTTCGAATCCCGGCCCAGAAGCGCACCGCATTTTTTCTCCGATAGTTCGATGGCTGTTTTTCAGCAGAATTATAGCCTAAATAACTATTATTGACAATTTAAGGGATCACCGCAGTGTAACGGGTCGAAAAATGGTTAATTTTCAAGATTTTTTTTTCGCTGGTAAAAATACGCTAATCACTCTGATTTTTTATTTCAAATCAAAGAACAGAATTAAAAAATCGAAGAACGGATGAAAAATCAAAGAACAGAAAACACATTTTTAAACGTTTGTTTTTTTTTATTTTTTTACATTTTTTTCACCGGTTGAAAATGTCTTCGAAAAAAGGAGTCGTCACGTCACGGTGGCCGTAAATATCTGAAACAAAATTTGTAAAAAGATTATTAATCAGTACGAAAGCCGCTATTTTGCTATGGAGGTTTATTTAAAATAAAAATTGACAAAACGGCGGTGGGTTGAAAAAAATGTATCGAATTAAACCGATTATTTTCGACAGTTTTTCGTTTAAAAAATATGAATATGTCAAAAAAGCTTTCATAGCAAGATAAAGAATGGCGTGAAGAATATTGTGTCAACATTTGAGACGGATAGCTTGAAAAATCTTCCTTTGAGAGTGTGCACCGTTTTGAAAAACGTAATTTCGAGAAAAACGCGGTTATTGTAGGTTTGGTTATATTTTAAAGCACGTACGCAGGAATTTGTTCGTTTTAGCATGCAAATACATACTTTTTCGTTTACTTTCCGTGTAATGGATATTTCTTATAAAAAATAAATAAGAATCCGTGTACCGAGATATTACAGTCTAAAGCGCATGCGCTGTATGCAGGACGGAGACATAAGATATCGGTGTCTTCTTCGCACGACACCCCCTTTCCTATGCGCACCTTGCGGCCGAAAATTGAAGCAAAAACTGGACGCTGAGTGGATTTTTCCTCATTACCGTCGTTTCAAGACCTGCATGTAAGACCGTGAGGGGAACTCATCGAAACCCCAAAGTTGAACGCTCATTGGACTTATCTATGTCGAAAGACCAATCAGTATCATTGACCACTCATCAGGAACCCTCTCAAAAAGTCCTTTTCGTCAGCCTAATAGGGCCTTCTTTCGCTTCAAATTGTCCATGAGATTAGCTACCTCAAAAATTGTATTCCCATTCCCAATGCCAACAGAGAAATTCTTGAGCACGCGAACATCACGTGGAACGACAATGGCACGCTTTCGTACATTCCCAGGAGAACGATCGTCTTCGTTCCCGAAATGTCGGTCGGCGATCCTGACTTGGATGTCGTGAGGGTACCGAATATTCCAATGCTGGTGAGTACGATACGAAAAAAGATTTTCGCTTTGATAGAAAAAAGTATACTGTTTTCTTATATCTAAATAAAGATCTAATTAACTCGGAGGACACGATGTAAAAGCGCAAAGCCTGTCAATGTGCCGTATTATTTCTGGATGAATATTGTGCCTGAATGATAATGAATACACCATGCGTTGGGGATTCACCAGCATATATTGACAGACGCTCAACAGTCTCTCGGGTCTTCCCCTATGGATTGGAATTGCAAATATTTGCGGACTTGTAAAATATATGCGAACGTACACAACACACATACATGATCAGACGATTCACCGCAAATAGTCAGATCTAGAAACGCTTTGTACAAAAGATTTTCAGTTTTAAGGGAAACAGCGGACCGAGACATTTTTCTAACAAGCAACACCCTCAGGTGTCGTCCTTCAATTTTTTTGAATACGTCGATTTTCTGATTTTTTCCTCTTCCCTCCTTAAAATCCTGGATTTCAAGTTTTTCAGTCCCTTTTCTATCCTTTCGTCTACTTTTTTTTTTACTTATTTTCGATTCCGTTTCATTGTTAAGGGAATGGTCTGCCTTGTTGGGCAAAAAAATGTTCAATTTTTTACTAATTTTTTATGCGAAAAGTATTAAATGCAGAATGTTCATATTTGGTATGTTGACCAAGCGGTATTTATTGAACATCAAAATATTTTTTAAAGTTTGACAAAACATGGTGGTGGGAGTGGGGGGAGCCACGTATGTCGGTTCGCGGGCGATGACATTCTTCGCTTGCGGAAGTCCTAATTCCCGGACAGGTGATCCGAAGCAAAGAAATCAAACATATTTTTACTTTGTACAATATTGTGTATAATTTGACCTAGAATCAAGAAGAAAAATTGAAAAATAAAAAAATAGTGAGCAAAAAACTGCGAAATCGTCATCGTCCGCGCACCGACATACGTGGCTCCTCCCACTCCCAGCACCATGTTTTGTCAAACTTTAAAAAAAAAATTGAGGTTCAATAAAGACCGCTTAGTCAACATACCAAATATGAACATTTTATATTTAATACTTTTCGCATAAAAAAATGGTGAAAAATCGAACATTTTTTGGATCAACAAGACTGAACCTTCCCTTAATGTGTCTTCTATCTCCAGATCTAATTCGCCCTCTTCTAAATTCCTTTTGCGTTTTCCCCGTTACCGTTTTTCCATGTGCCCAAATTCAGTTTTTACACGAGACACTATACATTTTTAATTTGTTGAAAAAAACAACTGCATTTAAAAAGAATCTATACTAAAAGAAAACGACTTGTAAATTTTGAAGCTGGCGAATCATTTCGAAAAAACTTATTTTTTTCGTCTTCATTTTCGCGATTGGTTCGGGATGAACAATCGAAATGGGACACTCTGTATATTGATTTCAATAGCTCGTGCGACACCCATCGGTCATAAATATGGATCTCTTCTTGCGAATAGGTAAATGCTTTTTATCGATTTTTTGTTTCGAGCCACGTGCATTTTTATCCCTGAAGGGGTCCCGGGCTCCGCCCGGCGGTGTCGTCGCTCCACGTGACTCCGGTAATCAAGATTTCCTCACAGTCGTATATGAAACAACGTGTGTCGAAAAGAAGCGGGAAGGACGAAAAATGAAATATACTCGGTGCAAACATTGCGGCCGAGCACGGCTCAATTTTACACGATCTTGTTTTTGTCATAGTCGTCGTTTAATTGTAGTGAATAAAAAGGACAAAAAAAAGTTGAACGCACAAATTTGTCTGGTGTAAATCACTATGTATCGCAAATTGATCGCTCGTGAATATTTTTTTCTCCCTCTTCGCAGTCGATCGTGTTGTCACCGATTGCATATGTAACGAAAATACGTAATTGAGGATTGACACTGCGAATAACCCTGCGAAAAAAGCGAGGCACGGCACGGAGATGACGTATGCTCGGCCGAGATATCTGAACTTTATCACCTTTACTTTGACTGGTCATTTTTTTTTGTGCAAACGCTATCCGTAGATTTCCGATGAAAAGACATCGACCGAATTTCTACGATAAAAGTTATTATTCAATACGAATGTTGAAAAATTAAATGTACGAAACTATTTTCATCGCTGAGTAATTTTTGTACGTCCCAAAAATCGTTTCTGGGCCACTTTTTGATGATCAAATAATTATCCATGATAAAAATAATGCGAAACAATTTTTGTTACAAAATTTCAAGCCGCAATATGATTCTGAAACGAAGTTTTGATCACAAAATAACTGCTTGAGGATTTGGAAAAATGTTTACAAAAACATACGCCCAGAGAATATTATTCCCCAAAAATTATTCTTTCCACTAATGAAAAAAAAACGTCATATGAAGTAAAATGAAAAGTTGGGCTGTCGAAAACATTTTAACACTATATTTATTATTATCATCACTAACTATACGTCCACAAAAAATTACTGCCCAAAAATTATTCTCACTATTGATAAAAAAAATCATTTGAAGTAAAATGAAAAGTTAGCCTTTTAAAAACATTTTCGCATTACCTTTAGTAGCTAAGACATTATCAGTACCGTAATTATTATCACTCAATATATGTCTACCAAAAATTATAGAAACCGAAAAAATCTTCTTTCTATCCAAGAAAAAAACAATCATTTGGAGTGAAATAAAAAGTTAGCCTTTTCAAGAACATTTTTACATTATCTTTATCAGAACATTATCATTATAATAATGATTATCGGTAAATACAAATCACCATAAAGGTCGCGATGCACGTGACTAGCTGCGGACGTAAAAAAGAAGTGAGACGTCTGAAGCTATTTAAGCAAAAACGTTTGAAATACCTGATATAAAATTAGGGGAAAAAAAATAATTCTCAGGTACAGACATAGAAACGGTTGCATAACTACGAGCGTCTATGTGTAATTACGCATTTAATGTGAGAATGGCCGGGGGTAATAGTAATAAGAGCTCGAACGATAATGAGGATGCATCGATGCGACATAGTTTTTACCACTGTCACAGGAAAATAGTGAGAGCGTGTGTTGCTCCATTAGATTGACATTTACCACGTTCACGTGTCGTCTGGAAAACGTGGCGCTCGTTTAATCGTTCTATTTACTCGCACATTTGACATGCGAGGAAGCTACAGTTACATATCGAATATTGTCGAGTCCTTACAGAGCTAAACATTTCGAATGTTGTAACATCCGAGTAGCCTGAAAAAAAATCCCGCTGACTGTGAGACAAAAACTTTAGCGTTAAATTATATACTCGTCAACTTGTCACGGTTCAATTAATTTTTGTGTTATCAAATTTGTCGAGATGTTTTAAGGGGTAACACAACTAGAATTTTCCAAAAAATTATTCTTTTAATTCGCTCAAGAGATGCCTTGAACCATTGAGAATAAGGGGAAAAACGTTTGGTACCTGTGAAAAAAAAGGTCGACCGTTTTTCTCGGAACAAAATTTTTTCAAACCGACACGCAGCATAACTCCAACAATTTTCATTCTAGGCACTCAACATTTTGAGCGCATCCTTAAAATAACATTCCGATGAGAAATACTTACGGGATTTTCCATGAGTTAATTATAACATTATTTATCAACAAATGATTGTCCTTTTTTCTGTCGAAAATTGACTTTTCACTTTAAATGCTTGCCAATTATAGGAAAATTAATATGTTTAAAATCCCCTACGTACTTCTCTAGCTATACTCATGTAAATTGATAGAATTGAAAAAAAAAATTCACTTTGGAATTTGCGTGCCGCAGCGCATCTTAAGGTATTCCTTTCACGAAACCAAATATTTTACACTTAACTGATTTTCGTCTATAATGAAGTAAAAATACATCCCAGTATACTGGTAAAATTTCAAGCCAAGTTACCGAACCTTTAACGAAAAATTACGGCCCTAAAAGTCGTCTCACTTACACGGCGCTTTATGGACATGTCACGCTGGCCACATGTCTTTCTAATAATTTATACACTAAATAACTCTAGATGCCTAATACAAACTGCTCACAGGTGTAAAAAAGTCTAAAGATTCCGTAACAACAATAAAAACAGAGGGTCACCGAACGTTTAAAGAAAATATTAATGTTAAAACTTGGAAAAGTGTGGTTAGCAGAAGAATTTTTGTAGCCGTGACGTTTCAAATAAATGTAAAAATGTCTCAATCTACTAAATTTGCGCGAATTTTGTCATTCTAGTTTATCGTTGTGTATAATAATCCATTATAACTTGTTTTTTTATTAAGCGCAATTGTAATTTACCGACGATTCAGAAGGCCCTGCTTATGCCCCCACAAAATACGGCCCTCCCCGAAAGGAATACCTTAAATTCAACATGCCTCGCGAGAATGGCTCCGGAGTCACCATTTTGTATATTTTTTTCAATATAACATTCTTTTTTTTACTTGAAGATGTGACTAATAACATTTTTGAATATTATTATACTGTTACTTGTCCGTCCACAAAAAAAAATCGCGAAAATTCGCTTAATTTTAGACGTTTACAGTGATGTTACCCCTTAAACGTCACGGATCATTTTTTGACACAATGTACTTGGTTTTAACCCTACGTTGATGCACTGGGTCATTTTGACCCGGATGAATTTTTAGTAAAATGCTGATTTGCCTAAAATTGAAAATGTTTAATATTTTTTTTAAACGATTTGATTTTATATTTTTTGAATTTTAATTATGTAGACACTTGAAGAAATGTTTCAAGTGTATTCCTGATTTTTTCAATAACAACCGACCGAAGGGTTGTTAATGGCAGGTGGATGAAGTACTATCCGGGTCAAATTGACCCCGTGTGCCAAAATCGTGGCCAACTATAAGTGTGTCAACGAAGAGTGCATTGACAATATTGATTTGAACATTTGCCCTCAAAAGAAATTGTTTGTTTGAATTTAATTTTTTTTCGAATATCGGCTTGACTGTTTAGTGTTCAATAAAATTATATATCAAATTTGACAAAATATTAAAATTGAATGAAGCTGGTCCTAAGAAATAACGTATATTTGATGGTCATTAAATTTTATTCCGGTCGGACTTTTTCGTTCACTGCGATGAACTTGTGCATTTAAAATAAACAAATATTTCACTCCGAACCAACACTGGTAGATGGGCAGTAATACGTAACGGTGGAACGTAAAAATCTGACAGACTGTACATTGGAAGTCAGGAAAAAATATTTTGTTTCTTGAGTCTGTACCAGATAGAAATTTCCAAATAGAAAAATAAATGAGTAGTAGTTTATTCCACATGTAAGATAAGTATATAGTAGTAGTTTATCCCACATGTATACCATTGCGGATTTTTACAACCCCCATCCGTTTTTCGGTTTCCTTTTTGCATTATAGTATTTTACAACGGTCCGTCTGTTTTTGTTTTGCCTTAGTTTACGTTCCATGGTTCCACTTATTCCTATTTTTTATTGTCGATTAGAAAAATAAATACATATGAGGTATTTCACGTAAATCCGATGGACTTTTTCCCTGACTCCCGCCAAATCGATTTATTTTTTAAATCTGATTCCATTGACTCTAAAAGACACCCTGAATTTTTTAAACATTTTTCGAAACGACCCTTAGTCGAAAAAAAATTTGTCCGAAAAAAACGCCCTGATTTAAAAATCTGAAAAAATCCCAAAAATGCGTGATTATATGTAAAAAAAATTCAAGCTATTACCCGCAGTAGAAGTATGATTTTTCTGTGCTTTCTGAGCATTTAACGTTAAAAAAATCCGAAAAATTGACTGCTAACTGTTCAAGTTCCATGATTGTGATTATTCAAAAATGGTCAAAAAATTCATTGTGGGTATACAAATATTTAAGTATAATAAATAAAATGTACATAGGAAATAAATAACCCTCATACTCGCGCCTGTTGTAAAATCTTCCGAAAATGTGTACCAGATAAGATTTTCCGATAGGGTGGAAGCAAAAAATGATTGTTAATGTGTTCACAGGGCGTTTATTCGGCGCTTCACGATGCCGGCTTTTTCGTCAACTATCCACTGACCCAACTGGCTAATTATCTCAACAGTCAACCCATCCTGAATATAACGGTGTACGACTATCTCTGGGGCTACGAGGATCCTTTGGTCCGTCTCGCAAGTGGTATCGTGCCGAACTTCATAAATTTCCGCAAGTTCGGTCTACTCGATAGGGTAAGTCTCCGAGAATTTCGAATTTTTCATCCCTTAGAGAACACAATTAAGACAGTAATGAAATTCAAAACAATAAAATTTCACGTTCATAAAAAACGCAGTCGAGTCAAAAAGGTACGCACAGAAATTTCGAAACGTTCTAAATTTCTTTCTAAATCAAGTCGCGAATGAACTAAAAAGTAATTAATGAATCAAGCGAAGATTAAATGAAGTGATCAATTAATCCAGCGAAAATTAAATTAATGAACTAATTTATCACATAAAATGAAATAAATCGAGGGAAGAATTAATTAACTAATTAATCCAGTGTAATTCTTAACTGGGGAACCATTAGGCGAGGAAAAAATTGCTGATTTTAATGATTTTTTTTAAGGAAAGATTTCTTTTCCGTTTACGAGACTTAGGGTATGTTTTGTTACTGCTTTTGGCTCTGTTACATGGTATTCTTTTTTTCATTAATCTTTAAAAATGACGGAGTTATGGCACGGTATTTTAAACGGGTTGCGGCGGATGTGTCGGACGGCGTGAAACGTAGCGTCGGCAGGATTAATCTGAAAAAAAAACCAATGAAACATTTTCTTTCATTAACCCTCATACGCAGAATATGAACCAAGAAAAAGTGAGAAATGTTGAAAATCGATTAAATGGTACGCTTTGAAACAAAAAGATTGAGTTTTCCGAAAAAATGGCTACATTTTGCAATAAAAAATAGTTTTTTTTAATTCTTAAGAACATTTAGGGTGATGTTTTAGACAATAAGGTTAGAAAGATTTTGAACAAATTTCATCATACTCGGTCGCTAATTTTTTAGCTATACGTCACGCCAGTCTTGAAAATGCAATTTACAAGACCGTGCCATACCTTCGCCGTTTTATAAGATTAATAACATTCAAAAATACCATATAACAGCCAAAATTAGTAATAAAGTATACCCTAAGTCGCAAAAATGGTGAAGAAATCTTTGGTTCAAGAAAAAATCATGGAAATCAGCAAATCTTTTCCTCGCCTAAAGGTGAGAAGTGAGAATGAAGGTGAGAAGACCCCTTGAGGGGTCTTGTCACTTTAGACGCAAAAAAAAGTTATTTTCATGCATTTTTTTTATAGGTTTATATTATATATATTGATGTAAAAGTTGTTTCACTTAATGAATACACTTTCGAAATACATTTTAAAAAAACAAACTTTATGCATTTATGTAATCCAAACAAACTTTAAACGCGGTTTTCTCGAAACAACGTTTTTCGACGGCTTGTTGACAAAATCTTCGAAACTACAGAACCGATCCTTATGAAATTTTAACCATATATTCTCAACAACTATAATTATAGCGCATGTCAAGGATTAAAAAAAATATTGATATGTACTTTTTTTTGCCAAAAACGGTTAAAAAAACACGTTTTTTTTGTTTTTACGAAAAATGTTCGCTATTTTGTTATTTTTGCATATATCAAAAATTGATGGTATGCGCTATAGCCATTAACATACTGAATCTAAAGCCCTTTGATTTTTTGTTTCGGATGATCCATCTCCGAGATTTCATCAACAGAGCAGACCTACAATGTTTTAGTACATTTTTTTAACTACCATCTTCGTCTTTAAATAGTGACTAGAATAAATAAAAAAAAAAAAAATTCAAATATATTTCGAAAGTGTATTTATTAAGTGTAACAACTTTTATTCCAATATCTACAATATAAACCTACACGTGGAAAACAGGGGCCACAAAGTTTAGAATTAATACTATGCTTCTAAAAAAAATATCATGAATATAAAAAAGTATTGAATGGATGATAAAAATTGTAATTATGGTATAGTAATAATGAAGAAATTTAAATATCGTGAATATAAAAAAGTGAATGAAAAATGAATATAAATATCATGAATATAGAAAAGTATTGAAAGGATGATAAAAATTGTAATTATGGTATAGTAATAATGAAGAAATTTAAATTTTCACTTACGATATGGCACGTAAACTTGTACAAATAATACATTTTATTCGGCATATTGTGATTTTTTGTAGTATTCAAAAAATATTTTGCCCACGTGATTGGAACAATTAGTTTCCAGTATTCTACAAAAAGTACGGTATAAAGAGTCACATTTTACTAATGACTTCGTAATATTTTTCGCTATACGCCGAAGATTTATGCCACGCGCATAGTGAAATCTATACATACACGAAGATTCATGCTATATGTATCGAAAAATCCATATGAAAATATAGCGTGTAATTAAGGTTGGTATTTCACAAAAAGTCCTATACAGCATACAGGACTCGCGCCTATGCGAGAATATTTTCAAATGTAATATGCAAGCATCATTTTTACTATACGGTGAGAAAATCATTTTTACACTTCTATAACAACAAGTCTCAGAATTCCGAACCGGCACTAAACTGCTATATTTTTCTAGCACTCAATATTAGAACTCTGGCAAGCAGTGTTAAAATTTGAGGCCATATTTTTCTCCGTGTATCAAAAAAATTATTCAAATAGCCTTTTTTCAGCGTCTAAAGTGAGAAGACCCCTTAAGCCATAGGTAATTTGATCGTCACCGTTAACTTCGACTTCTCAAACCTATCTGTCGAATTACGATCGAACTTGAAACACACGTCAATTTTGAACTTTGCTCGTTCTTGAGATGAGCCTCGAGTGTGAACCCGAACTATCCTCAATACTTTAAATATTCATGAATTTAATATTTCAAACCCACTCGTTTAAATACACATTGCAAAATTGTCCCGTATGAACTTTTTAACCCCCTCCCCACCCCCCGCTCGTTTCTCGTTCCTGCGTAAAGTGTGTGAAATTTTCGCAACAGAGTACTTAGCGTTCCCCGGTCGAAATCCTTTCACTATTTACGCAGCCACCGACACGCTTGATTATAACTGGATTCAACGAGACCCGTACGAACGATTTATTCTCCATCATTTCTTCTTTTTGAGTAAACGAGAAAAATGCAAAATAAATTGGTATCTCGAGCTAATCAACGTGTTCTATTATATCGAGCGATTACACGCACGAGTATATGATATTTGTCGTATATGAAAGGTGGTCGAGAGTGTTCGATGACTGAAAGTTTTCCATAAAAATGTGATTGTGCAAAATGTCGGCGGTGACGTTTTGATTAATCGACGATCAATGACTCCGAATGATCGATCGATGCAAGAACTTCAATGATCCGTTGGATTGGACGCACTTACGGGCTCTTCGGTGCCGGCTAAAACTGCCTCGTTTTCGATACTCATTATTCTCGATCTATTTTTGTTTTGGTGCGACTTTTGTGGAGAAGAAACAATTGCGGGTTAACTTTTTTTTCAAGGCATTCCTTTGACTGGGTCATTTTTTTAATTACAGTTGCGCTTGAGGGGTGAGATGCAGTCAGAGGCGTAAAAAAACGAGCATTTTCAAAAACTTTTTTTTTTATTGTAATTCAGTTTGTTTTACAAAAGGGGCTACACGGACTTTTTATGTTATATTTCAACTTGACTTGTACAAATTTTCAAAGAAAAATATTGATTATTTATAAAAATATCGCCATCTTTGTCGGACCCCCTTCGGCATGTAGTGCTTTGCGGTGACCATCATAAAATTTTACTCGATCATCTGAAATTGAACAACCAAAAAAAATCGTTAGTTTAATAATAAATCTAGTCCTTAATCGAAGCTTTTTTTAAAAAAATTAACATAATGGTGGCTTCCAACAGATAACTTTCGATTTTCGACCAAAAAATCGCTCGTTTATTGTGTCAAAAAAATAGAAATTTTCAACAAAAATGAAAATCCTTCGATTGCGGACTAGTTTTTAATGCTATCTATAAGCACACCAAATTTCATCAAAATCCATCGAGTGGTTTTTGAATTATAGCAGTAACTGACTTGAAAAACATAGTTTCGAGAAAAACGCGTTTAAAGTTTTTCGATGTAGATACGGTATTGTATGTTCGTAAAATGTTGAGCTCGATGCATGAAGCTAAACTTTTTTTTATGTATTTTGATTCGCTGAATCCGAATATCACAATGTTTTGCCGAAAAGTCGAGCATTCAATTGTTTATAGCCAATTGTTAAACCAATTTTTCCAAAAATTAAAGTTTTTGGGGTTTAATTATTAAAAACAATATATTTTGGGCAATTTTAAAATGAAAGTATTGTTTATAAAATTCTGCTAAAGTTCATAGTTTTTGGGTAATACATTTTTGAAAATTTCCTTAAAGAGTTTTCCAATTGTACAGTTGATTTATGTATAGAAATACTAATTAAAAAATTACTTACATCGAATCATTAATTCCTGGCCCATACAATAGGGCTTTTGCCGATGTGGAAGCTTCCAAAATATCAATTTGTTGTTGTCTTCGAAGCATTCTGCCTTCCCTGGTATTATCGTGTGCGCGTTTGTCAGCCGCTACCTGCCATGGGGACCCGATGCCCCTTCATTGATTGTGGGATATCCCGGAAACTATTCATCGGATTGACTTGAAATTTTCAGGGAATATTTTCGAAACATCAGACTTCAAGAAAATGTAATAAAAAAATCGATTTTTTGAAATTTCTGACGGCATCTCACCCCTTAATAAAAAGAAGTTACAGTCAATTATTATCGCGTTATTTGGCTGTTACATGGTATTTTTGTATATTATTAATAATTGAAAATGGCGGAGGTATGGCACGGTCTTATAAACGGGTTGCGGCGGATATTGTGCGTCGGCGTGACACGTAGCATTGGCGGCATTAGTCTGACAAAAAAACCAACGAAGAATTTTCTCTCATTGACACTCATACGCAGAATATGAACCAAGAAAAAGTGAGAAATGTTGAAAACCGACGAAACGGTACTCTTTGAAACAAACTGATTGAATTTTCTGAAAAAAAATGGCTGTATTAGGCAATGAAAAATTACGTTTTTTTTCTTCTAATTTCCAAAAACATTTAGGGTCATGTTTTAGACAGTAAGATTAGAAATTTTTGTACAAAATTTTATCAGAATCGGTCAGTTAGTTTTTTAGCTATACGTCACGCCCGTTTTAAAAATGCAGTTTAGAAGGCTGTGATTCATTCCTCCGCTATTTTTAGAGATCAATAGAAAAATCCCATGTAACAACCAAAAGTAGTACTAAATCATACCCTGAGTCTAAAAAGTGATGAGGAAATCTTTCCTTAAAAAAAATCACGTCAAATCAGCGAATTATTTCGTTCCCCCTTAAGGCGGGAGCCTGAATTAGAAGGTTCGAAAATGCGTTTTTTTTTTTATAATTGCTTAAATCGATAGATAAACTATCCAAGAATATATTTACAAAGTTCCATCGGCCAATTGTAAATATTTTCGAAGATGCATATTCACAATTGGCATAAGATATTTCCTCCTATTGAAAACTTTGATGCGCGTTTTCTCCAGTTTTCATTTTCACGACTTTTCCAAATTGGCGGGCGTGATAGCAAAAAAACTAAACGAACTATTAAATCAAACCAAAGTTTGTGTTCTTCAGTATGAAAATCTCTTCAAAGTGAATTGAAAAAAGTCGTTTAAAAAGTCTTTTTAAATGGTTTTTATAGCACGTTAAATTGTTTTTGTTTAACACATGATTTTTTCAAACCTGAGAAAAGTCATAATTTCACGATTTTTTCAGCTTTTTCTTAATTCGTCCAGAAGAAAAATATATCACACTTTAAAATCTTATTGGTTTATTTGGTTTAGTCAAGAATTGCGAGCTGCATCTTTCCCGCCAATTGGGGATTGCAGTGACAAGACGCAGACGGAATAGGTTGATAAATCTGCAGTCATTCATTGTTTCATGTTGACCATTCTTTGTATACATGAAAAGATACCTCAATGTTTACTGGGCTCACTTGTTTTTGCATCTTCTAAAAAAAATCCCCAAAAAACACTTTTTGGACCTTCTAATTCAGGCTCCCGGCTTGAGTGGTTAGGCCATCTACAGGCCGAAAAAATGGGCTTTCTTTCAGAAAAGCTACAAAATAAATCGAAATTACAAAAAATGAACATATCTTCTAATTCAGATATGTTCATCATACATATCAGTGATTGTATACAATAATTTTTTTGAAGCGATTAATTTCAAAATGGCGGCTGTGCAGCGTTTATCTCAAAGGTGCATTTTTTCAAGTTGGTCGGAAACATAACTCAGACAATTTTCAACCGATTCACTTGAAATGTTGAATATATCTTGAAAAATCCATTGCCTATGGAAGTACGTAGGATTTTTTTTTATATTGCATAGTTCATTTCTTATTAACGATTATCTGACGATTTTTTGGATAAATTTTTGGAAAGTGAAAAATTTCGTCAGGTCTTTGTTAATAACAAATGAACTATGCAATATAAAAAAAAATCCTACGTACTTCCATAGGCAATGGATTTTTCAAGATATATTCAACATTTCAAGTGAATCGGTTGAAAATTGTCTGAGTTATGTTTCCGGCCAACTTAAGGCGTTACCCCCACATGTAGCGCAAAAAAGGCCTTTTTCATTAATTTTTTTAAATAAAACTACAAAACTTTTTTAATCGATCAATATACCATCTTAAAGAACACATCTTGAAGAACTTCCAGTAATTTTTTTATTGAAAAATATTACATTGTTTAGTGGCAAATGGCCGTCAATGAAATAATGTTTTTATATACACGGTTTGCGGTGACTAACATTGCGGCGAAGTGGATCATCTGAAAAAAAAAATGCGGATGGATTTAGTCAAATATAAGTATAAACTAGTCCTTAATCGAAGGATTTTAAAAAAATATCCATTTTTCACAAAATGGCGGACAGTCAAAGTTAATGGTTCGATTTTAACGAAAAAAAACGGCCGTTTTTTTGCTATAAAACGGCCATTTTTTTCGAAAAAAAAAAATCGATCGATTAAAGACTACATTTTTATGTATTAAATAAGCCTGCAAAATTTCAAGAAGATCGGTTCATTAGTGTTCGAGTAATCTTGGTCACCGACTTCAGAAATGCCATTTTGAGAAAAACGCGTTTAAAGTTTCAATTTCCGGTCGTTTACACAACGGATTCTTCTCTTTGAACGCTCATATCTCAGTCAATTTTGTTCGGATCGACTTGAAATTTTCAGGACATATTCTCAGATACTTATACTTCAAAAAAATGCAATAAAAAAAATCGATTTTTTCAAATTCGCAAGTGGGGGTAACCCCTTAAAAAAATGCAGTTTTGAGATGAACGGTGCACAGCCGCCATTTTGAAATTAATCGCTTCAAAAAAATTATTGTATACAGCCACTGGTGTGTATGATAAACACTCTTTTTTGTAATTTCGATTTATCTTGTAGTTTATTTGAAAAAAAATCCCCAAAAAGCCTATTTTTTCTGCCTCTAGAGTGGCCTAAGGCCTTAAGTCGTACGGAGTCTTAGAAAAAATCAGTAATAAAAATTGGTCGCACTTTCTGGCACAAATCAGAGTATTTTAAATTGTTGCCCCTTATGTACCCGGGATTCCCCTATGCTAAACAAATGTCTTTCCTTGTTTGTGTGGTAGACACAGGAAGGCCTAACGCTCTGGAACTTCCGAGATCGATTGTACCTTCAACTCGTAAATATAAAAATATGTCTTGCGCAAAGTCAAGCCCGGGGGGTTGAATCGAACGAGCGCCCGCATTATTGTGCCACGATACAACTTTCAAGTCCCGCTATAAAATCGTACAATTCTTCGCCGGCTTCGAGAGGAAACATTTGAGAAATGTCGATTTTATTAATGCACGGGCGAGTTGGAATAAAACGCACGTGCACTTGCGTCATTGAAAAAGCCTTTGGAACGCTTCGAGCGATCGACGCTGTTTCTCTTTACCTCTATCGAAGTTCATGCACCTTCGAGAAAATTGGCCCAGATCGCGGAATTTCATATTCATGTTTTACGTGTGGACAGAAAATTATTTTTTGAACGAGAAAAGCAAACACTCCCACATGACCTTTTATCTTCCACAGAATATTTTTTAATTTAAGGAGAGCACCACTGTAACGGGTCGAAAACGCTCGTTTTTTTCCGATTTTTTTGGGTCTCTAGATTATTTATTTCGGATACAGAAAAAAAGTGTGTTATTGAGCCTACATTGAAATTGTGTCATGTAAATTTTCCTTAAAAAAATATTTTAATTAACGCCGTTATCGAGGTACAATAGAGCCTCTGTATAAAAAATGTGACCATAGTTGATCTAAAAAATAAAAATAAAAGAGTTTTATAATCTTTATGAATGTAGTCGTTGGACGTAGCCGATTTTCGAGAAAAAAAATTCACATAATGACGTGTGTTAAAAAAAGGGTAATTTTCGCGAAATTTTTACGTTCATTCGGGGGGGTTAAAAAATACTAAATTTCAACAAAAAATGGCTATGTACAACGATAGTTACTGGAATTACGGAAATGGTGGTTTAAAAAAATTTAATCGACCGCTAAATCTTCTGTACCTTGGTCAATTTTCAACATTTCAATTTGAATTTTTTTTCACATATTCCTGAATATGTATATTTTGAGAAAATTCAAAAAAATTAATTTTTCCCCGTCACATTGTCGTCCCGTCTCAACATTACAATTTGCCGAAATTATTGTTGAGTTTTTTTCCTAACCGATACAGATGTACGACGAAGGGGACAATGTGATCAACATAAATGTCCGAGTGAAGGAGAATATGACCGAGGAAAGGGGCAGATATTTAAGTATCGAGAGTTACAATGGGAGTCCAGGTCTCGCTCACTGGGGCTACAGAAACGAAGAAAACAACGAGCCGAATCCTGAGTGAGTTCTCCTTTCAAGTCTCAATGCCAAGACGGTTATACATATACAGGGTGTCCCAAAACTCAACGATAATCTGAGACCGGATGAAAGGCCAAGTTATACCTGTTCTGGGAAAAATACAAAAAAAAATCCATATCACTCAGTTCAGCGATAATAGACATGTAAAAAAAAAAGGTTGTAATTCGACACCCTTGGTCGCATTTTCAAGTCCTGTGATCACCAATGTCACAATTTCGCTGTGATTTTTTCAATTTCGTGATCTTCATTAACGATGTTATTAATCGCAACTACAAATTAATGCAATAAACATTGTTAATTTAATAAAATAAGTTAAGTTTTAGTGAGTCATGGTTCACAAAAATATTGTTACTTAACTTTGACACTTCATTTTGAAAAAAAAATGTACTACACTACCCTTGGCAAGTTATTTCAAAAGATGGCGCATTTAATCAAGATTTCAAAATGGTGCAACACTTGCCACTTTTCTTGCCATCAAAAATTTTATTTCTTATTTTTTTCCAATTGAGCTCATTTTGAACAACTCAACATTAGGAATTTTTGTTACTAAAATTTGTTATTTTTTGTTTCTGGTCTGAAATAAAATTATTATTTTTAGTAAAGAGGTAATTGAGTCAGTTAATAACCAATTTTTATTGTAAAAAACATATGTTTTTTACAATAAAAATTGGTTATTAACTGACTCAATTACCTCTTTACTAAAAATAATAATTTTATTTCAGACCAGAAACAAAAAATAACAAATTTTAGTAACAAAAATTCCTAATGTTGAGTTGTTCAAAAAGAGCTCAATTTGAAAAAAAAGACATAAAATTTTTAATGGCAAGAAAAGTGGCAAGTGTTGCACCATTTTGAAATCTTGATTAAATGCGCCATCTTTTGAAATAACTATTATTTTTAGTAAAGAGGTAATTGTGTCAGTTAATAACCAATTTTTATTGTAAAAAGCATATGTTTTTTACAATAAAAATTGGTTATTAACTGACTCAATTACCTCTTTACTAAAAATAATAATTTTATTTCAGACCAGAAACAAAAAATAACAAATTTTAGTAACAAAAATTCCTAATGTTGAGCTGTTCAAAATGAGCTCAATTTGAAAAAAATAAGAAATAACATTTTTAATGGCAAGAAAAGTGGCAAGTGTTGCACCATTTTGAAATCTTGATTAAATGCGCCATCTTTTGAAACAACTTGCCAAGGGTAGTGTAGTACATTTTTTTTTCAAAATGAAGTGTCAAAGTTAAGTAATAATATTTTTGTGAACCATGACTCACTAAAACTTAACTTATTTTATTAAATTAACAATGTTTTTTGCATTAATTTGTAGTTGCGATTAATAGCATCGTTAATGAAGATCACGAAATTAAAAAAATCACAGCGAAATTGTGACATTGGTGATCACAGGACTTGAAAATGCGACCAAGGGTGTCGAATTTCAACTTTTTTTTTTAAATGTCTATTATCGCTGAACTGAGTGATATGGATTTTTTTTTTGTATTTTTCCCAGAACTGGTATAACTTGGCCTTTCATCCGGTCTCAGATTATCGTTGAGTTTTGGGACACCCTGTATGCTTTTGGCAGCAAAATTTGATGCTACGTTTTATCACGCGAAGACACGTATATCTATAGCTGCAAATACGAAACCACGAGAAGCTTTCACAACAGTTGGAAAAAAACGTTAAACGAGCTTTGGCCCAGATTCGAGGGCGCTTTATTTACAGCCACTATTTCTGGGTTATTAATCTTTCGCATTTCCGTCTTTTATCGATCGTCCTGTATTATAGATAATAATGTTCGAGGGATCGGAACCTTCGTGCACATATTCGGTATTTCTTTCCTCGCCAACAAGCAAACGAAGGAGTTGCCAACTTCCTTTATTTCACAGCAAAAAACGACGTGTCCCTAGTTGGAAAAAAATCATCCTGTTAATTATGTTTTTTTTTTTAAATTTTTTCGTGCAGCTCCTATAAAAATTCCTGAACTATTTTTTGAGATGCTTATTCGGAGGTCTATAATCGAAATTTCAAAAAAAAAAAAAAAAAAAAAAAAAAAAATCGTCGTATTATTTCATTAAAAAACAGGAAATTAAAATGTAAAAAAGAACTTTGGATCCAGCGCTGCAAACTCCAAAATCGTGCTTTCCATAATTTTATTTCGATTGAACCAATTATTTATAGAGCGGAATTTTTTTTTGCCGTTTTTCATACAGTGATGAAGAAATAACTAGCCTCGAAACAATTAAAAATATTGCAATTACTGGTCTCTATTTGCAGATGAGGTTGAAGTTTGCATCGTTGAAGTGCAACGGAAATGATCATTTCTGAAATCCTTCAATCTCCACTAGTAGATTTTGCCTACAAGAATTCTTCAATCATTTTTCAAGCTACTTATTTAACGACCTACGATATAAAACCAATTTGAAAAAATCTGCTATAACGATAAAAAATGGGAAATAAAATATAAAAACGAACTTTCGTTGCGTTCCAACGATGCAAACTTCAACACCATATTCGCAGCCTCATATATGCTGAAGTAATCGTGTTTTTTTTTCCTCCGTTGTGTTGCTCTACAGTAATACGATATGCAACCGAATTCAAGGCGCCACGGAGGGCGTCCTGTTTCCAGTGCACTTGGACAAAAACGCTGTTTTTCGAGTCTTCAGGAAATCCTTTTGTCGTTCTTTCCCGATCGAGTACAAAGGCGAGACTAATACGGACACCGGACTCGTCGGTTGGAGGTACTCGCTCACCGACGATTTTCTCGATCAGCCGGACACGAATCCGGAAAACGAGTGCTACTGTCGAAAAATGAAGAAATGCCTGAAACGCGGTCTCTCCGATCTCACCCCCTGTTATTACAGTGAGTACAATATTCCTTCTTACGCATCGGAAAACCCAAAAGTGTGAACGCTGAAAGTTTGGGTGATTTTCGGAAATTTTTTGGAAGAAAAGTACTGAATTAAATGTTTCGGAAAATTAATAATATATTCGGTTATATTGGACCTATAGTACATAATTTTTTCATCGAAAAATATTGAGAATCAAGCGACTTATGCGCTGCCTTCGGAGGCGCCAAAAAAAAGTTCCTCCACTACTGACATGATTCCGGCCGATTGAGTAGCTGAAACCGAAAAAGGAAAAAAATGTCGGTAAACTGGAAGGTATTTCCTGTACATTGACGTAGGATTTTCGAAAAATATGAAAATCTAACAAAATGGCGTAGTTTTGAAAAAAGTCTGTTTTCTTGCCTATAAAATGGTCGTTTTTTCAATGCCAAATCGTCAATTTTCATCCAATCAAAAATACCCTACGTTATTGTAGGGTAAATATATTCAAGAGTACTCAGTTCAAATTTCAAGTCAATCGGATAATTGCTCTTTGAGTTACAATGTCAGCAAATTTGAAAAATCTCATTTCGAGAAAAACGCGTTCAAAGATTTAGCTATCGATTTTTGCAAGATAAAATGATATTGACATAAATTATATAAATGATAATGATATTCTTGAAAGTATAAACTGTCGAAAAAGGCAAACGAAAAATTCGATTTTTTTTAAGGTGTCAAATTGGTATAGCTCCTTAATTAGAGCAATCAAACTACACCGCAATTTTTTACTGCAAACTTACGAAAGTTTTTTTTTCTCAATTTTTCGCGATTGGACAATTTTTATTTCTTCGAGGCACTTTATGTTTGATTTAAAAAAAACAGTCGGAGCGAAATTGCTGTTCCAAAAATACCGACAGCCGATTTTAGTGTTCTTGACTCCCATTAAAAAATAACGGATTTATTTTTAAAAATCATACAAGAAATTAGTGGAATTACGAAGTGAGGTTTTACATATCACGTTTACGGACGATTGGGAATTATTTTACTGGTATATCACTTTTTCTTTGACATTCAGATTTTTTTACAGAAGTTCACCGTTGATTTATTATAGAATTAGTTCAGACAGAATAATTCAAAATTTTTCTGCCTCTGCTAGTTTATACCTTTTATCTGTAACGTCTGTAAAGTTTTTTTTTCTTTGCCAATTGCATTTATGGGAAACATGACTTTTATGTTTCGTCGTCAAATGTTTTTGCTTGGCAAGCGGACGTCGTTTCTCGCAGCTTATAGAAGCGATCTGTTAGCTGTGGTCTGTCAATATTGAACTCTCAATGAGTGTCTTTCGCGTACTGCTAACAGCGCGATAATATTCGTTTACACATAAAATCCCATTTTTCTTTTCTTCGCAGCAAGCTCATTTAATTTTTCACACGTTGCTACCTTTAATTCTACAGTTTTCTCCATGCATTTCGAGCATCTGTTTCCAATTCCTTAATTTCTATTTTACCGGTACAAAAAGTAAACCCTTTCGCAGAAAAAAATATTTAAAAAGATTGCTTCTACATGTTTGTAATTGTTGACCACATTTTCCATAATACTTCCTAAAATTCGTAGTTTTGATACTAAAGTAATAATACTTTTTTTCAGTCAATTAAATTAGTTACGTAGAATGTTTATAACTTAAGGTATTTCTTCCACGAACCCGAATATTTAACAATTAACTGATTTTCGTCTATAATCGAGCGAAAATACATCCCAGTATAATGGTAAATTTCAAACCAAATTACCGAACTTTTAACGAAAAATTACGACGTGAAAAATCGTCTCATTTATACGGCGCTTTATGGAGATGACACGCTGGCCACATTTCTATCTAATAATTTATACACTAAATAACTCTAGATGCCTGACGTAAACTGCTCACGCGTGTAAAAAAATTTTAAGTTTCCGCAAGGACAATAAAAACAGGGAATCATCGAATGTTAAAAGAAAATATTAATGATAAAACGTAGAAAAATATGGCTAGCAGAAAAATGTTCGTAGCCGTTACTTTTCAGAGGAAACATAAAAATTTCTGAATCTCTACTAAAGTCTTATTAGTCTATTTAGTCTACGAAATTTCTCTATTCAGACTAAAGTCTATTTAGTCTACTAAATTCTACTAAACAGACTAACGTCTATTTAGTCTACCAAATTCTACTAAATAGACTAACGTCTATTGAGTCTACCAAATAATTTAGTCTACCAAAACCTAGAAAAAGGTGACTAGCAGAAGAATTTTCGTAGTCGCCATTTTTCAGACGAAATGTAAAATGCTAAATCTATACTAGAGTCTTATTCGTCTATTTAGCCTACTAAATTTCTCTATTTAGACTAAAGTCTATTTAGTCTACTAAATTCTACTAAACAGACTAACGTCTATTTGGTCTAATAAATTCTATTAAATAGACTATTTAATCGAATAAATTCTACTAAATAGACTAACATTCATTTAGTCTACTGAATGTGTGCAACATTTTTTATTCTGGCTTATCGTTGGGTATAATAATTGATTGTGAATTATTAATATCAAGCGCCACGATAATTTACCACTGATTCAGAAGGGCCTCCCTTATGCCCCCACAAAATGTGACCCTCCGCGAAAGGAAGACCTTAAGGGGGGAGATACCTCTAGGCGAAGAAAAAATTGCTGATTTTCATGATTTTTTTAAAAGCATAGTCCGTAGCGTCAGCGGGATTAATCTGAAAAAAAAACCAACGAAGATTGTCCCTTCATTAACACTCGTACGCTGAATATGAACCAAGAAAAAGTTAGAAACGTTGAAAATCAATTAAATGGTACGCTTCGAAGCAAAAACATTGAATTTTCCGCAAAAAATGGCTACTTTGTACAAATAAAAAAGACCTCGTTACATTTAAAAAAAATTTAGGGTCATATTTTAGACAATTAGGTTAGAAAGATTTATACCAAATTTCATCATAATCGGTCGATTATTGTTTTAGCTATACGCCATGCCAGTTTGAATTTGCAGTTTAGAAGACCGTGCCATACATCCGCCATTTTTAGAGATTAATAAAAAAAATACCACGTAACAGCCAAAAGTAGTAAAAAAACATACACTAAGTGTTGGAAATGGTGCAAAAATCTTTCCGTTTGTAAAAAATCATGAAAATCAGGAAATTTTTTTCCTCGCCTAGAGGCATCTCTTCTCTTAATTGCGAGGTGAAGATCCGTTGTACGTTCGAACAATTGAGAACCTCGTAGAAGACCAATGTTACACTGGATCACGTGTGCGGCGCTTCTCTTCGTGGCGATTAAACGTTTCCAGCTTGCGAAGAAAAATAATCCATCGCGCCGTAAGGGGAAATGTCAGAATTTGAACTTTGCCGCTTAATGGATATTGCGCGTGATGCGAGGGGGAGGTTCAGGGCTTCATTGCGATTACGAGACCTTCCTGCCATTCCCGAACGAGATGAGAATCAAAAGCGATACGAACTGGCGGGATCGCGTGTGCTCGTTTAAGTATTTTCTTCTTTCGACGAGATAAATAATAATCGCTCACATAAGTGCAGGTACATGTTTAGCAAACAGCACAACTAGTGATCTTATACGTTCTTCATTTTGCGAGTATCTCTTTGACGAGCGCTTCTCAAACTGGACTCATGATTGATGTGCCTTGACACCTTGATGAGACTTTTCTGTATTTTTCTTTGCCATTTTCCGTTTGGTAATATTTCTTCGACATTTCTAAAGCTGTTCATAAGAACAGTTGTGCATAAAAAAAAACCAATCGGAAATACAGGATTTTTTATTTTTCGTATGCATGTAACAGATTGGTTTTTGAATCCATACAGATTAATTTTGATTATCATTCGTGGTAATTTTTTTTAATGAAACGAAGTCAAAGTTTTCTTTTTGGAAAAAATTGCAAACCTACGGGTTATTTTTTACCAAAATATGAGAAATCCTGATCCCTTCAGGGTGTACGAGTACATCAGTTATATAACGTATGTACTGTTTGGTTTTTTTGCGTCTTTTGTCACTTTGTTAATATTCCTGGAATTCTTCTTAAACTGTGCTCATCATTTTTATCCCTTAACCCCCTGATGGTACAAGGTTTTTTTTTCATATTTTTGCAAAAAAACTTGTAGGATTGCATTATCGTTCGAAAGGAGGCTTTCGACCCAGCAATTTTCGAATTAGCAGGAAGAAAAATTAACATTAATCTTAATTTAATCGAGAGACAACATTCCTCTATTTTTCTATGTTCGTTCCGTCAAAAGATGTCTTGATTTTTTTAAATTAATTTATTAAAAGTAGGACCAGGAATTAAAAAAAAAAAATAATGGCGAGGATCCAAGACCGATGGAGAATAAAGTTACGCTCCCGTTGGCACGAAAGGTCCCGTGTGTAATTTCGATGGATGAAAACTCGCTCGTAAGTGTGACCGCAGACCATGTGTGCAGTGGCGGTCCTTGGCTTCAGGTCCTTGTGAAATTTCACGTCTTTGTAATTTTATTAAGTGATACACAGCGCTACGCGATATATGCAGGGTGTCCTGTTATGAATGGATAATTCTGCAGCCGTCGAAACGTCAGATCACTTTCTACTGTATGCTGGAATTTCAGTTTCGTAAAAGTCCCACGGGTTTCCAGATTTTGGGCTTTGTGTTATTAAAAAAAAAAACATCAGCTTCTGGTTTTTCGCGTGCCATTTCTACAAATGATATGAATCGATAATAACTAAGCAACTTCTTTAAGTAATTGGCACGATATGCGCAGTACTTTTTTTTACACCGTAGGCTATCAAAGTCAGATGTTCGAATTGGTTTGTATAAAAATTCTGCATAAGATCTTTTTTCATAAAATTTCTTTAACATTTAAGGTCAAACGGAAGACTTTTCTAGATTTTCTAGACTTTTCTAGATTTTCTAAATTTAGAAAAGACTTTTTTAAATTTGATGACAAAAAATACAAGATAGCGGCTCGGTCGTAGCTCCACCAAGAGCGTTTTTTAAGGCGCTTCGCAGGAGGACGCAGGACTTTTATAGATCGGCACCTAGGAAGAAAACTGTAAAAAAAATCGTCATTCAAATTACTTTCGCTAGAGAAGTATACACGGTTATTAAAAGATATGGGTTTTTCGCAAAATGGCATCATTTTAAATACATTTTTTCTTTCGGGCTTAATAATCGGCCTTAATTAATAATTATAAATTTACATATTAATCAAGAACCTACAGTTAAAATTTAAAAAAATTAATGCGATGAAAATTGCCCGAATTATGCGTCCCCCCGATTTCAAATATGTGGTTTCGAGGAAAACGCGTTCAACCCGTCGTTGTCAAACTTACCTGGAGAAACAAGCCTATCGGTCGGCTGGCCATGAAAAAAAATCATGAACATGCTTTAAATATTGCATAATATGCGGCATAAATTATTATATCAAAAATCAGATGGCAGAATGCAAACAAAAATCGTCAAGAGAAAAAGTCGCAACTTGGCAACGCTGGGTCGTTGAGACCCACAGTGACAACGGAGGGTTGAAGTTCCAAGCCTGATTTAGAAGCTATCGTCGACAGGGCGAGTTTGAAGCCCCATTTAAATTCTACGTGCACCCATGGAGGCATTTTGATAGTAAGGTCTTCAGTTGTTAGGTCGTTGTATATTTTTTGTACAACGAATGGACCAAACTACCCCAAATCGCTACTTTCACCGTCTAGACCCTTGCGTGCGTTTCGAAGACGCTTCGGCAAAGGAGTTGTTAAATTTGTTTTATCTATCTCGCATAATACCTTTTGTATATCATTCTTGTGATGTCTATACATCATTTACGCCAATAAAAAAAAACGGCCAGAATTTTCTTCTGCTCGGATGTAACGCCCCAAGAGACGTTTTTTAGAAGTCTTCCGTATTCGGAATTTAATTACCTTTATGCTGCTGTACTCAAAATTAAGTTTTGATATTTTCCCAAAATTCTCCATTTTTCTGGCAAATGCTGCGTATCACAAAAATACACTACAGTGAAAGCTCATTTGTACGTTTTACAGTTATACGTTTTTATCATTTATACATCAAATTTCTCTAGCCCCGGCAGATTCCGTTCATAAAGATGGTAATAAGTTTCATTTCTACGTTTTTTGCGCTTATACGTTATTAATTTGATTCCCCGGCGTCGGTTTCGAGGTTTGTTTTTTCTCAGTTGGACGTTAATCACACGTGATATTCTCTCGTCGGAGAAAATTTCATGTGAGTGCGTTTTGATGTTTTGATGTTTCGATGTTTTGATATTTCGATGTTTTGATGTTTCGATGTTTTGATGTTTCGATGTTTTGATGTTTCGATGTTTTGATGTTTCGATGTTTTGATGTTTTGATGTTTCGATATTTTGATGTTTGAATGTTTCGATGTTTTGATGTTTTGATGTTTCTGAGCTCGACTATGCATGGATGTACAGTGATTACATATCTCTCAACAATACGAACCTGTCTGTTATGTACTAGTTTGAAACGTCAAAGCTTAGCTTGCATTAAATCAAAGTTCTAAACGGAAATTCGAAAGCCTGAGTTGGCTCATTACTCAATTATTACCAATCAAATTTTCAAGCGGAAGACCAAACATTAACACAATGGAGGTACTGCTATTGAAAAACATCGGAAATTATGCACCAATCGTCATTTTCAAATGTTAAAAAGTTTCGGATACATAACTGTATTTCACTTCTACGTTATTCTCACTTATACTCCATATTTCATGTACCCCTTGAAAAACGTATAACTGGAGTGTCACTGTACACACTTTTTCGAAAAGGGCTAGAAAAACCATTAGAATTCACATTTTTTCTCGGTCGCGAAATCTCCACGCAAGATCCTTTAAGGGGCTATACCAGAGTGAACGCTGAAAATTTCGGTGCTTTTCGGGAATTTTTTGGAAGAAAACTACTCAATTAAATATTTCGGAAAATTAAGAATATATTTGGCTATATTTGACCTTTATTACATCCTTTTTTCATAGAAAAATATTGAGATTCAATCCACTTTGGCGCTGCCTTCGGAGGCGCAAAAAAAGTTCCTCCACTGCTGACATTATTCCAGCCGACTGAGTAGACGAAACCGAAAAAGGAAAACATGTCGTTAAACTGGAAGGTATTTCCTGTACAATGACGTAGGATTTTCGAAAAATATCAAAATCTAACAAAATGGCGTAGTTATGAAAAAAAAGTCTGTTTTCTTGCCCATAAAGTGGTCGTTTTTTCAATACCAAATCGTCAATTTTCATCCAATCGAAAATATCCTACGTCATTGCAGAGTAAACATATTCAAGAGTACTCAGTTCAAATTTTAAGTCAATCGGTTAATTGCTCTTTGAGTTACAATGTCAGCAAATTTGAAAAATTTAATTTCGACAAAAACGCGTTTAAACATTTAACTATCGATTTTTGCAAGATAAAATGATTAGAGATACGGCCTTGAAATTTTTACGGGATATTCTTGAAAGTATTAATTGTCGAAAAAAGCAAAAAAATCGATGTGTTGAAAGTGTCACACTGGTATAACCTCTTAAAAACACATAGCTACCTTATAATTATAAAAAAAATTAATAATGCATCACAAACCCCCCCCCCCCCCTCCCCCCGAGCATTATCTTACTATCTCGTCAACAGAGCAACGATACAATTTTCTCATCTCAAAAATGTATGCATCGAATCCGAGCGACTGGCGACGCAAGTTTATCATTTTCTTTGCAAATACGACGAGGTAGGCTAGACCGCGACGATTTTTCGCGCTGCGTACAAACATCGCGATACGCAATGCGGTAATTCCAGAAACGACTGATGTATGCAAAATCGAGTTGAAGATCAATACGGCGCAAAAAGAGCGATTATTCAAAATTGTCGTCCACATGCCGCAGCACCTAATGAGTCATTCGGTTATTTCCGCAAAAAAACGTCTGGCTATCAACAATTACATCAAATCGTTGCATTTCATTAATCCTGCAAAAAAAGCTCGGTATTGAGAAAAAATGGTGTTTTGTTCGAGAGACGTTCAAGTTGGCAAGATCCTCGTCTGGGAACAAAGATATATTGCCTAATACAAGATATCACAAAATCGCGCGAAACCGATGACAGTCGACGATTAGCATTCGCGATCCTTCAGCGAAGCTAATGGAGTGATAAATAATTTGAAGTGCACTGCAATCGTCTACGCACGGTCGAACGGATGAATTCATTCATTAGCGACGCGATAATAGTTTTGCAATGTACGAGACAAATTCTTCCTCGACGCTACACTGCGATACTTTTATTTTATTTTTTTCGTTCTCCTCAATCGGACGATTCTGCATACTTCGCCGATTTATCGTGCCATTCGAGGGAACGTTTGCATTATTTTCGATTGCCGCATTATCGTCGACGTAATGAGGTGATACGACATAAAAAGACTCGTTGCGTACGAGTTCTGGTATTTCCTCGACTTTTTGTCGAACGAATGATGAACGATTGCTTCATTCATTCCATGTCGATTGGATGGTTCTCTTCGCGAGCCGTTGAAATTAAGGGGGGAAATACATTTAGGCGAGAAAAAAATTCATTTTCATAATTTTTTTTTTTTCAAAACGAAAGTTTTTATTATTTTTGAGACTCAGGGTGTGCTTTATTACTGCTTTTGGATGTTACATGGTATTTGTTTAGTATTCTTTGAAAATGGGGGAGGTATGGCACGGTCTTCTAAACGGGTTGCGGCGGATGTTGTCAGACGATGTGACACGTGGCGTCGGCAGGATTGATCTGGAAAAAAACCAACGAAGATTTTTCTTTTATTAACAATTCGTTTTTCGTGATTAATTTCTTTCTTTAATTAATCCATTCTTTCGGCAATATTTCTTACACCGCTCTAGCGGTCGAAAAAAGGCCTAAATTTGACGATTTTTTTTGCGAGTACAATAAAAGGAATGGGAATTTTTTTTAGAGGGATCATTCAGCATACATTTAAGTGTAGACGTGTTTTTTTTATATTATTTTTTTTGTACAAAATGGCGGCGGGAGAGCCAATCTTCGAAATTATCTTTTTAAAAAAACGCCTCCAGTAGCGGACACATTTCTCGTAAAATATAAGATCTGGAACAAAACACAAAAAAAAATGTTTAATCTATATACTATTGGCTGTAGAAGTACGTAGGGAGTTTTTCGTTTAGTCAAATTTTGAAAAAACAGTGCACTTTTAACAAAAAAAATCGATTTTTTGCTAAAAAAAATAAGCAGTAAATTGT
Organism: Ophion obscuratus; assembly: GCA_964007375.1. Classification (NCBI taxonomy): domain Eukaryota; kingdom Metazoa; phylum Arthropoda; class Insecta; order Hymenoptera; family Ichneumonidae; genus Ophion; species Ophion obscuratus. The sequence continues at coordinate 14,299,853 of OZ023313.1, forward strand.
TTGTAAAATGAAAAGTTCACATTAAATCGAAAAACCCCTACGTACTTGACAGACGAATCTCTATGAAGGAAGTAATTGTGAAGCTACTGTCAAAATTTCAAACTGTTCCATGCAACCGTGTTGAAGTAAGGTGTTCGCTGAGATTGGAAGTGGTTTCGAGAAAAACGCCCTTTTATGATGTTACAGCATTGTTTAAGCAATTTAAAGAAAAAACGATTTTTTCATAATCTTAGAGTGGTGCTTCCCCTTCCACACTTATACGCAGAATATGAACCAAGAGAAAGTGAGAAATGGTGAAAATCGATGAAATGGTACACTTTGGAACAAGAAAGTGGAATTTTTGAAAAAAAATGGCTACCTTTTGCAATAAAAAGATACATTTCTTTTCAATTTTCGAAAAATTTAGGTTCATGTTTTAGATAATAAGGTTAGAAAGATTGATACCAAATTTCATCAGAATCGGCCGATTAGTTTTAATGCTATACGTCACGCCAGTTCTAAAAATACAATTTAGAAGATCGTGGCAAACTCCGCCATTTTTAAAGTTCAATAAAATAAAAAAATACCACGTTACAGCCAAAAGTAGTAAATAACATACCTTAAGTTTAAAAAATGATGGAAAAAGCGTTCCTCTTTAAAAAAAAATCATGAAAATCGACCAATGTTTTCTTCGCCTGTAGGTATCTAACCCCCTTAATCATTACAGCAGGCTCGGAGGATTTCCTCGGAGGTTATGCTGCGAAACTTAGAGATTCTTTTGCACTCGCATAGTTTTACTTTTTCCACAGACATACCTGCCGCGGTATCACTGCCTCATTTCCTCGACGCCGATCCCAGCCTGCTGGAAGACGTCGAGGGCCTTCATCCCGACGAGGAGAAACATCGAACAAACATTATTTTGCAGCCCGTAAGTTTTGTAATTTGTGAAAAAAATAATTAATAAAAAAATCGACCTCGATCGGTAAGGACGTTTCGCGTTACGTAAACTTATTGACGCGCTTCAGGATATTGGAATGCCACTCCACGTGAACTCGAGACTGCAGACGAATCTCGTTATGGCTCACACTACTTACAACTCTAAAATCGTTGCTTTCAACGACATGACTGTACCGCTCTTCTGGACAGATTTGGTAAGCACTTGTACGGTTCTGCGAAAGTTAACGAAATAATTATTGGCGAGTGTCACGGAGTTCAATGTGCCGTCGTTGGGACACTTTTGCACAACTGAAGTTTTCAAATTTGGCGATTTGAGGCTTGTAGCTCGGTTGGAATTTTTGTACTTTGCAATTTGACAAAATCCCTGGATAATGAAGGTTTCGTTAATATTGATTTCAAGTAGTTCAGACGAATGACTTTTTAATAAATGAGCAATAAAATCTTCAAATGCAATTATCTCGTTGATTAAAAAAATGAATGCTTTGGCATTTTTCGGAACCCAAACAAACCCGAACAAAATTAAAAGTTTTTATGAACATTTATTTCGAATAATTTAGTTGAAAGAATTTTCAAGAAATGAGCAAAAAAAGTTCTCGATATACAATGATTTTGTTGATTAAAAAACAAATACTTGTCCATTTTTCAGATCCCAAACAAAGCTAAACATAATTACCGCGTAGTGAAGTTTTTATGAATATTGATTTAAAATAGCTCAGACGAATGGGTGATCGAGAAATAAGCAATAAAAGTTCTTCGCGTATAATTTCGTCGTTGATTTTTTTACAAAATACTTACACATTATTCGGACCTCAAACAAACTCGAACAAAATTATAGCACATTCAAGTTTTTGTGAATATTTATTTAAAATAGTTCAAATGAATGCGTCTTTGACCAGTGAGCAAAAAAATTATCGATATGCGACGACTTCGTTGATTAAAAAAAAAATACCTTGACATTTTTCGGAATTCAATCAAACCCGAACAAAATTGCCGCATAGTGAAATTTTTATGAATATTGATTTCAAAAAGTTTAGTCGAATGAGTTTTCAAAAAATTAGCACAAAAATTCTCGACATACAATTACTTTGTAGATTGTAAAAATTGATTAAAAAAATACTTATCCATTTTTCAGAGCCCAAATAAACCTAAATAAAATTACCGCGTAGCGAAGTTTTTGTGAATATTGACTTTAAATAGCTCAGACCAATGGATTTTTGAGAAATGAGCAAGAATATGCAAGAATATTCTCGTTGATAAAAAAAAATACTTATCCATTTTTCGGGGTCCAAACAAGCCCAAACAAACTGACTGGTAGGTTAATTATTTATAGAAATTGATTACCAATAATACAGAGGAATGAGGGTTCAACGAATGAGCAAAAGAAGTTCTCCATTTACAATAACTTCGTTGATTGTTTAAACATACTTATACATTATTCAGAATGTTCCTCTTGTTTGCATTTTTTACTGAAAATTCTAAAAATAAATACAGACTATCCTTTTTTTAAGTTTTCGTATCACCCTTAAGAAGTTTTCACGTCCTTGAACAAACCTTTCAGCATAGCATTGAGAAACAGATCGAAAAGGCATTTAAAAAGAAGAAAAAGGTTCTGAAAAAAATATAACTATTAACGAAAATGAATTATTGCATCTCGTATGAAGATTACAATATTTGCTTATTATTTTTTTACCGGCTTACACAATATTGCAATCATATTTTGACATCGTTATCATTGAAAAGCGACGTTCCCTACATCTTGAGTCTAAGCAACGAAGTTCTGATCAATTAAACCTTCGGCTGTGCACGTACGTGCGATGTGTCCTTAAGGGGTTACAAAAAAGGGTGTTTATCATACATATCAGTGACAGTATACAATAATTTTTTTGAAGCGATTAATTTCAAAATGGCGGCTCTGCAGCGTTTATCTCAAAACTGCATTTTTTTAAATTGGCCGGAAACATGACTCAGACAATTTTCAACCGATTCACTTGAAATGTTGAATATATCGTGAAAAATACATTGTTTATGGACGTACGTAGGTTTTTTTTTATATTGCATAGTTAATTTGTTAGTAACAATTATCTGACCAAATTTTTCACTTTCCAAAAATTTGCCGAAAAAAACGTCAGATCATTGTTCAATCGCCAGATTGAAGCCTGGCGATAGGATTACCTTAAAAGCAAATAATTGAACAACGAATCGTTTTTTTTTTTTTTTTCAGTACATCCCGAGTATACCGAGCGATATTTTGCGACTTATAATATTGTTGCTTCACGTTGGGCCGATAGCGCAAACAGTGACCATTTGCATTCTCGCGGTAACGGGAGTGACAACGTTCGTCCTTTTCCTCGTCGGTACTCTCTGGATCCTCAATGAGCAAAACGAGAAAATGAAACCCGGCGACGAGAGGAGAGACAGCGTCGAATTGAGAATACCACTCGGATACGGCCAGTACACGGCTATTAGAATTTTGCCGGCGATCAAGAAAATCACATCGAGAACCGATCTCTTCGGATAAGAAAATCGAGACTCCGTAAAAATCGAAAAACATCGGATTTCGAAAAAAATTCAACTATTTATCTTCGATGTTTTTTTTTTTATGAAATGCAGGTTTGCGGGCCGGGGGGGGGGATACCTTGCTTGAGTTTCCGAAAAAAAACCATTCTCCTTATATTACTATTGCAAACCAATGATAAAAATGGTTAAAACCGACCCCTTTAGGAATTCGAACTAATATCTCTACACTCAATCTCTCGTTTCATATATTGAAAGCGATTCTTTCGGCTGTTAAAAAAAAAGTAAGTCAAATACGTTTCTCTCTGGTATCGAAGCGTGGAGGCTGTCCTTAAATTCCTGAATAATTTCGCGTCACCGAATCAAATTAAAACCGACAAGTACAATTCGTGCAAAAAAATGTGTACTCAAGTTCCATCTCAGAGTGAGATCGAAGGCTTCGGTTTCCGAGAGAAAAAGAAACAAAATTGTTCGCCAACGAAAACCAGAAGGAAAAACGGACAATCGAAATGTCTGAATTAAGGGGTTAGGCCACTCAAAAATAAGCCGAAAAAATAGGCTTTTCGAAGATTTTTTTCAGAAAAACTACAAAATAAATCGATATTACAAAATAGGGCGTTTATCATACATATCAGTGACTGTATACAATAATTTTTTTGAAGCGATTAATTTCAAAATGGCGGCTGTGCAGCGTTAATCTCAAAACTGCATTTTTTAAGTTGGCCGGAAACCTAACTCGGACAATTTTCAACCGATTCACTTGAAATGTCGAATACATGTTGAAAAATTCATTGTCTATGGAAGTACGTAAGATTTTTTTTTATACTGCACAGTTCATTTGTTATTAACAATTATCTGACGATTTTTCACGCAAATTTTTCACTTTTCAAAAATTTGCTTAACAATCGTTAATAACAAATGAACTATGCAATATAAAAAAATCCTACGTACTTCCATAGACAATGTATTTTTCAAGATATATTCAAGATTTTAAGTGAATCGGTTGAAAATTGTCTGAGTTATGTTTCCGGCCAACTCAAAAAATGCAGTTTTGAGATAAACGCTGCGCAGCTGCCATTTTGAAATTAATCGCTTCAAAAAAATGATTGTATGTATTCACTGATATGTATGATAAACACCCTTTTTTTATAATATCGATTTATTCTGTAGTTTTTCTGAAAAACATCCCCAAAAAGCCTATTTTTTCGGCCTCCAGAGTGGCCTTAAGTGCTAAACGAAAAAAAGTCCGTAAGAGGAGAGATCGATCGTCTCGAAAAGATTCGCCCGTACGTTTCGTAGTGTAAATATTTATTTTTATGATGACGTTGACGTTTGCATCGTTGGAATGCAACGAAAGTTAATTTTTATTCCATTGCTCAATTTTTTTCGCCGATTTAAAGCACGAAAATCACTCAAACGGTTCTTCTTATCTTTATCAAAAATCCACGATCTCAATCTATAAACAAATTATAGAATGTAATCAAAATGAATAAATAAAAAGAAAATATAAACAACTTTCGTTGCATCCCAATGATGCAAAATTCAGCACCATTTTTTTACGTTCTTCATCGTAAAACGTGTAGATCAAAATATTGTTCTTCGTTGTACTATATATCGTGATCGTGATAAGTTGCTCAATTGTTGGCCACGTTAAACCCCAGGATAAGCACCTAAAATTAGTCTTCGACAAGGCTTCTTTGAAGTATCTCTTAGTCGCATTCTATTCTCAATTCTATCCATTCGATCGATCGCTTCGTATCAAGGCTATATAAATATAATGATAAATTAATAAATAATGATAATAATGAAAATAATAATTAAAAAAACTATTACAAAAAATTATAAAAACCAAAATAATTAACGAGCTTACGGTCTAATATGTTTCTTAACGATTAAATTTTTCGATTTCTCCTCTAGAGGAGACAAACTCGTTCATTTTCTACTCGATGCACGAACGTGAAACAATGCGGGCCGCGGATCAGGCAAATTATGCGAATGGCAGGGTCAGTGTAAAGATGTCGATAGAACGAACGTACGTGACTCTGATGGACATAACGGATAATTATTCGTGAGCTCAACGGACGAAAAAAAAAAACATTTACATTCTCGCTAAAAATGCTGCTCTGAAAAAAAAATGCACAATAAATTCACCCATTCTCTAAATGTCAATTTACGTACTGTGGAATAGTCGTGCAATTTATTCATTTTGAGAGTCGAAAAAAATACTGTTTTGGAATGAAAAAGTTTTTAGAACCTTCGTGACTGAGAACCCGAATATCCATTAAGGGTTTTGGCGAGAAAAAATCACCTTTGAATCTCACCTTTGGCGAGAAAAAAACGACTGATTTCCATGAATTTTTTTAAAGGAAAGATTTATTCGCCATTTTTGATAGTTAGGATATGTTTTATTACTACTTTTCGATGTTACGTGGTATTTTTATTTTTATTTTTATTTATCTTTGAAAATGTCGAACGTATGGCACGGCTTAAAGGGGTTGGGGCGGATGTTGCCAGATAGCGTGACACGTACCTCCGGCGGGATTAATCTGAAAAAATACCAATCAAGGTTTTTCTTTCATTAACACCCATAGGCAGAATATGAACCAAGAAAAAGTGAGAAATGTTGAAAATCGATGAAATGGTACGCGTTGAAACAAAAAGATTGAACTTTCCAAAAAAATGGCTACATTTTGCAATGAAAAAAATACTTATTTTTATTTTCAAAAACATTTAGGGTCATGTTTTGGACAATACGGTGAGAAAGATTTATACTAAATTCCATCAGAATCAATGGACTAGTTTTTTAGCTATACGTAACGTAAATAATTTTTAAATATTAAATTTAAAAATGCCACGTAACAGCCTAAAGTATTAATAAAACATACCCTGAGTCTCAAAAATGGTGCAGAAATGTTTGCTTAAAAAAAAATCATGAAAAACAGAAAAAAAATTCCTTGCCTGAAGTTATCTCCCTCCTTAATCGAATACTGATTTAATGGCGCCGCGAGACGCCGAATTGCAAAAGAAAAAACATTTGGGTCGCAGTTAGTGTTCGTCTGCCTTTTCACACAATCCTGTGAACGGATATTTTTTAAGGGTGAGCTCCACGCCTCCAAATTCGCCGAGGAAAATAATCGTTTTGAAAAAGTTTCGCGCAATTTTTGCAATTTGAAACGAACTTTGAAATGGCAAGGCTCCTACCATTATGCATACCGATCTGGTTGTTTTTTTCACTCATGGCCATTAAAGATTTTCGATGGATATAATTTTTTTTTGCCGAAGCAAGTAACGAAGAAAAAAAATCACAATATTTTGCAACATTTAAAGGCGGAGCTCCCCTTTGCCGTGAGTTTGAAAAAATGTATTTGATAATTGTTCTCGAAATTCGGTGATAAGTGACGAAAAAAAGTGGACAAAAAACTAAGGATGCTGTTAACGATGATGTACTTGCATGTGGTGGCACGTCGTTTTAGGTTTAATCGACAAAGACTGAAGGGGACCGTGGGTCCCAATAATAAATGCAAGAGTGGAGAGTGAAGGAGTTGCCAATTATCAATAACTCGAAGCAACGTGAGAATTTGCGAAATACTCTCGGGTTTCCCTTCCTTTATTTTTTATTACTCTCGTTGATTATTTTTGCATTGAAATGACAAATAATCATCCGCAATGATTGAGAGAATTAAGGGGGAAAATTCCTCTAGACGCTCGAAAATGAGTAATTTGTTATGAATTTTTTCAAAGGTGATAAAATCATCGCATTGTTTAAAATTTTTTACATTATCATATTACAACTTTCAAGTGTTAAAAAAATATTTTTTAAACAAAACAAAATGGCGGCGTTATAAGGTATTCCTTAGGCGTCTTTTGAAAAAGTGCTCATATTAGCTCAAAAAGTTATTCATCGATCTGGCTGAAATTTTGGGAGGTTCCTCACTAAAATACTATTGGAAGGATATACCTTAAGTTTTAAGGTTATCGCGTAAAGAAATTACCTTTTTGGGGTAAAAATTGTCGAGAAAATAGTCAAAAATATGAAAATTTGATTGCAAAGCCTACTTAATTTTTAATTTTGTCCTTTTTTATATTTTTATAGGTGTATCCTCCCAATAATGTTATAGTGAGAAACCTCCCAAAATTTCACCTAGATCGACGAATAACTTTTTGAGCTATAACACGAGCAGTTTTAAATACGCCTAAAGGAATACCTGAAAACGCCACCGTTTTTTTTTGTTCAAAGAATAATAAAATGTTAACACTTGAAGGTTGTAATAAGATAACGTGAAAAAATTTAAATGGTGCGATCATTTCATCGCCCTTACAAAAAATCATAAAAAATTACTCATTTTCGGGAGTCTAAAGGGATTTCGCCCCTTAATTGTATGAACATTAGGAAAGAAAACCTTTTTGTTCGTTTCGGAAACGGAGGAGGGGAGCTCCAAATGCCGCTTTGACTTGCGAAAAAAATAATCGTTTCGACCAATTTTGAGGAGAATCGTCTTTCAAAATTACGAAATACTTATTTACAAAAAAATAATTCGTGTTTCGATCATTTTTTGATATGGTATCCTCCAAACCATTTTTTTTGTCCAAATGAACAAACGATAAAATGTTTCTCCGATTTCAAAAATTCTGAACCCGCCCCCCCAAATCTATAATGTAATTGATTGCAGCTGATAAAAAATAGAGGAAGGGAGACACTCGATATCGAGGTGCGAGATCTAGATCTTATGATGGCTATAAATATTGTAAGGACTATCTAATAAAAACAGAGCAGTTTCGAGTAATTTTTTAAATCACTACTTAATTATTTTCACGATACGATTTTCAATTATTCTTTGTTCTCGTTATTTCAATTCTGTGGCCGATTGTTCTACGTTATGATATCCGTTTCCGAAACGTCACATTTTCTTTCGGGAAATCACATACGAGATATCGCCAAAATCGAACAAAGTTCAGGAAAATAATAAAATATCTGGGCTCGAAATTTAATGAATTACTTAGCTACTCAATGAATTTCAATTCTTATGAATGAAAATGAAAAATAAAAAGACGTTGACTAGGAATAACAGTGAGCCACAGATAGCCACTTAAGGGTAATAAAAAAATTAGAATGAGAGAAATAATTAGAAAAGTATTAACGAGAAAAAAGAAACATAATTCTTGAAAATATTTGCGGCGCCTATGTCAGAATTTTGTATGAATCGATGCGATCTCCTCGTCGAGACAGAATGAAAAATATGTATGTACGTGTGTGTATGATTACTTGATGTTCGCGACTATGTAGATTTTTTCATAGATTTTCTCGATTATTGTCGAAGACATGGTGCAAGGGATGATGCAGAACGGTGCATTATTATATGCGGAAAATTATTATTTTCATTATTATTATTGATAATAATATTACATATAACTTATAATATTGTATAACTTAACTTACCTTTTCGTATTATTTATTTTTAAGCTGTTATTTTCGTATACGTGTAGAGTAAGTAAATTTGTTACGCAACTATTACGAAAATATTTGACAATTCGTATTTACCGCCCTGTGCGGTACTTGATAATCGAGCAATGCGTACGCGCATCTACGTTTGTTCAATGGTCATGTTCGTTGGGTCTCATCATTTTGATGCGAACAAGTGCGCATGTGCATAATGATACGCTACGCGCAACTGCGCAACAAAACGTGCGCATCATCAAATGCGCATCATTATGCGCATGCGCAATCAAAATGATGAGACCCAACGAACACGACCAGTATTGGAATGCGAAACTATATGGCGCGCTTTTCAAACCCGTGCAGCGCGTTATCGAAAGTGCCCTCGAAAAAAAAGTATATCGGCGCGTCGTGACGTCCGTACACATTGCTCGTACCCTTTTTACCCAATTAAAAAGTTGATACATTTATAATTCTACTATGTATATAAAAAGATTTGTCTTAATAATAAAAATGAGTAAAACGTGAGGTGCCGTCTACACATGTGGACATGTTATTGCTAGGAATAAGATTTTTTCACCCCTTTACTGAATTCAGACATCATAATCAAACGCTTCCAGGGGTGAAACCATCCCCTATAGTGAAGCATGTCAACACAGAAAAAAAACGAATTGAATCAAAAAAATATATTGGTTGATCCAAATAAATGTGCTGCTGCCACCGATATATGAGATTGTTACAATACTATAAAATATTGAAAAATGTGATTGATTTAAATATTATATCATTTTATTTTAAAAAGGTCTTCTGTTCTCTGAATATCTACATTATCTTTTAAATAAAATTATATTCTATTGGAATCATTCTATATACAATCCGTAGATGTATTGGATGAAATAATTAAGCGAGTTGTAGCAATCGCTTTTTTTATTTTTTATTTTTTATTTCGTACAAAAATATATTCAATAGAATTAATTATTTCTTTACTACATCGAAACGAATATGCCATGGGACGTAAGTTTTTCAATTTGTTTTAAATATTGAATAAAAAGTGAGCATTAGAATGATCATCCACGATAATAGTGGATGAGAATATAAGATATGCAGTGGAATATCCATGGAGAGAATATCAGATATTCAACTGATAAGAACGGATACTACACTTTGATCTTAGTCACAGGCCAAGAAGCGATACTCTTTAGAGTTTCTCCGGCGTTTAAGTAGATTTTCGGTTCGCGCTACGCTTACGAGAAAAGAGCGCGCGTGCGCCTTCTAGTGGTTACTCCAAGAACTACGCGTTTCCTCACACCTATAATTTCGGTGGCGCTCGGCCCTGATTTGGTTGAATTTTTTCAACCACATGCGTAAAAAACAAATTTTAATTTCGCATAATTTTTTAACCAATTCAGACATTTGCTTCATATTTTCAATCAAAATAAAATGTTATTATTTTAACGAATAATGTACTCGGAAATCAAAATCGGATATGGTGAAAAAAATAAAATAACATATTTACTCAAAACATTTTTTTCTGAATCAAACCAGCGAAAATCAATTTTTCTTGTGTACTCGAATCAACAATATTGGTGTTATGAATTGAAACGCTTTTTTGTTCGTTGCAGAAAATGCATTCAAAACTATATAATTTGTTCGCGATCATTTTTTAGATACATTCAATAATATATTGTTTTCGGCTAACAATATATTTTTTGAATGAATTTTTGAAAAATTTTATCATGTTTTTAAGGTTTTTTTATTAAATTAACTTTGTTTTAAATTAACCTTTTTGAAAAATATAGTTTCGAGAAAAACACGTTAAAACTTTTAAGAGCAGTTCTATCGTTGCAATCATAAGTTTGTCTTCATTCTGCGATTCTTGTTGGACCATCTGTCGGATCTTCCTCTACAATTTATCACTATAATCATATGCTTTTATATTCAGTGCAGGCGCGGTCTTACATACAGGTCTGACAACGGCGGTAGTGGGGGCACCCCGAGCGGCCCTGTTTTTTATTCCGATTTCTACCGCTTGGTGCGTGACGGCAAGGGGAAGTAAGTAGTGGTACGGCGAAGAGAGAAATAGCTCTACTGTCCTTTTCCCTCCTGTATGCAACGCATGCGCCGTTTGCCCTAACTTAATGTACCGTACTGTCGTGTAAACTGCATAATATACGAAACCAATAAAAAGCGATAATTGGACCATTTACATCCTTTTTTCTCCAATGTCTCACAATACATCGTTCTTCGAAATGTTTTTTACACACGTACAGCGACTCTTTCACTCCCGGAATAGCATCAAGCCATTTTTTGTATCGTTCGACGTTTCGGGGCAGTCGAAACACGGAGTATTTTCGCTTCAAACTTTTGTACCCCGTTTTCCAATTGCGAACCGCGCAACCCTCAACCATTTTGCATTTTTATCGAAAACGCTACCAAAAAAAATCACATTTATGCGTAAAAACACGATAAAAAAATGTACCACGGTAAATCGCGTAGAACCTCGTGATATATGGTCGCAAATAAAGGTTATTTCGACAACCACGCCACAAAAAGAAACGTAAACACCACGGTCATATACACGGCTAAGAGGTAAGGGGGAATGCACTTCCCCTCGTTAGTGGCGACGCGTAGCGGCGCCTAGTGAATCGAAAAGTGGAACCGATAAGCGTGCCTACCCCCACCCTGATAATTTGGTTTCGTTGCAAGACCTGTATATCATCAGACCGTGAGTGCAGGACACATGACTGCTTTCGCCATCTAGACGGCTATGGAGGAATCAAAAACTGGGCCACTGCGCGCTTTATGTTATCGTGTGACTAATGTGCAGCGTGTCAGCCCTCTGGCTCAGGCTAATTCTCCCATCGTCTTTGCTTGTATTTTTTTACTTTTGCGTAATTCGTTAATTATCGTTAAATCAGGGTCTTCTCCTTGGCCGTGCGACGAAAGATTTTATAAAAACTGTTGTATACTTAATGTTAAACGCGTGAAAAGAAATCACGTCGACGCAATACGTGAGCCCACACGATTGATTTTTTCGGATTAACCTCAAAATTTTTCGTACCGTCATTGTTTACTTTCCCACCAAGAATTCGCGTAAGTAATCTCCCCAATTTTTGTTTGTTTTACGAGAAAGAAAGAAAATGGTGATGAAAGCTGACGTGTCCATGCTGATCAGAAGAAGCGTATACTTTCAGAATGATCAATTCGTCCGATCCTCGACGTCCCGACAAGGAAATTCGTTACAAGCCTTCGGTGGCGAGTAGCCAGGCGCAGGTAGGCGACGATCTGCCGCCGGACTATATGAATATCCTCGGAATGGTGTTCAGCATGTGTGGCCTTATGATGAGACTCAAATGGTCCTCCTGGGCGGCCCTGTACTGCTCTTGCATAAGCTTCGCAAACTCGCGAGCCAACGACGATCGTAAACAGATATTCAGTAGTTTTATGCTCTCCATTTCGGCGGTTGTAATGTGTTATTTGCAAAATCCGCAGCCCATGACACCACCGTGGGCCTCTGCGATGCAATAAAAAACTTTCCAATAAAGTTTGTATCAAAAGATACATTTCGTTAATGATGCGGTATCCTTTTTTCTTCCTGAAGTAATCACATTGGAAATTGATGCTTCGTACAGTACGGCTAGATAGACTAGATAAGCTTCTTTTACTCAAGCATTTGGACATGAAGCAAATTCCACTCGTTTGGTAACATTCTCATTGCGGATTGTTATCCAAAACTTTCTGGACAAAACTCAGGTTAAAATTCGATGAAAATCGATCTAAAAAATCGTGAGGTTTTACTTAAAATAAAATTTACATAATAGTCGATAATCACCCAACACGCTTAAAACATGAAGCCTTAAGGAGGTTGGAGCATTAGCCACAATCTAAGTAAAAAAATATATATATGTTACTGTTTGGATTATACTGAGTCTTTACAATTTTTTTCACCATAAAACACCAGAGAAAAAATAGTTTAATGTATGTAATTTTACATGCGGTTACATGGGCGTTCATGCTACAGGTGATGTAGTTTTTTTGGCTATTTGGCACCAAGATAAACCATTTCTAACAACGAATTAACGCAAACTACACCTTCGTAAACATTTAGAAAAAAAAACCCATCTTGCCTATCGTAAATCATATATATTCAATATTGAACCATCAAGCTTTGATAAAAGATTACGAATACTGGCTGGCGAATGAAGAGCATTATTGCGGAGCATGTTGCGGACCTTAAGTCCGCAACGATGGCGAATTTCAGCAACACTTAATATTAATTGATGGTAATAATAAATAATCAAATTAAATAATAATAACCTCGTGACAATATAAATAAGCATAATTATAATGGTGTTGAAGCTTGCATAGTTGGGATGCAACGAACATTTTTCTGGATTTTTTTATTTCTTTATTTTTACTATTTTCCGAAATCTTTTTTTTTACAACTTTTGGTTATAAGTTTTAAGGATTCACAAAAAATTTTCGCCGGCTTTCGTAGCCTTAATGTGTTAAACAAAAATACGGGAATGAGAAAGAAATATATTTTCGTTGCATTCCAACCATACAAACATCAGTACCGTTAATTATAAACGACTCAAAATTTCATTCTTGGGTGTATATACCATTCGCCGACAGTTTTTTTTTTTCAACAATCATCGATAATGTTATACTTTTTCAAGTTGGTAGTAACAAAAGTTTTCCTTTACGTTATAAAAATATAAAAATTCTTAATCTTGCCCTTTAATTATATATTTTATGAAAAATTAGCATTTACAGAATAAACCTATACTTCGTATGCATTTTTTTGAGGTTCATTGAAAAAGAAATCACGAACCGCCATTTGAATCAACTGGACTGCTCCAACCTCTTTGATCACACGTTCGTGTTAACACTAATATCAAAGTCTTGCAATACCTTTAAAAATAATCAACTAATCCTTCATCAATCATTGACTCAGTTAACAGTCTTTAAGCTCTCCTTCCAGTAGGTACTCAATTAAGAAGGTTGGAGCGTTAGCCACAATCCAGGGTTAAATTGAATAAAAAATACATGTTATTGTTTAGACTATACTTAGTCTTTACAAATTTTTTGAACTTTTTCCACCACCAAATACCAGAGATAAAAAATAGTGTAATGTATGTCATTTAACGTGCGGTTAGATGGGCAAGACTTTTACACTAAAGGTAATGTATTTTTTTTTGTTATTTAGCACCAAGATAAACCATTTCTAACAACGGATTAACGCAAACTGAACCTTTGTAAATATTTAGAAAAAAAGAATTCTTATCTTGCCCGTCGTAAACCATGGGCCAATAAGCTTGTGACGTAGATATAAACAGGCATAATTATAAATTACTCAAAATTTCATTGTGAATTGTATAAAACATTCGTTGTCGTAATTTTTTCATAATAATCCGCCATTATGTTATACTTTTTCAAATTGGTAGTAACACAAAAGTTTTTCTACTTTACGTAATAAAAATATTAAAAGGCATAATTTTGCCCTTTAATGATATATTTTAAAAAAATAGCATATACAGAATGAATCTGTACCTCGTATGCATTTTTTTGAGGTTCATTGAAAAAAAAAAAATTAATAAACCCTCATTTGACTCAAGTGAAGCGCTCCAACCTCCTTAAATATATCTTAGTTTTCTATTTTCTTCTGTGAATCGGCCCAACGTTTTTTTAGTCGGATTTTTTTTCTAAAAATGTCATTATCTATGTTCATCAGTGACATATGAGAGAATCGTTCCTGAAACATTGTGCTTCTAAGCCACGGTTCTATTCGTCTCATGGCAGAAAAACTTCTCTCACAGCCGGCGGAGCTCACCGGAAAAAGTTTATATAAGTTAGGGCAGTACTTCTTTTTAATATGCTTTCTTAAATACCCAACATTTGATCATTTTTAAATGAAAGTATGTTCTTCATGACCATAACTTCAGCTTCTAAGGCTGACGTATCAATTATTAAGATTTTCAAAGTAATTATGGATGAAATCCTCTCTGTTCTTAATATTCGATTTAAATAATGCGTCAACTTGCGTGAGCTAACAGATTCTCAGACCCAGATTTTCGATTTACAGTGCTATTATCTGTTACTTGATAGTAAATATTGGTCTTCAAGTATTCATTTGGTTGCGTATCGACCAGCAAATATAATGTATTGCTTCTGCCCACAGTTAACTGAATTGCGAAATTTTAATATTTGATTTACCCAAATTAATAGCTACTTCTCATACAAGTTACGAAATTACGACGTAGGAAATAGTTCAAGTCTTATTCAATTATTTCTCCACGCTTGCTGGGGTGAAACAAAACTAATTGATTATTTGTATTTAATTATTTGGGGTCGATCTTTTTCTGGGGGAGGGGGGGGCGACCCTGTCCCCCACCTGACTACGCCAATGTGAAGAGTTGAAGTTCACATCATAGGAACGAAACGAGAATCTTTCAACCTTTTCGCTTCCCTTATTTTTACTGTTATGCAAAATCGTTGAAGATTAAAGTTGTGGATCTTTAATAAATAACTAAAAAAAGGTGTGTTAATTGCAGTAGCTCGAAAGAACGAAATAAAAATAGCGAAGGGAAAACATTAATTTTCGTTGCATTCCAGTGATACAAACTGATCGTATATTTATAGATGTGCCCAGGTACACAATAAAACCACGGTCGATGTTTTCATTGATCATTTGCGGTTTTAATAACGAAAGTATTTTTTATTTTATTTTTTCACCTATTAACAAAGATATAAAACCTTGAAACGGATTTTATTCGGATAGGCGAAAACACGCCGAACATATCCGAACTTACCCGAGCGCGCTATGACATCACAATGTTATAGTCTATACGAACTACTAGTGTAGTGCGAGTATTGGGTTGTAAAAAACCAAAAAGGTTCGATTTACTTTTCTGGAATTGTGCTTTAATAATTAAAGAAAACGGAATGGTAAAGGGTTGTTTTTTAATAGTTCTAAAGATAATTATTCATGGTTTTTGCTATCACGAAAATTCAAATCGTCGCCGCTGAACGCGAACCGCCCCGCGATTGGCGCTCGCCTTTGTGACGTTACGATGTTGTCAGCTACAGATTTATAGGTTATACGGTTTACGCGAGGGTGTAAATAAATTTGACACTTGGTGAAATTACGAGATGCACGATACGAAAACGTCTGAAAAACTTTTTTAAAGTCGAACACAGAGAAACGAAACAAGTCCTGTACGTCTTTATCGTTGTCATTTTTGACAGAATACTCGTTTACACGCGTAGTTCGTATACCGGCCATGAGATCGCGTCGTCACAAGCGCGAGCGCCAAACGCGTGACATTTCGGGTCAGCATCTACGATTTGAATTTTTGTAGTACCACAAACAATAAATAATTATCTTTAGAACTATCAAAATAGAAAAACCGTTTGCCATTCTGTTTTTTTTTATTTATAAAAGCACAACGCCAGAAAAATAAATTGACCCCTTTTGGTTTTTAACAACCGAATACTCTCACTACACGAGTAGTTCAAGATACAGACGACAATATTGCGACTTCAGAGCGCGCTTGGGTAACTTCGGGTACGTTCACTGCGTTCTCGCCTAGCCGAATGAAATCCAACTTTCAAGGTGCTAATCTTTGGTAATTGTTAAAAAGAAACTTTTGTTACAAAAACCGCATATGATCTTTACAAAGAACAAAAAAAATCATTTAATAATCTAACTTCTATCCTTCGTTACAACAATTTACATACGTATCATAATAGTTGGGAAAGATGAATGAACGGTAGACAGGAGGATATGGCCGAGTCCGACCTATGTTATACTTTTTATTTCTTATAAATTATTGTTTTTTCTCACAGATTAATTTTAACACTTTGTTGCACACGCGTGACTTTGTCTCCCATTCTCTCTCTCTCTCTCTCACTCTTCCTTTTTTTCACTACCGATGAATATCACTCTGCGACGAGCTTTGCGTATTTCACTGTCTAGGCATACAGAGAAATACTGACTAGATTGTAATATTCCTTGTCCTTTTTTTGGTTTCTAATTTATACACAACCTACGAAACACACACTTTCCCCGACACTTTCCGCTTAATCGTGCATATATTTGGTACACTTTGGCAATTGCGCCACGTCTCAAAGTACATGACGCCCTAAATTTTCCAATTTTTTATAATCTTTCAAGCATATTCGCACAGTTCACACACGTTCATGTAGCGAGCCTCATCAAGTGGTCGCTTATGACTTCGTCTACGTTTTCTTTTTTCCTACAGTATCTAAAATTGTTTCTTTTTCTGGTCAGCTCTGGGGGAAAATCGATAGAAAATTTATTCAATTGCAAATATCGTTGACTAACGAAGATCCTGTACCCGAAAGAGCCTATGCAGTTTCAAATATCGTTCATTTATCTCGCTATTGTCTCTCGTGTCGGATCGTGCGAGTTCGTTCACTGTCTTTTCACTTAACGGACAGTAAGACGCGCTAAATAGTTTTATTTCCTATATTTTTGCTGTAGATCTGGAAGCAAAGTTTCTTTGGGCAATCTCGCCGAAGGCTATGTCGAAAACGTTTCGTTATATTTCGAATATACATATGTATATATGTATATGCTTTTCGACACTTTTGTCGCCGAAATCTTCGTAGGGTAAGAATAGGACTCATAGGGCTAGACTCAGCCACCATGTGTGTCAGGGGGAATGTAACATTGATCCGGCAATAATATCAAATATAATATCAGTCGAGAACTCGATGTTGCATAACAGGCATGAGCAATATTTTTTTTATAATGCTTATGGAAAAACTTCCCGACGAAAAGTATCGTGTTTTATGTTGCGTACCGATAAATTTTCTCCTCCGTCCGGTTGATCCTAGTCGGCTTCAGAGGTTAAGGGCCGTCTACAAATTACGTCATTTTAAAATACACGGGGGGGGGGGGGGGCGAGTCTGGTCATTGGATGACGGTAATGATAATTGGATTATGACGATTGGAAGGGTAGGATGACTTCAGTGGTGGGGAAGGGGGGGGGGGGGGTAAATGAGGAAAAATCGATGACGTAATTCATCGACGGCCCCTCATGCCTAGTTATAAAAGTCGAAAAATCCCGTTTTTCAAAACCAATATATTTTGACAGTATATCATCTTATAAATGTTCCCTGAAAATGTCAAGCCGATCGGATCAAAATTGACAGATTTATGGGCGTTGATGTTGACGCCCGTCGGAACGCTCAGAAAATTTTAAACGTCGTTGAAAGCTTTAAACGCTTTTTTTTTATCGAAAGAACGTTTTCAAAGTTGGTGAACAAAATATCTCAAAAACTAGTGCATCGAACTTTTTGAAATTTCCAGGGATTTTTCTACACGTAAGAATATAGTATTTCATGAAAGGATTTTTTCCCCGATGTATACTTTCGATTTAATGAACGAAAAATGTCAATTTTTCACAAAAATGAAGTCAAAGTTCAAAGTTAAATGAAGTTTAACTTGGAACGCGCGTAATTTTTTTAAATTCGATATTTCGAAAATTCCTTCGATTAATCATGGGACAAACTAAAATACTAACGAAATCTCTTTGATTTGTTTATATTAGATAACGCACTTAAGAAGAGCATTGCTCGCTGCAAAAGACGTTTTCGAAAGATGTTTTTCCGGACATCGGCTGTAAATCGATTATAATTAAATATCTTTACGCAAAAAAGTTACAGTGTTCTTCAGCTAATACTTTTTCAAATACCTAATTTCTATAGAAATTCTGCATCACGATTTTCTAAAAAAATCCAAAAAATGAGATGGTACTGAAATTTACATCGTTGGAATGCAACGAAAATATATATCTTTCGTATTCCCGTATTTTTTTTAAAGCACATTACGGCTACGAAAGATGCGAAAAAAAGATTTTAGGAAATAGTAAAAATAAAGACATTTAAAAAATCAGAAAAAATTTTCGTTACATTTCAACGATGCAAACTTCAACACCATAAAATGAGCCGTTTTCGACTGTTACAACTAGGCATAACGCATTAACGGCATCGCACAACGAGCAAAACAATTTACGTAATTTTGGCGATCCTATAATTGTATGTGACAATTTACATGTTCCATTATTGGTGTTATAAAATTGAAGCTCGGTAAACCCAAACTGACTGTTTCGAAATCTCGTTTTTTAGCGGTTTGAAGCTTTGGATAATTCTGCACTGCGTTCGTGTTTATGTTCCTATTTTTATTATTTTTTTTCTTTCGGTGTGCGATGCAATTTAAAATTTGTTTGGGTGAACAGCTTGAAGTAGATGCCTGGCGTATGTTATAAGGGCAAAATTAAAGATCGAGTATCCCGAGAAGGAGGAACGATGGGCGTCGTAATTCACTCAATACAAATAAAAAGAAACTTCACGTCGCAACGGAGTGACCAGTGGAACGCTGTGGAACGTGCAATTGCGCTAGAATACATTTTTTTGGCTAATTTCATTTTTCATGTTGCGTATATACAGGTGAGTCGTGCTTTTTGGCGTTGCAAAAAAAAAATAATCGACTGGATATTCAACAGAATATCCGGAACATAAGAACAGCGGAAATAGTTACACGGTAATATTTGGTAATATCCCCTTCCGATGCAACGAACGTATGTTATACTTTTTTGCTACTAGAATAATAAACTGAGATGTGGGAAACATTTTGTTGTTTTCTCTAATGCGTAGAACGAAAAGTAGGAATGAGATTGACCTTTCTATTGTTGGAATACAATGAAAGTTAACTTTTTTTGCTCTAATGTCTTCTGACGGATTTTGCCTACAAAAATCCCTTAAATATTTTTTGAGATGTTTATTTGGAGATTTACAATCTACATCCGGAAAAAAAGATTCGGTATGTTAATGGGCCACATCTACCTAGGTGGGTAAAAAAATTGCATTAAAAAAAATGTATTCGGTAGTACCTTTTAACTATATTCCCCGAAAATGTCTACAGTTCAAAAGCTACAGTATTTTTCTCGAAAAACTGTTTTCAAAGTCGGTGGACATGATATCTCGAGAACCACTTGATAGATTGTTTCCAAATTTACAGGAGCTACGATGAGAAACATTTAAGGGGTCTTCTCACTTTAGACGCTAAAAAAGGCTATTTTCATTAATTTTTTTGATAGGTTTATGTTATAGATATTGATATAAAAGTTGTTACACTCGATAAATACACTTTTTAAATACATTAAAATTTTTTTTTTATGTATTTATGTAACCCAAAGAAACTTTAAACGCGTTTTTCTCGAAACAACGTTTTTCGACGGCTTGTTGACAACATATTCTTAACAAACATATTCTGAACATATTCTTTACAATTATAGCTATGGCGCACATAAAGGATTTTTATAAATTTTAACATTTGCTATTTTTTTGCCGAAACGGTGAAAAAACACGTTTTTTTGTTTTCTCGAAAAATGTCCGCCATTTTGTTATTTTTGCATATATAAAAAATCGGATGATATGAGCTATTTTCGGATGCTCCGAGATTTCATCAACAGCGCAGACCTACCATTTTCGTCTATAAATAGTGACTTAAATAAATAAAAAAAAGTTATGTATTTCGAAACTGCATTTATTAAGTGTAACAACTTTTATATCAATATCTATAATATAAACCTATCGAAAAAATTCATGAAAATAGCCATTTTTAGCGTCTTAAGTGTTTTAGCATCTAAACCCCTTAAAGATCGTTTGACGACTTTTTTCCATAGATTTTGTATGCTTGAGTTTCAATTTGTCGCCACGGGGTTTAAAAAAACGATTAAAAAAATCGACGATCGTCAAATGTTTATCAAATGATCGTCATTTAATGTTAACTTGAATAACCCGTTTGGTTTTTAGATTTTGGATGGACCGTTTAAGCTGAAGAGTTACCACCGCCAAACGTCGCGAAAAAAATTTCACTATCTGCCGGCGGTCATGTTTTTGTTCCGTTTTTGTATTTTTTGGTGATTTTTTTTCAAAGGCTCTCAATATATGTATGTTTGGATTAAAAAATGCTTTGTTTTGTCATCAACCGTTTCTTAGAAGAAAAAAAAGCAGAATTTTGCAATTTTTTCCAGCCTCTAGGTAGATGTAGTCCCTTAATGCCTTAGGCCACAGTGACGGGTATAAAGTCATGTGCGAATTGAACAATTTTTTTCGTATGAAAAAGTGATTCACTCAGAAACTTAATTACACATCTATTTAGTATGAAAATCAAGCTGTTAGAAAAAATACATTTTTTTTTCGATGTACAAAATGGCCGACTAATCGAAACTTCTCGAAACAGCTTTTTTCCTATTGGCGTGACAAATAACCAACAATTTTCACTAGATTTACTTCAAATTTAAAAGTTATGTTCCTCATTGCATTTCGGAGAGAAGTACGTACGGAATTTCTGATTAATCGAAAACTTTTCATTTTATGAGCAGTTTATGGGCAGTTATAACGAAATTTTTCACTTAAAATTCAATTCTCAAGTTCAAATACCTCCAACTTTTGAATAAAAGGATATTTTTTAAATTCCGTACGTACTTCTCTAGGTATTCTAATGTAGATTGCCGAGAATTTTTGTTTTTGGCAGTTATAACGTAATTTTTCATTTAAAATTCATTTCTTAAGTTCAAATACCTACAACTTTCGAATAAAAGGATATTTTTTGAATTCCGTACGTACTTCTCTAGGTACTCTAATGTAGATTGACGAGAATTTTTGTTTTTTTTTCTAGGTAAAAAATTGTGGATGCTAAATGTCACGGTTAGTAGGCAGCCATTTTCTACATCGAAAAAAAAATTCTAACAGCTTGATATTCATACTAAATAGATGTGTAATTAATTTTATGAGTGTATCACTTTTTCATACGAAAAAAAAAACAGTTAAATTCGCACATGATTTTATACCCGTTACTGTGGCCAAGGACTTAATAAAGATATATAAAAACACTTGCGTTGCGTTCCAACAATGCAAACTCTATTGTACGCAGGAATTCGAATGTACGAAAGGTCACAGGCGTAGTCGTCTCGAAAATTGAGTGTTACAACGATAGAGTCCGAGTAGGAAATTAGTTTGCAGTCGCGGTTTCGTGGTCCCATTTCAAGTCACGCCTGTTTGCGCGCCCTCGTTCGATCACGTCGATCATTAAGGGGCACCGAGTATCTACATATCGAATGTAACCGCGTTCGTACTCGATCAACGAGTATAAGACGCGGTTAAACGCTGCTCTCGCCGCGCCCAACGAGAGTTATCGGATAAACGTATTTCTTTCGTTTCATATTGAAAAAGGGAGAATTCGAGTGCTGCCCGTGCGTAGGCGTGGGCGAAAGACCACGAAGAAGAGGAAGAGACGCGTCGACCGGAACGGCCGTTGGCTCGAGCCTTTTTTTCCATTCGGCATTCAAATCGGTCGCCGGTGCCATGACTCCCTTGTTGCACTCTGGCGAACTTCTCACGCTGAGAAAAACTTCGTTGCTACTGTCGCGCTGGCCCAACGAGCTCTGGAAATCGACAAATGATTGGATTGTTTCATCGCTAGCCATGAGAATACAAATTTCTTCGTATCATTTTTATTTTATCTGGATATAATCTCCGCCTGTCTGATATTTAAAATTTATTATATATATATATATATATCGAAGACCTTATTTGACTATTAAGGGCTCTTCTCACTTTAGACGCTAAAAAAGGCTATTTTCATGAATTTTTTCGATAGATCTATATTGTAGATATTGATATAAAAGTTGTTATACTTAATAAATACACTATCGAAATACATTTAAAAAATGTTTTTTATGTCTTTATGTAACCCAAACAGACTTTAAACGCGGTTTTCTCGAAACAACGTTTTTCGACGGCTTTTTGATAAAATCTTCGAAACTACTGACCCGATCCTTCTGAAATTTTAACCACATATTCTTTACAACTATCGCTATAGCGCATATATATGATTTTTTTTATTTTGATATTTACTATTTTGTTGCCAAAAACGGTGAAAAACACGTATTTTTTGTTTTTTCGAAAAATGTCCGCCACTGGGATATTTTTGCATATATAAAAAACCGTATGATATGCGCTATAGCCATTGACATACTGAATCTAAAACACTTCGATTTTTTTGTTTCGAATGATCCATCTCCGAGATTTCATCAACAGCGTAGACCTACAATTTTTTTAACTACCATTTTCGTTTATAAATAGTGACTTAAATAAATAAAATTAATTTTTTTAAATGTATTTCGAAAGTGTATTCATTAAGTGTAACAACCTTTATATCAATATCTATAATATAAACCTATCAAAAAAATTCACGAAAATAGCCTTTTTTAGAGTCTAAAGTGAGAAGACCCCTTAAGCGCCATTGTAATTTATCAATGATCAGAAGGGCTCTCCTCGTGCTCCCAGAAAATACGGCCCTTCGTGAAAGGAATAACTTAAGGGGCTATATCAGTGTGACACTTTCAAAAAATCAATTTTTTTTGCCTTTGCAGTTTATACTTTTAAGAATATCCTGTAAAAATGTCAAGGCCGTATCTCTAATCATTTTATCTTGCAAAAAGCGACAGTTAAATCTTCAAACGCGTTTTTCTCGAAATGAGATTTTTCAAATTTGCTGACATTGTGACTCAAAGAGCACTTATCCGATTGACTTGAAGTTTGAACTGAGTACTCTTGAATATATTTACTCTACAATGACGTAGGATATTTTTGATTGAATGAAAATTGACGATTTGGCATTGAAAAAAACGACCATTTTATAGGCAAGAAAACAGACGTTTTTTCCATAACTACGCCATTTTGTTAGATTTTGATATTTTTCGAAAATCCTACGTCATTGTACAGGAAATACTTTCCAGTTTAACGACATTTTTTCCTTTTTCGGTTTCAGCTACTCAATCGGCCGGAATCATGTCAGCAGTGGAGGAACTTTTTTTTTGGCGCCTCCGAAGGCAGCCCATAAGTTGCTTGGAATTCAATATTTTTCTATGAAAAAAATATGTACTATAGGTCAAATCTAGCCAAATATATTCTTAATTTTCCGAAACATTTAATTGAGTACTTTTCTTCCAAAAAATTCCCGTGAATCACCCACATTTTCAGCGTTCACGCTGGTAAAACCCCTTAAAATACGTTTCGTGTAGAATCGTAGGAGCACGACTCATCATATGGGAATCTTCGCCACAACGGGCTCAAGTTTTTTCATTATTGTTTCATGCTCCACTAAAGAGCAGTACCTTCGCTTCGTAGAAGTCCAGACTGGATCCATTGGTGTCGTTGTCTTCTGAACGAAAGTCTATCTGCACCCGATGCGAGCCAAGTGCCATTCGCCCTGAATTACCCGAGGATGGGGTTGAGTTTTCCGAACCGTCGTCCTGGCAACAGGCCGCCGTGCATATCGTGTGCTCCCTGCTAATATATATATATATATATATTTTTTTTTTCAAGTTTTACTTGCACAGCCTTTTCGGCTTTTTACAAGGCTCCACTTATATGTCCACCGCTCTACACTTGTTCTTTCTCTCCATCATCCCCCCTCTCCATTGCGGCCGCAGCCGCCTTCCCCCTTTGTATTATATTCATCATGACATTTCTGTCATGGGTATAGGGAAACTGCGGAAAACCTATACCAATACAGCCGGTCACGAGTTCGCTTCCCAGCCTCGGAGCTAGTCGCGTTTCGTCGAGAAATAGCTCACAGGCTACAGCCATACCCATCCGACACACACACGTACCGGTCCGCGTGCGCGACATCTGTGTACAACTGGAGCTACGTCACGCCTGTGTTTTTATTTCTCGACGAAACTACGAGACGGTGATTCGAACCCGCGATCTCCCGATGTGTTGATTTCAGAGGCAGGTACGCTAACCACTAGACCAACACATCGGTTAACTCCCTGCTAATATTAATTACGCATTACAATAACGAATAATTACTGTTATCGATCACATAATCTCGTTGATTCGGGAAACAATACTTCAGTCAAGTGCTGTTCGTCCACATAAAAAAACAAAAGTAATTACAATTACAATAACGAATAATTACTGTGATCGATCCCATAATCTCGTTGATTCAGAAAACAATACTTCACTCAAGTGCTTTTTGCCCATGTAAAAAAAAAAGTAATTACAATACATCCATGTGATACATAAAATGTATTAGGCCCTTGAATAAGTTCTCGCTGTTTTCCAACAGATGGCGCTACCGCAACTCCGTGCGTGTAGTTCAAGATGGTAACGCATCTATACGGAAGTACTATAAGCGAGCTTGGAATGCGGTGTGTCATTGCGCCGAAGTGTAAACAAGATTTTTTTCGTAGTATTAAACATGTCACATTTCGTGCCAAAAAAGAGTACTTGCGGGGAATTTTGCTGCACTACTTTATTCAAATAAAAATCTGCATCTGAGCACACAGAATTCTTGTTGAGACTTACGGCGACCATGCTCTGTTGGAAACAACATGCAGAGATTGGTTTAGAAGCTTAAAAAATCATGATTTTGATGTATCGAATTGGAGTTACTCATGAAGTTGATGTGTTGAATTGGAATGACTTCATGAAGACTCGTGTCAGACGCTAGCTGAACTAGCAAGAATCATTAGGAGTTGATCATACAACAGTTTCGAAACGTTTGAAAGCATTAGGAATGATTTTTAAAAATAATGCATTAATTTTCAAG
Organism: Ophion obscuratus; assembly: GCA_964007375.1. Classification (NCBI taxonomy): domain Eukaryota; kingdom Metazoa; phylum Arthropoda; class Insecta; order Hymenoptera; family Ichneumonidae; genus Ophion; species Ophion obscuratus. The sequence continues at coordinate 14,325,391 of OZ023313.1, forward strand.
AAAAAGCAGCGAGCACTTATTCAATATCCTAATATGCGTTTGAATATGAATGAAATAATGATGTCGTAGTGTGCATCATTGGAAGGCAACGAAAAGTCTTTATGATATTGTTACTTCGCCATTTGTCTACTGTCCAATTTTTTTTGTTGCTTATTTAGTATGGAGCTTTTTCACCAAACACTCTAATAAATATTTGACTGATTTTCGTCTCATTAATCTGCCGAAAGAAAATTGAGAAATTAAGGGATCATCAGTGTCAAATTTTCCAAAAATCGTTTTTTTTGTTGCATTATCCGATAGTATAGAAAGTTATAAGCATGGACCTGGCATCGCCGATTGATCGTAAGTAGACAATTTATATGAAAATTCCGCACTCGAAACTTTAAACGCGTTTTTTGAACCGGTGTACACTCTCAAAAGAAGAGTTTTCAAGCTATCCATCTCAAATTTTGACACGCCGTTCTTTATCTTGCTTTATATTTTTTATATTTTTATATTTTTTCAACGAAAAACGGTCGAAAAACGGGCTAACTTCGATACTCTTTTCCAAACCGCCGCCATTTTGTCAATTTTTATTTTTTTAAACCTCCATAGCTTTCATATTGATTAATAATCTTCTTACAAATTTTGTTTCAGATAATATTTACGGCCACAACCGTGTACACCGAGAGGATTCCTTTTTTCGAAGACATTTTCAACCGTTAAAAGAAATGTAAAAAAAAATAGAAATAAACGTATAAAGAATTCTTTTCTGTTCTTCATAAGTGCTTTGATTTGACATAAAAATTTCAGACTGATTAGCATGTTTTAACCTTAAAAAATCGCGAGAATCAGTTATTTTTCGACCCGTTATACTGTGATGATACCTTAAGGTCGTTATAGGGTTAAGCCAACATGTTACCACCGAGCTGAATTTTTTTCTGGACCTTTATAAACTCTTTGCTGATCATCCTGTGCAGTTTGAATACGATCCACAGTACCGTATTTTAGAAATAAAAATCGACAATTCGACGTATTTCGTGGGCTAGTTACATTACGCTTATGGAAAACTCCCGATCATTTTTCAGTACATTATTAATATCTGCTAAGTGAATGTTACCACGGGGCTGAAAAAATAGGTACGCTTCGACTAATTATCGGACTAACCCTTGGTATCGTGAAAATGAGGATTCACAGTACCGTTATAAAATTATTAATGTTTTTAATAGGAAATTTGTGCGAAAATCAAGCACACAAAATATTAGACTGTGCAATCATGGCAACGTCGTAGACGGCACAAATGCTACCTATCTTATCGATATTCGGTAATTATGCCCGGGAACCTCAAACTACTCGGTCAGGATAATTAACAACGAATATTATTGGTTCTTATTCTATTAATTAGTAATAATTACTTAATATTAATTTGATAACTATGTTCAGAAATTTTACATTTTTAGACATTTATTGGCAAAGACAAAATAACACGAATTTTTTTTCTTACGTACATTTTTTTGAATATCGGAAAATTGTCAAAGTTTTTCATTTTTTTTTGAGATTATAGATAGCTTTAGTACACACTTCTTCTTCCCAGCGGAATTTTTATTACTCGGACCGATATTCATTTTTGACAGCTCCTTGGGCCGATATTGAGGTTACGAACGCGTACAGTTTCTAACTTCGCGACACTTCTGCCAACCTAGGCATTATGATACACCACGATTTACGACGTTGCCAATTCGTTTCGCGTTAATCGAGCGAGACAAAGTTATAGAAAATAATTATACAAAGTAATGAAAACACTTAAGGCCTTAAGCTACAGGTAACGGGTATAAAATCGTGTGCGAATTTAACAATTTTGTTTCGTATGAAAAAGTGATTCACTCAAAAAATTAATTCCACATCCATTTAGGATGAGTATCGAACTGCTAGAATTTTTTTCTTTCGATGTACAAAATGGCCGACTACTCGACACTTCTCGAAACTGCTTTTTTCCAATTGGCGTGACAAATAACTTCAACAATTTTCACTCGATTAACTTCAAATTTTAAAGTTATGTTTCTAATTGCATTTCGCACCGAAGTACGTACGGAATTCGTGATTAATCGAAAACTTTTCATTTTATGAGCAGTTATTACGAAATTTTTCACTGAAAATTCATTTCTTAAGTTCACATACCTACAACTTTTGAATAGAACAATATTTTTTTAATTCCCTACGTACTTCTCTAGATATTCTAATCTAGATTGACGAGAATTTTTGCTTTTTGTTCTAGGTAAAAAATTGTGGATGCTGAATGTCACGCCGCGGAGCGCCTAAAAAAGATAACAGGAGAAAATATTAGTAGTTCGCCATTTTGTACATCGAAAAAAAAAATTCCAACAGCTTGATATTTGTACTAAATAGATGTGTAATTAATTTTATGAGTAAATCACTTTTTCATACGAACAAAAATGTTAAATTCGCACATGATTTTATACCCCTTACTGTGGCCTAAGGCCTTAAATGTGATCACCGAATGTTCAAAAATGCATATTTTTACAAATAGATGTAGAAAAATAGTTCGAAAACACACGTTCAATATGACGATTATTTGAAAGCTAACAGTTGGTAACAATCAGCTCCGTGCATAAGCATAGGGCGCTCCCCTCGTACTTCACCCCCGGCGGCTAAACCTCATAACAACCTTAAAGTAAAAAAATTTAAATAAAACGTTTTCATTGCATTACAAAGATATAAAATCTACTTCACGTGTAATACATACATGCGCGGAGAACACAGTGGCCTCGAAGTTTAGAACTAATACTATGCTTCTAAAAGAAATATCATTAAATATCAAAAAGTATTGAATGGAAGATAAAAATTGTAATTATGGTATAGTAATAATGAAGAAATTTAAAATTTAACCTACGATGTGGCACGTAAACTGATACAAATAATACATTTTATTCGGCATATTGTGTTATTCTGTAGTATTCGAAAAATATTGTGCCCACGTGATTGGAACAAGTAGTTTCCAGTAGTCTACAAAAAGTATGGTATAATGAGTCACATTTTACTAAATTTTTTTTTTTAAATTGTATCTGCTACGGCGAACGCTGCGCCAATTTTAGCTTCCATGTACAGGGATTTTCCCCCTTTTTACATTTCCCTCCATTTTCTCTAATCCACATCCCTAATCGATCCCCACCTTGCGGCCGCAGCCGACTTCCCCCTCCGTATCGCATTCACCATGACTTCTTTTTTTTTAAAATTTTTTTTGTCATGGGTATAAGGAAACTGCGGAAAACCTATACCAATACAGCCGGTCACGAGTTCGCTTCCCAGCCTCGGAGCTAGTCGCGTTTCGTCGAGAAATAGCTCACAGGCTACAGCCATACACATTCGACACACACACGTACCGGTCCGTGTGCGCAGCAACTGTGTAGAACTGGAGCTACGTCACGCCTGTGTTTTTATTTCTCGCCGAAACTACGAGACGGTGATTCGAACCCGCGACCTCCCGATGTGTTGATTTCAGAGGCAGGTACGCTAACCACTAGACCAACACATCGGTTTGAGTCACATTTTACTAATAACTTCGTAATATTTTTCGCTATACTCCGAAGATTTATGCTACGCGTATAGTGAAATCTATACATACACGAAGATTCATGCTGTACGTATAGTAAAATCCATATGAAAATATAGCGTGTAATAAAGGTTGGTATTTTACAAAAAGTCCTATACAGCATATAGGACTCGCGCCTATGCGCGAATAGTATACAAATGTAATACGCACGTATCATTTTTACTATACGATGTGAGAATCATTTTTACACTTCTATAACAAGTCTTAGAATCTCGAACTGGCAGTAAACTGCTATACTTTTCTAGCACTGAGTATTAGAATTCTGGCAACCAGTGTTAGAATTTGAGGCCGTATTTTTCTCCGTGTGATAAATCAGCAAATAAACATAAAGAAGGGGATGAATGTACAACCTTCGGACTATAACGGAATCGCGTCGTCTCGGTACCGGCGGCGGGAGAGCAGCAGCCTGAAGACTCCTCGCGCTCTCGTAACTCGCCTCGCTGTTGCCGCTGCTGCTGTTGCTGCATGCGTTCTCGTCGCGTAGACGATAATTTTTAGCTGAGAGCATCGCGAAGTGTAGGTTGCTTTTGAGATCGTCCGCCGCCGTCGACAAGTTTCCCGGGATCTTCGGTGTACGTCTCATTGGTCTTATCGGCGGTGGTACGGGAGACGGTGGATTGCTCGAACTTTCGGACATTGTTTCCGGTGTCGCCAGGGGCGCTATCCTCGGCGTGCAATCCCAGTCCAACGGATGATTCGACCTGACAAATTTTCATTCGATGTTCCAGCACGAGCCGGAAAAAATTCAAATGTAACCAATTAATAAACATACTAACAACGATTAATTTTGGAATATTTCGGCATATTTTGTTTTGTCGGGTCGGCCGGAAGTTGCGCAAACGGTCTGGTTTTGTCGATGCACAGTGAGCAGAAGGACATATGGCTTGTGACAATTTGTGATTCTACAAATTTTCCGCTTTTTGTTCTCGTGAAACGTACTCGTTGTCCGATATTTTATCGTGCGAATTGCAGAAGGTTCTCATCTGCATACAATTGCAAGAGTCGATATTTGCTTTGCTTTTCGTCGTGCTTTACGATTTTCGTTGTAATCAACGGTATGCGATGGTATGATTATGAATGCCAGGTGTGTGATAGAGTGCGATTTTATAAAGCTAGCACAATAAGCGATTATGAAAACTGCATGGTAATATCTCACGTCTTGTACAACTCTGGTTTTCGGAGCGCAAGAGCCAGGATGAAAAACAGAAAATCATAAGCAAAAATATGAGTAGGTTTTTACGGAATTATAATATGTTACAGTTGAAAACCGTTTTCAGCTTAAGGACTCACACCTAGTTGAACATTTTGATATCGATCTTTGGTTTTTGGAGGATTCTCAAAATATAACATTTCGAAAATATTTTCTCAATATTTCAACTCGATCCGCTCAAAGTTGACGGAGTTAAGGACGTTTATAGATAGGTTTTGTGAACCGGCGAACTTTAGACGCGTCTTTTGAAAAATTACTTTTTCAAAATCGGGTGACCACGATATTTGAAAAATCACTGCACCAATCAACTTCAGATTTCACAAGCTTCTTTCACATATCAAAAAGCAGTGCTGGAACGACAGATTTTTTTTCGATGCATAGTTTTTTATCAACGAAAACAGAGCGTTTTTTTTTCGAAAATCGATACTTTGACTTTTGCCATTTTCTTTAAAATCTACATTTTATTAAGTATTGAGTAAGCTTTTTTTTTATTTCGAGTGGTTTGTTTCCGAGCAGCAGTAGTGACGGCGAAGGACGTTTTTCGAACAGCGGTCTGCACAAATCATTGTATCTACCACGCTTATAAATATTATTCAATGCAAAAATTGTTAAAGATACTAAAACCAATACTCCTTAAGAGGCTATGCCAGTGGGACACTTAAAAAAAACGATTTTTTTGCCTTTTTCGACAGTTTTTACTTTTAAAAATATCATTATCATTTATATAATTTATATCAATATCATTTTATCTTGCAAAAATCGATAGTTAAATCTTTAAACGCGTTTTTCTCGAAATGAGATTTTAAAAATTTGCTGACATTGTAACTCAAAGAGCAATTATCCGATTGACTTGAAATTTGAACTGAGTACTCTTGAATATATTTATTCTACAATGACGTAGGATATTTTTGATTGGATGAAAATTGACGATTTGGCATTGAAAAAAACCACCATTTTATAGGCAAGAAAACAGACGTTTTTTTCATAACTACGCCATTTTGTTAGATTTTGATATTTTTAGAAAATCCTACGTCATTGTACAGGAACTTTTTTTTGCGCCTCTGAAGGCAGCGCATAAGACGCTTCGATCTCAATATTTTTCTATGAAAAAATTATGTAATATAGGTCAAATATAGCCAAATATATTATTAATTTTCCGAAACATTTAATTGAGCACTTTTCTTCCGAAGAATTCCCGAAAATCATCCAAACTTTCAGCGTTCACACTGGTATAGCTCCTTAATGTAAAAAGAAAAAACCTGCAGATGTTTTCTCAGAAAAATTCAAGAAAATTCCTCTTTTTTACGGTCACGCGCTAGGTGTAACCTGTTGAACGTGTATTATCTATCAAAAACTAGTTCTGACTGAACGCCTTCGTTACAATCAGTTTATCCTAGTGAAAACTAGAGTTAACTGATAAATAATTTTGTGTGTTAATGAAAACTAGACCTAACTAGGAAATACTAGTTCTAACGAAATGAAGCAGTCGAAACTGCTTTTAAATAACCACTGGTATACCCTCATCGACTAAAACTAAATGAACATAATTAACGGACGGTCTCAAAGTTTGCATCGTTGGAACGCAACGAAAAATCATTTTTTTACCTTTTTTATCACCTAAAATATTTATTTGTAGATTTAGTTATAAAACTTAGAAAAAATCCTAAAAGAATGTTTGAGTGATAATCGCGACTTTAAAGTGCCAAGTATTTTTGGATAATGAGTTGATGATTTACAAAAATGCATTTTCATTGCATTCCAACGATGCAAACTTCAATATCATATCAGCGGTGTATTTATTAAGCCGCTTAACGAAAAATCGAAAACAGTATATGTAGAAAATAGTATTTATTGTGGATACGTAAGTACATTGACTTGTTGATGCAAGGCAAACTGTCATGTCATTTTGAGTTTGTTTGTTTGGGTGAACTTTGACCTTTACAAATGGGTTTTCCTAGTGAAGATGGGTTTTAACTAAGACCCAAGTTTATTTATCAGTAAATCCTAGGTTTTGCTAGGAAAAACTAGTTGCAACGAAGGCGTTCAGCAAGAACAAGTTTTTACTAGGGAAAATGTGTTTAACCTGAAAACGGGTTTTAACTGTACCATATATACACGTGTAGGTGTAATTTGTAATATACATTTGCCCTGTAAATTATTTCTTTATCCATTAAGCTAAACATTAATTATGCACACACATTACTGAGCGCCAAAAATGATTATGTTGTGAGTATTTATAACTTCCACACCCTCGTCATTGTGTCTCGTAATTATGATTACTCATGACGTTGAAGTTTGCATCGTTGTAAAGGAACGATTTGCTTTTATTTTCTATTTCTTCTGCTTTTTACTTTTTCAATTTTATTATAATCTGAAGCCTTTTGTTTACAAATTAAGATCGTCCATCTCTGATGAAGGATACGTAAAAATGTTTGAGCGATTTAGAAAGTCTAATTGGCCAATTACAAGAAAAAATTGGTCAGTTAAAAGTAATGATATTTCATGGCATTTAAACGATGCAAACTTCAACATGATGACGTCACGTCATCAAGTAAGAGAGGCTCGTGAACCGATACGTGAAAAAAATGCTGCGCCGGATGGTAGATGATGTTGACGTTTGCATCATTGGAATAGGATGAACATTCATTGTTCGGTATCAACCAATTTTTTTTCGGCACAGTTACCATACGATAAACACTCGAGCGTTTTTCACGATATTTTTTCGCTCCAGGAATAGAATCAGCAAAGTGGCTAATAATAACAATAAGGTTAAAGAATTCAAACGATTTTGCGTTGCATTCCAATGATGCAAGCCCAAGCACCATATAGTAATACCGATGGGTACGGGACATTTGCTCAAGGCCTAAAATTACCTTCTTTACGAAGCTGTCGGCCGCTTCGTATAAAATCGAATGGCTCTCGCGGGCGTTATTTCGAGATTTTCCCCACGATTTGGCACGAATGCCTTGCTCTTCTGGGGTGCCCTGTTATTGTCTTTTGCAAACCTCAAGCTTTCGTTTCAAAAATTTTACTCAACAATCCGAAAGGGGTCGTTTCATACGAAAGATTCCTTACCGACTTCTCATCAAACGAAAAATTACGACGCAGTGCAACGGATCGAGAAGGCGGCATCTCGGCATTGAGAATTTTTCAAATCCAGCGAACGAGGAAATACTTTCGGGCGAGGAAAAAACTTGCTGATTTTCATTATTTTTTTTTGTGGGAAAGTTTCTTCATTTTTGAGACTCAGGGCATGTTTTATTACTACTTTTGGCTGTTACAGGGTGTTTTTTAAATTAATATTTAAAAATGGTGGAGGTTTGACACGGTCTTCTAAAACGAATTTTCTAGCTAAAAAACTAATCGACCGATTCCGATTAAATTTGGCAAAAATCTCTCTAACCTTATTGTCTAAAACATGAACCTAAATGTTCGTGAAAATAAAAAAAGTTGTTTTACTGCAAAGTGTAGCCATTTTCTTTCAGAAAATTCAATCTTTTTGTTTCAAAGCGTACCACGTCACCGATTTGCAACATTTCTCACTTTTTCTTTGTTCATATTCTGCGTATGAGTGTTAATGAAAGAAACATTTCCGTTCGTTTTTTTTACAGATTAATCCCGCCGAAGCTACGTGTCACGCCGTTTGACAACATCCGCCGGAACCGGTTTAGATCATGCCCTATGTCCGCCATTTTTAAAGATGAATAAAAAAAAAAGAAAATACCATGTAACTGCCAAAAGTAGTAAGAAAACATAGCCTAAGGGCGCCGTCACATTGGTGAGCTATTGACTGATAGATAGTGTGCTAGTGAGGGCGCGGGTAGATGGCGAGCTATTAACTAGTAGCTAGTAGCTAGTAGCTATTTAATAGATTCAAAAGAGCCAAACTACAATTTGATCTACGAAGTTAGAGCGAAGTGGCTATGGTTCACTAGTTTTCACTAGTTTTTGGTTCACATTGTGAACTACTGAAATTGCAGTTAGCTAATTCGACTAGTGTAGTATCTACTCGCTCGCAGATTGACGACTATTTAGTAGCAGACCGATGTGTATGACTGCCATTCGCTAATACTTTAGAGCACGGTCACATTGGTGAGCTATATTGACTTGTGGATAGTGTGTTAGTAAACTATTAGCGAATGGCGGTCATACTCATTGGTGAGCTACTAAATACACGTCAATCTGCGAGCGAGTAGATACTACACTAGTCGAATTCGCTGAGCTGCAATTTCAGTAGTTCACAATGTTAACCAAAATCTAGTGAACTATTGGGAGTACAAATAAATCTTCGCCGTTTAACAAAAGATGCCCCCACCAGGAGGTTATGGTTGAAATTATCAGATGTAAAACGTCATATAGTAAGGTTGGACATCTGGCAAGACCAGCGATTTTGTGTCAGCATCACATAATTTTTTTCGTGCGAAAATATCGAGTTTTGAGCCGAATAAGCGTAATTTGCGAAAACTTTAAAACTCTTCTTTACTTCTTTAACTTAAAGAAGTCTGCAGCTGAGGCGCATCGATTGCTTGTTGCATTTGGTGAGGCTGCTTTAAGTGAGAGAAGTTGTCGTGAGTGATTTCAAAAGTTTAAGAACGGCGAGTTTGACGTCCAAGACAAAGGACGTAGCGGAAGGCGCGGGACTGGAAGCATTATTGGAGGGAGATTCGTGCCAAACGTGAGAGTTGCCACAAATGACGCTTATTCGGCTCAAAACTCGACATTTTTGTGCGAAAAAAATTATGTGACGCTGATACAAAATCACTAATATTTAAAGGTTATGGTCTTGCCAGATGTCCAACCTTACTATTCGACGTTTTGCATCTGAAAATTTCAACCATAACCTCCTGTTGGCAAGGGCGTCACCAGCTAATGGGCTAGGGGGGACACGAGAGGGGGGAGGGGTGATGGAAATATGAATTTTAGACATTTTAGACCCTCATATACATGTTTCCAAATTTCTGGGGGGAGGGGGCAGCCCCTCCCGCCCTTGGCGACGCCCATGCCTAGTGGGGCCATCTTTTGTCAAACGGCGGAGACTTATTTATATTCCCAACATTATATAGCCATTTCGCTCGAACCTCGTAAATCAAATTGCAGTTTAGCTCTTGAACTATCAACCCTAGGACCCTACACATGGGCACCGCAAACTCCACATATTGAGTGAGAAATACTAAAATTATTTTTCTTGCTTTGTTTAATCGCATTTTTCACGGCGACAAATTTACATTATATTTTTCTCGCATATCCTATTCCATTATTCAGTCTTTCAGCTTCGAATAGAAAAAAAAAACTTTCCACGACAAACAATTCGTTAGCAGCGTTGATTTGAAGTGCTGGGTTGTGCACTGTGTAAATCCTGTGCAGGTTCTTTGTTTCGTACAGATAGTGTAGAATCCTAAGGTTAAGAGATCTTCTCACTTTAGACGCTAAAAAGGCTATTTTCATGGTTTTTTTAAATAGGTTTATATTACAGACGTTGATATAAAAGTTGTTACACTTAATAAGTATACTTTTGAAATACATTTAACATTTTTTTTATGTATTTATGTTACCTAAACAATTTTCAATGCGTTTTTCTCGAAACAACGTTTTTCGACGGCTTGTTGATAAAATCTTCGAAACTACTGAACCGATCCTTATGAAATTTTAACCACATATTCTCTACAACTATAGCCAGAGCGCATATCAAGGATTTTTTAAATTTTGATATTTACTATTTTTTTGCCAAAAACGGTGAAAAAGAACACGTTTTGTTTGTTTTTTTCGAAAATGTCCGCCACTTTGTTATTTTCGCATATATAAAAAATCGTATGATATGGGCTATAGTCATTAACATTCTAAAACCGTTTGATTTTTTTGTATCAGATGATCCATCTCCGAGAGTTCATCAACAGCGCAGACCTACATTTATTTAGGACATTTTTTTAACTACCATTTGCGTCTATAAATAGTGATTTAAATTAATAAAAATATTTTTGTAAATGTATTTCGAAAGTGTATTTATTAAGTGTAACAACTTTTATATAAATATCTATAATATAAACCAATCAAAAAATTCATGAAAATAGCTTTTTTTAGCGTCTAAAGTGGGAGGACCCCTTAAATAGCTACTAGCTACCGGTGACCATCTCGCCATGTGACCGGGCTCCCGGTTAAAAAATGGCGAAGGAATCATTCCTTATTAAAAAAAAAATCATGACAATGAACAATTATTTCCTCGCCTAAAGGTATCTCCACCCTTAACGATTAATTAACGTTGCCGCGGTTATCTGTGTTTGGAAGCGCGTTGTTTCAAGAGTTGCTCTTACAATTTGTTGTCCTCGGGCTTCGGTGTGTTGAGCAAATCGCTCGCGAGGCTGACATACTCCCACGGCAGGCCGTGCGAATCGACGCTAAGTTCGCGTCCGGTTTGGGGAAATTCCGTTGGGCTTTGCAGCGACGTGAAGCTGGTCTCGAGGCACAGCCTGTGGGGTGGTGTGCCGGCGCTAAGTGTACCGCACTTGGTGGGACTCGGTGGCGACAGAAGAGCGCGCATCTCTTGCTCGATTTCAATCTCCTGTATCTCATTTGTTTCCCGGCCCTCGGAAGCTTCGGCGGACGAGCCCGACGGCAAGCGTTGAGGCTTCGCTGGTCCGAGCGTCGTTACAACCTAATCCGTTACGCCGCCGTGTCATTTCACATATGTACCTCTCTAGCCTCACTTATGGATCTAGTATCAACGTGCATATATACTTAGAGCGCGTACCGTGGCGAGAGACCCACGCGAGCGCGCGAAATTTGAATCGAGTTCAGTCGGAGTCCATAGCAGGATCCTGTATGAATCGCGAAGAAATTGTGCCAAATATCGTACCGATCAGGGTCGAACGACGGTATTTACGGGCGGGCTGGGAGGGGGGGGGGGGTGTACGTTGATTTTGTGTATAACACTTTGGGGGTTATCCGTTCTATGTCGGGTCGAAGAAATTGAAGAAAAATAAAATGAATTTAAGGCAAATGAATGCAAATGAACTGCAGCTGGAATATGATGGCTGGCGAATTTACGACAATTGTATGAAACGCACGTGACGGACGATATCTATATCGTATAGTGTTTCTACTACATGTGAAATAATGATGCGCAGCGTACGAGAAATCGAGTGTTAATGAACATACTATGCGTTCTACATCATGCAGTTTTGTGAATACGAGCTACAACCGAGCACAGTGGATTTTTCCTATTTTTTTTACTCGTGATTAAGGGGGGAGACCCCTTTGTGACTTAAAGAGCTTAAGACCGGAAATAAATTCCACGAGGAAGCTCAGGGTTGTGGCTACGGAATTGCAGATTAATCGGTAGGTCATTTGGTCACAAAACTGTTGAGTCTTGAAACTTTAAGGGAACTTTCTGCACTGTCGGGCCAAAAAATGTTCGATTTTTCACGAATTTTTTATGCAAAAAATATTAAATATAGAATGTTGAAATTTGGTATGTTTGCTAAGCGCTCTTTATTGAACATGATTATATTTTTTAAAGTTTGACAAAACGTGGTAGTGGAAGTGGTAGGAGCCACGTATGTCGGTGCGCCGGCGATGATATTCTTCGCTTGCGGAAGTGCTCCCACACGCCCTAGATGAGCAATCGTTACGAAATTTGACAGGCACGTGTACAAAAAACGGCTTCATTAGTCGAACTAGAATTATCCAAAAATATTTAAACGATTTTATTTTATGAACAAAAAACTGCAAACATTTTTGGTAAGAAACTAAATTTTTCTTTTTGATTCTAGTTCGACGTATACACAATATTGTACAAAGTAAAAATATGTTTGATTTTTTTGCTTCAGATCACCTGTCCGGGACTTAGGACTTCCGCAAGCGAAGACATACGTGGCTCCCCTCACTCCCACCGCCATGTTTTGTCAAACTTTCAAAAATATTTTGACGTTCAATAAAGACCGCTTAGTCAACATACCAAATATCAACATTCTATATTTAATACTTTTCGCATAAAAAATTGGTGAAAAATCGAACATTTTTTGGCCCAACAAGGCAGAAACTTCGCTTAAACGCGATTTCCCGAAAACCACTCTTTCGAACCTCGTACGAGATAACTCAAAAACTGTGCAATCGATCATTTTGAAATTTCGCACACTTTACGATAATATAATTACCCTCTATGTAAACCTAGAGGTTCTTAAAAGTTTTTTTTGAAAACTACTTTTTCACTAACAAATACTGTAGTCAATATTTGATAAAAATACATTTTTTCAAACACATACCATTTTTTGAATTTACACCTTTATTTGGAATTTTTAGGTTCACATAGAACGTGTGGGTCGTAGAAATCTAAAAATTCTTGGCCCTGATGTTTCGGATCGAAACACCAGACGCTAGGTTGCACGCCGTGGCACAACTCAGGCGGCAACCTTCTCTGAAGCAAGTGCCAGACGGCTGCCATTTTTAAATGCAATAAAAATTGTTTGGAACATTAAAAGATGCAATAAATATGCACATAAAATTTAAATTATGTAGTATGAATAGTGTCGGCGCAAAAAAAATCTTGAAAATTCGCTTATTTCCGGCTTTCTAAAGGGATCTCCCTCTTCAACACAGCAGACGACTCTTTTCGCTTTTTTTCCCTCTATCTCCGTCACAATTCCGGCTGATCACGATACTCATGCATTTCGGAATACACGTCTCGATCAACAGTGTATATGCGCATGCTACAAAGTGCAAGATATTGGCTATAGGAGGGAGAACAAACAAGACCGACGATCGAGTGATTCGCTTTGAAGTTCGTGATCACGATATGAATGAGACAAAAATGAGCTGTGTGACGGTGCGTGACGTGAATAATGACGTACGGGGGTGAATACGTGTAATCAACGAGTCTCGGAAGTTGGAGATAAACATACGTATTTACTGTACACGGTGAACACGGAAATCCTGTCATTTACCGAACGAACGTCCAATCGAGATTCCAATATACACGTTATAATAATTGTACGTATATGTAGTGTGTGATGTGCAATTTGGTAATATTGTATATGAGTAACAAATTGTCATACCGGTGTGACGTGACAAATGAGGACGTGTGCTATTGAAAATCAGGATACATTGCTTATCATTTGGTTTACCTAATTACGTATGTACATAATTGCATTATTCGTTGCATAATTATCCCATTGAACTTAGGCAAGGTTCAAAACATTCTAACGATGATCGAAAAAACTTTTAAGGCTGCAATTCCCGTTTTGATTCTCGTTTTACTGTAAAACAGTGAGGACGAAAGTGAAGCACGTTATAATTTGCAATGACACGCGAACGACGCGTGTCCCTTAAGGTATTCCTTTCGCGGAGGGCCGTATTTTGTGGGGGCATAAGGTGGGCCCTTCTGAATGATTGGTAAATTGCAGTGGCGCTTAATAATAATATGAAATAAATAAATAAATCAGAATTACAAAATTTCGCGATAATTTAGAGGATTTCGACATTTTTACATTTTCTCCAAAAATTGGGGGCTACGGAAATTCTTCTACTAGTCACATTTTTCCAAGTTTTATCATTAATATTTTCTTTAAACATTCGGTGACCCCCTGTTTTTATTGTCATTACGGAATCGTTGGAATTGTTTACACGCGTGAGCAATTTTTATCAGGCATCTAGAGTTATTTAGTATATAAATAATTAGTGTATAAATAATTATTGAATATAAATAAGAGACGATTTAGAGTCGTAATTTTTCGTTAAAAGTTCGGCAACTTGGCTTTAAATTTTACCAGTATACCGGGATGCATTTTTACTCGATTATAGACAAGAATAAGTAAATTGTCAAATATTCAGGTTCCTGAAAGGAATACCTTAACGGAATCCGTAAATTATGCATTTCCATTGGAGAAAAAAAAATGGTACATCTGCACAAATTGGCCCATTGACGCCAAAAAAGAACATTATTTTAATTGTATCGTCCTCAGACTGAAAGCTGTGAATGCGCTGAGATTGTTCACTCACATTGATGCAACGCTATCAGGCGGAACATTGTTGAAAGTGGATAAAGTACAAGTTCATTTCGTTTCATTCGTACAAATTCGCGTCTCTCTTTTTCATCTTTCTTCCGAGATTCTCTGCACGTGTGATGTTAAAAATGGAGATGATCAAAGACTTTGTTGCATCTTTGGGTTTGTTTGTTCCGGTCGGTTTTCTGTCCATCTTCGAATAAAATGTACCTTGATTCGTGACAGGAAGAGGGTGTGGTGGCATAGGCATCCGCGTCGCGCTCTCGCGATGTTGGACATTCAACTTGAAGCTGTAGGGTGTTTGGATGTACGCTGTCGACGGGATTCCCAATTGCAAGGGCCGACACTTCGAGGACGACTGTCGCTCTCGTCGTTGTAATCTCAGCTGCACTATGATCTCGGCACGCTGACACCTAATCCATACCACACACCCTCAGCCACTATATATACATATATGTATATATATGTATATATGCGTGTATAATATATATATATATATATATATATTAGGGTGGCCCTTGATATGGGTACAAAACAAGTTGATCGCGCCGCCCTCCAAAACGGTTCCAAATGATAAAGAAAAAATCTACGCGAAGCCCCAGCCATGTCCGTTGAGAGGAAGGCGTGCCTGTAAGCATGAACTTAAATTTAAATATCAATTTTTCTTCATGATTGGAGAAATTTCGGTCTTTTAAATCTAGTTTATTTGTCATTTTTTCAACACGATATTTCTGTGGTTTAAATAAATTCGTACTGAACGAGCCAGTATCGATATCTTATGTGTACATTTTTTTAAATATTATGTTTTTTTCCGACCAACTGGATGACTTGTGCGAATAAATAATTTCTTTGTTTTCAATAAAACCAACAAGCTCGCCAAGTTTAAAATCCTCTCAGATTTAAAATGTCCCTATGCATTTTTGCGAAAGTAATTTTCAAATACATTTTTTATCCACAGCACTGGAAGTCTGATCTGAGTGATATATTAATATGTTTGTATCTCAGCACGCAAGGAATATTTCTAACAAAATTGAAAAAAAAAAAAAAAAAACAATTCTGGCCAATCCGGAAGTTCGATGTGAATGGTTTATCGTGAATTTATATCCTTCGTACAAAATAGATTTTTCTGGCAAGATGCAAATGTAAAGTTTGATTTTGATGTGATTAAAAACGTTCGACAGCAGCTAAATCGAACTATTGTTCCAAAATAATAGGTTGGTAAAACGGAACGCTCATCAAATCTAGTATGGAGCATCTTATTATTTGATCTGTATATTGAATACTAAAATTGACAAATAAACTAGATTTAAAAAATCAAAGTTTCTCCAATCATGAAGAAAAATTGATATTTAAATGCAAGTTCATGCTTACAGGCACGCCTTTCTCTTAACGGACATAGCTGGGGCTTCGCGTAGATTTTTTAAAATTATTTGGAACCGTTTTGGAGAGCGGCGCGATCAATTTTTTTTTACCCATATCAAGGACCACCCTAATACACACACACACACACACAAACTAGGGCGAATCTATCCTCGCTTAGTTCTTTACACGAAACTGTATACAAGTGTCCACCCAAATTCATCACATCGTCAAAGCTCACACGCGTATCACCCCTCGATTGTAATGTATTGTTTTTATTAGTTTAACATATCTACTACGTCGCCAAAATGCCGTGTAAATGTATTATACTATGTAACCATGGAAAAACAGATTATCGATGTCATGCAATAGCAGCGCGTATCGTTAACGTCAAAAAGGTGGAGGACCTCGGCTTATATCGGGTTGACATTTATGAAAACAGCGATTTTTGAAACTATTGATTTTTGAAAATAGCAATTTTTGAAAATATTGATTTTGAAAATAGCGATTCTTGAAAATATTGATTTTAAAAATAGCGATTTTTGAAAATAGCGATTCTTGAATATATCGATTTTTGAAAATATCGATTTTTGGTCTTCGACGGATTCTCAGGATATAACATTGCAAAAATATTCTCCGACAATTTCAAGTCAATCCGTTTAAAATTGAGGGAGCATATAGCTAGGTTTCGCGAACCAGCGAACTTTAAACGCATTTTCTTTTTCAAAATGACTTTTTCTATATTGGTGACTACGATATCTCAAAAATCACTGCACCGATCAACTTCAAATTTTACATATCAAAAAGCAGTGCGTGAACGAAGGATTTTTTTTCCATGCAGTTTTTTTATCAACGAAGATAGAGCATTTTTTTCACCGAAAATGGATACACTGGAAAAAACATTCAGTTGGTTTAACAAAATGTATCTTTAAATACGTTCAACTTGATTTTTGATTGGCATAACAAACATTTTGTTAATCTAACGATAGTTTTAGTGGTGTGAACTGTAGCTAAATAAGCTACAGCTACATTGGCATAACAAACAAAATGTTTGTTATGCCAATCAAAAATCAAGTTGAACGTATTTAAAGATACATTTTGTTAAACCAACTGAATTTTTTTTTCAGTGTACACTTTGCACAGCGGCGATTTTTTTTCTCGAAAATCAAAATTTTATTAAATCCATCGTCCAAGTAGTAGCCAATTTCATGCAAAACTTAATGCGCTTGATTTTTTTTTTTTTTTTCATTTCGGATGATTTAGTTCCAAGCGGTCTGCACAAACCATTGTATCTACCACATTTATAAATAATTTTCAATACAGATATTGTAAATAGCCCTTGAAACCATACTCGTTAATATGAAGAAAAAAAATGCTTGAACCTGCACACGTTTTTCCAGAAAAAATCCCGTAAATTCCTCTTTTTCCGGTCACGAGCTAGGTGCAACCCGTTAAGAAAACATGAAGAATAGAAATGATTTCTCATAATTAAAGTAATTATTTTTTAGGTTAGCCGGCTGGTTGGAAATGGCTACACTGGAATCCAAATTTCTCTAGATGGCAAACTCTGTGATCGCGGAGTTGCAACCAAGTTTCGGCAAACTCATAATTCTTCCAATAGTTATTTACGTCGATAAAAACGAAAGCTTGGCTGAACCGAAGAAAAATATTGTTCCCTCAAATCAAAATTTGATTGCGAGTCCGTGATCGCAGAATTTGTCCATGCGATAATTTTTTTCCTATGTAAGCGCGATTCAGATCTTCATGCGCAAGGCTGTGACAGGATTCATATTTTGAGAATAGATGTTTCACGAGACAACTTCAAAAGGAGGTTACCTTGAACGAAATAAATAGCTCGGCGGTCCAGGTTCGCGCAAAAAAAAAATGTATTTGTAAAAGTACGTAACGAGAACCAAAATCGATCGGTCGTCGCGTGTGAGACTAATGAAAATATATTTTCGTGAGATGGCGAGACAAGAATTGTTGTGGAAATGGCCTGCAAGACGTAAGACTTTTTAAGATCTGATTGGACAATCCGCATGGACATTATCGAAAGTGGAAAACGGAAAGGTGGCTGATGTATTAGCAATCTATTCATTTTTTATCATTTCGTCGACCATTTCCGCTAGATTTTTTTTCACAACATTGAGCCTCCACGTGGTAGCATATCAGATAATTTTATAGTTCAACATTAAGGGGCAGTGTGACACTTAAAAAAAATCGATCTTTTTGCCTCTTTCGACAGTATCAATATCATTTTATCTTACAAAAATCGATAGTTAAATCTTTAAACGCGTTTTTTTTCGAAATGAGATATTTCAAATTAGCTGACATTGTAACTCAAAGAGCAATTATCCGATTGACTTGAAATTGCAACGGAGTACTCTTGAATATATTTACACTACAATGACGTAGGATAATTCTGATTGGATGAAAATTGACGATTTGGCATTGAAAAAAACGACCATTTTATAGGCAAGAAAACAGACTTTTTCTTCACAACTATGCCATTTTCTTAGATTTTGATATTTTTCGAAAATCCTACGTCATTGTACAGGAAATACCTTTCAGTATAACGACATTTTTTCCTTTTTCGGTTTCAGCTACTCAATCGGTCGGAATCGTCTCAGCAGTAGAGGAACTTTTTTTCGCGCCTCCGAAGGCAGCGCATAAGTCGCTCGGATCTCAATATTTTTCTAGGAAAAAATTATGTAATAATGGTCAAACATACACTGAAAAAAAAATTGAGTTGGTTTAACAAAATGTATCTTTAAATACGTTCAACTTGATTTTTGATTGGCATAACAAACATTTTGTTAATCTAACGATAGTTTTAGTGGTGTGAACTGTAGCTAAATAAGCTACAGTTCACACCACTAAAACTATCGTTAGATTAACAAAATGTTTGTTATGCCAATCAAAAATCAAGTTGAACGTATTTAAAGATACTTTTTGTTAAACCAACTGAATTTTTTTTTCAGTGTAGCTAAATATATTCTTAATTTATCGAAACATTCAATTGAGTTCTTTTCTGCCAAAAAATTCCGAAATCACCCAAATTTTCAGCGTTCACACTGGTACAGCCCCTTAATCTTGGAATGTCTCGAAGTAGAATGTTCATCAATTTCCACTTTTCTACGATTCGTACATCGCGTATCACATGCCAAATCTGTTTTTCCCAAACTAAAGGACAGGCACTAAGCTAAATCAGCATATATCACAAATACAACGTACTGTTTACTGTTGCACAATACGAGTTACACTTCAGCCCTTCGATCAATCCCTAGTACGAATTCTCATCTAAACACTGTATCGCATAACTAAAATTCGTGTTTCTTTTTTTCGCCTTTTAAAATCGTGTCAAAGTGAGTATGCCGTTTTTCTTTTTTCCCGTCCAGTTTTGTAACTGAAGCGAATACGCTTTCGGAATATGGTTCGTAACAGATGTAAAATTTGGAATCAGGCATCGTACTTTTTTTACGCACTGAATGCTATTTGGCAATGTATATTTCTTATTGACGAACCGTTTGTTTAGACGCGTGGAGTCTCACTGGTGATGGAGAAATTGGAATTTCTCATTTAAAAAGTTTCGTCGAAGATGCTTTGACGAGCTATCTTCATAATGTCGAGTATTGGCCGAAAACCGGAATTTTTATAATATAAATGAAAACCAGGTGGTTGAAGGGTTAGACGGGTGGGGGAACGAATGTCGAAAGATCGATATGTAGATGGGCCAAAATGTCGAATTCGAAAATGACGAATGTTCGAATATAGATAGATCAATCTTACTAGAGTCTGTGAAGTCGAAAATAACAATTACGAATATGAACATCTCGGAAATTGATATGTAGCGAAAAACAAAAATCAGATTTAATGAAATATCGAAAAACATAAAATCGATGGGCCTGTATGCATAACACCAAATAATTCGAGACGACAATTCTCCGAATTAAAAAAATGGCGATAGTTCACAATGCAGAAAATCATTAAAGCGAACGGCCGAAAAGTCGAGTGGTTGAAATCGCGGAGGGTCAAAATGTAGAACGGCCCGAATGGCGAATCGAGCAATACGTCACTTGCGCCTCAGAGTGAAGCTACGAGATGGCGCTGGCGGTCTGTAGGCTAAAATATGGTAAGACAGTCATCCCACGTGACGGGCCCCACCACGTTCGCCATTTTGGCCGTTCGACCTTTTGGCGTTCGACATTTCGGACCATCGACATTTTGCGTTTCGATATATTGCTTTTCGCCATAGACGGTATTACGCATATTAGGCATTCGCTATTTTCTGTTTCGGAGATATGGGTGTTCTACATTTTTCGATTCTGTATTTTTATGTTCCGAATTGCAGACAATCTGAATATTCGTCTTCGAATAAATTACCTCTCCAATAAATAATGGTTCGATTTATATTCATTCTATTTTTTTATCAGTCGAAAGATAAAATTTCGAATGATGTAACCTTCGTTATTTTGAGAGTTCATAATTCTGTCGTTTCGAAATCTTTGTCGTTCTATATTTGGTCATTCGACATTTTTACCCCCACCCATGGTGCAGGAATCGCAGAGTAAAGGTAAACTTATGATCACAACGATAGAACTGATAATAAAGCTTTAAACGCGTTTTTTTTTCAAAACTATGCTTTTCAAAACGGTGTACACGATTTCTCTATGTCTAATGAACGAATTGACTTGAAATTTGGTACACTTATTCAGTGTAATAGTAGTTTAGTCTTGACCGATGCTTTTCTTCTCAACATTTTTTAAAAATTAGTTATAAACAATCATGTCATTTTTCGTCGAAATATCGACAAAAATGTAATGTATTGAATGAAGGCGATAACAATAAAAAAAGTCGGTCGAGTCTTAGTATCTATTTTATATAATATTATCTATAATAAGGGGTTACGCGGGTGTGAAAATGAAAAAAATCCATTTTTCGAAATTATATTATCTAATAGTATGTCTAGAATATTGTCCCAAAGATTAAAGTCAATACGAGTAAAAGTTTAGGAGAGAGAGAGAGCCGTTGGGAAAGACCGAACGGGAGCGACGCAGGTATATCGCATTTATCTCAAAAACTAATGCACCGATCTTATTGAAATTTTGCACACTTCTTCAAAATAGCATTGACTAGTGATTGAACGAAGGTTTTTTTTTCGATTACAACTAATTTTACAAGGCTATACGTAGTGTAAATCGTACTAAAAGATAAACTATTTTACATACAACCCTGCAAAAAATTCAAATTTTTATTTTTTTCAAAATTCTTAATTCAATCACGAGTTATACTTATTTACTAACAGAAAAAAATGGTTTTTCTATTTGAGATAAAGCTATTATGAGTTATCCTGACCACCACGAGAACACTTTTTTTAGGGTTCTCCGGAGATCAGGTCCCATCGGGTGAATTGCTCAAATTTTTGTATGAATTTTTTTTTAAAAATATTGTTGAAATATTGCTCTTTTATGTGTTTAACGTTTTGAATAAAATAATTTTTTGGATGAATTTTTTTTTTAATATTGTTGAAATGTTGCTCTTTTATGTGCTTAACGTTTTGAATAAAATAATTCATATATTATATTTTTATTAAATAAAGAGAATATGCTTTATTGGTTTCGAAACCCACGTAACTCCTTAAGAAAAAAATCGTTTTCTCTGTTTCACATCAACCTGATGGCCAAAATCGAGTACACCGTTGAGTCCCTCACATCCACATATCCTTCATGAGATCGTGTATAACTTCTTTGATTATTGATATTTTTCAATAAAATTTGGTACACAACTTCGTTAATGGACATATAAATAAATATCAAAACGATTTTTCAATCTCACTTATTTCTTCAAAATTAATTTTACCCTGATTTTCGAGTCGTCACAGTGGCTTAACCCCTTAAAGCTAATAAACAGAGAGAGAGAGAGAGAGAGAGAGAGAGAGAGAGAGAGAGAGAGAGAGAGAGAGAAAATAGGTAATAATACGAAAATAATTGCACTACTTTACTCCATCGAAACAAAATTACGAAAGGAGAGGCGGATAATTGCGAGCGCGAATTTACACGGAAGAATGATCCTTTCAAGTTTCGTGTTGACCTTGTATTTTCTTTGGAGTACGAGCGTGGATATTTGTTCTATTTTCAGGTACAAGCACGTCTCTGCGTTATTTACGAGTAAACAGGTGTTCCATATGCATGTCCCCCCTCTCTCTTGATTATGTCAACAACGCCTCGAGGGATAAGCACGAACTGCGAAATACCATTTAAAGCCCGTAAAATATCCAGACATTGAGAAACGAGCGGCTGGCATAGGCCCAGATTTATTAACATCAACAGCGTAATTAACGTGGATACTTGTGCCATACGCGAAATAGGTACACAAACCTCGTTTCCCTCTCACTCTCTTCCTCTTTTGCGGTCCTTCGTTATTTTCATAATCCGAGCTTAAACCGGTACGCATAAAATTCACACGCCCAAAAACGACTATACGAAAATAACAACAACAACAACAATAATAATAATAATGAAAAACAACAAAAACTCGTAACTCACGATCTTGTATTGACGATAAGCTGTTTACAACAAATAAGAGATTACAAACAAAAATAAAAATCATAACGAGACAGAGGTAGTTTTGCCGATTACAGACGTAATTAGAATAAAAAATAAAACTACTTATCGAGCGAGAAAATAGTGCGGAAGCAGCTATATGTGTAATCGTTGTTACAAAAGTGCCATTGCGTGTAATTGGGGTTCAATTGAGATAATCCTCCGGGGGCAAATTGGTGGAGTAAATTACTGATCAGCAAAAAAAAAACAGCAAAAGGGGAGAAAAATACCCTTGTTAGAGTAGGCATGAACACGAGAGCAGGAAAGCATTCGCTGCTTGTACATAGAGCACATTTTCGCGTCTGTAATTTAAACGAACAAACCTTCTCTGGCCAACTATCACGCAACCGTTTTGCACGATCTGCTTGCGAACTTTCACGATGAAGTTCGTTTCGTTGGCTATTTGAGAAAATAATGTAGGAATATCAAGAAAATTTGGAAATACTTGCAAAAAATGCTAACTCGCGAGAACTATCTCAATCGATGGCTCTCCCCGGTGGTAAAATGAAGCGCAACTAGGAATATTCGAGTACAGAATTTTCGTGGCGTTTGTAAGGCTAAGGTACGGCTCGAAAAAGTTGTGCGCATTGGCGTAGCCAGTGTTTTTTTTCTGGTGGGAGGTTAGGGCGGCGAGCTTGATGAAAAAAATGGTTTTGTTCACAGTTATCTTCTTTTTAAATAAAATTTAGATAATAGTCGATAATTACGTAACACCAGTCACGGGAAACCAGGTTAGATTACTGAAAAAATCGACATTTTAAAATTCCATGAATTGTTCGTGAAGCTAATCACCGAATAATCGTTAAGCAGCATAAATAATTTAACACTGCCTTGAATTTTTTGTTTTCGGCGTGTATTTTTCGAACGCGTTTTGCGCGAAACGACTTTTTTCAATTTGCGTACACTCTAACTGAAAGAGTTTCTAACCTATAATTTTATAAAGCGATAGTTAGTTTCTTTACATAATTAGGCTCTATATTAACCTAATTTTGGACTAGTATCATTGTTAAAAGTATATTTTTTATAGCAAAGAAGGTTATAAAACAACGGCAAGAATCATACCCTTGTGTTTAAACACCTCTAAAAAAGGCAGCTTTGAATTTTCGGTCAGAGTTAGGTTCGTATAGAAGGAAAACATGTTTTTGAAGTAATCTTTGAACCGTATTTGTTTCCGATGAAAACGATGGCCTCCAGAGTCTACACAAACAGCAAAGTCTGATGGTGACTCCGATGGGTGGCAGGTTATGTGTTTCAGATTTTCCGAGGAAATACTTCGAAAAAATTAAAATATTTGATTGAAAATATGTATAAAATATGCCCAAAGTTTGAATAAATTCTATTCCTTCACTCCTTGTAAAAAAAAATTATGAAAATCACTAAAAACAACGTACTCCTAAACTGGTTTCCCGCCTTCATCACACATTCATGTTAACATTGACATCGAACACTTGTAACGCGTTAAAAAACAATCAACTATTTTTTCATCATTCTTTAATCCAGTTAACAGTCATCAAACTGTACTTCGAGTTGGTACTCAATTAAATGAGTCTTAGTTTTCCATTTTCTGCAAATCGGCCCAACACTTTTTTAGTTCAGATTTTTTTTAACAATGTCATTAGTTACGTAATGAAATAGGTTCTTGTTATGAAAGTTACGAAATGGAGACGAAGAAAATAATTGAAAGTTTATTAAATTATTTCTTCGTAAAAATCGTTTATTTGATTTTTATTATTTTGGATCGATTTTTCTCTGGGTGTGGGGGCACCCCTGCCCACTTCTGGCTACGCCAATGGTTGTGTGACAATGCGAGTTGTGCTCTCATTTTTTTTTTCGACAATCGTTAAAAATCCTCAATTAACATAACCGATGAAAGATAAAATAAAAAGTCCGTGGCACGAAAAGTGTTTCGCGGGAAGCGCGAAAAAGTTAGCAAGGAACTACAACGAACGTAACGATAAAAAGTAACAATAATAGAATAAAATACAGCGATACAACGAATGAACGGTCGCGTTGATAATCCTGATAACGCGATACACTCACGCGGCTATATTGCGTTTCTACTCTCGATGCACTACGACCTCTATTTGTATGCGTGTCATGCGATGCCCCGCGGCGTTATTGTCGTGCACTTTTATCCTCGCGTTTATACAGCTGTGCGCTCTTTTTTCTTTTACTACTTCACTTCTCACGTATCGGTTGCTTCGCAAATGCACTTTGCGATATCATCTACTTGTAAAAACGTTGTATTTGTAATTACGCATTCGTTATATCTCTCGTCACATCTCGGCAACTTACATCAACGCGAATACGTAAGTTGGATTGAGCAAAAAAAGAGAAGAAAAAAAAACAAAAATATAAAAGAAAACAAAAGCGAGGGACAAGTACAGAATTTGAGAATTTGGTGTACGAGGAAGCAATAAATTCGTGACGAACAAATCACGAAATTGATAAATATTGCACAGCACTATCCTATCGTAGGAGTATACGATTTTTGACCCCAGAACTGAAGAATCGCTTGCTCTAATCAACTTATGACTCAGGTCGGTATACGACCATCCCTACTTCGGCAAGTTCGAGGAGTCAATCTCATTCCCAACTTTTCCAAGGAAATCGGGCACTTTTTTGCTCTATTTATTTAGTGCTTCAAGCTTCCTTCGGGAGCGAGTGTATTTGATATATTTCCACATGTAAAAATTTGATTCAAAATTGACAGCTCGAGTTTCGCGATATGGCCTTGAATATTCGAGAAATTGGCGTATCAAAAATTTCGAAGAGCTTATTGGACCGTTTTCGAAGAATGGAAAAATGATAGAAGATTCAAACAATAGCGGGATTTTTGGCCGTTTGTCCGAGACAGAAGGCTTAAGCCGCATGGATCAATTGGATATGCTTGATTATAGTCTTGCCGAAGGATGACGAGGGACTATCATTGGTCGTTGACGAGATAATATTTACGTAGGCAATTTTGAGCAAATTCATTCTGAAATTCGATTTACCCCGAATGACCCATGATTCTGGCGATGAAGAGGTCCATGGGAAGCTTTCGGAACTTTTCTCAAAAACAGCTAAACCAAACGTGAAATTTTCAATAAACAAAAATCGATTTCTACGTGATCAAGGCCTTAGGCCACAGTAACGGGTACAAAATCATGTGCGAATTTAACAATTTTTTTTCGTATGGAAAAGCGATTCACTCATAACATTTATTACACATCTATTTAGTGTGAATATCAAGCTGTGAGAAAATATATTTTTTTTTTCGATGTACAAAATGGCCGACTACTCGAAACTTCTCGAAATAGCTTTTTTCCAATTGGCGTGACAAATAACTTCAACAATTTTCGCTCGATTTACTTCAAATTTAAAAGTTATGTTCCCAATTGCATTTCGCAGACAAGTACGTACGGAATTTCTGATTAATCGAAAACTTTTCATTTTATGAGCAGTTTATGAGCAGTTATAACTAAAAATTTTAACTGAAAATTCAATTGGCCACCTGTCAATTTACAATTTCGTTGATCCAAATGATTTTTTTTCTCTATCATTTGTACACATTTTTACTTTTGGTTATAATTATGACGTTAAAGTTTGCATCGTTGGAATGCAACGATCTTTTTTATCGATCAATTTTTATTATCATCTAGAATCTTAAAAAAAATTTAATTGACGTCGTGAATCTAGCGAGGGTATATAAAAATGTACGAGTGATTTTCATAGTCCGGATCGGCCAAAAAGAAATGTTACCAATTGAAAATGATTGATTTCCGTTGCGTTACAACGATGCAAACTTCAACGTGATTTATAATTCTCATGATAGCCAATCGGTTACGATGGCCTGTCCTGTAAATATTATCTCAGCCAACGATACCCGTTTATCTACGTCATCCATCGTTCCTTGCGCCCCGGCGTAACGTAGTCGTTTCGATAAAGAGAAAAGAAAAGCAACACGGTCACGAATTAACATCGTCGTGGACATCGACGTCAATGACTATAGCGACGTTTCCCGATATAATTGATTCGGCCTCGCGATCGTGAGGCACTTTCGACTCGAGATCTTCGCTTATCATCGCGACGTTGGATCTAACCTCGTCGCTACTCGAATCGACGGTGTCCATGAGGTCGTTGGTCTCTTCGAGGGGCTCGTAAAGGCCCGGCTTTACCGACGGGCTACGACTCACCGGTGTCTGCGCGTACCTCGAATCTCTCAGAGAACTCGTTCTCTCGTCGTCGTTGACGCGCGCTCTTACCTTGTTGAGTGCTTTGAGCATGTTGTCCGGCATGTGATCCTGTATCATTACTGGACTGATGAGAACCTCGTCAAAGTCGCACGGGCCCGCCCACAGCGCCTGATAAACTGGCTCACGTTTTCTCAGTACTTGCCTGAAAATTTGTCGAAACGAAAAATCAGAGATTTTCGTCGCTACGACGCGAGGTCGCTGACGCGCGGGAGGACCGAGGAGGAATCACGAAAAACGCAGGCACAAAGTTACGACATACTTGATGGTAATACTTGTTTTTATTTATTTAAGGGGGAAGATACCTTTAGGCGAGGAAAAAAATGGCAGATTTTCATGGTTTTTTTTTAAAGGAAGGAGTTTTTCGCCATTTCTGAGGCTTGGGGTACTTTTGGCCGTTACATGGTATTTTTTTTTTATTAATCGGAGTTATGGCACGGTCTTCTAAACTGCATTTTCAAAATTAGCGTGACGTATGGCTAAAAAACTAATCAACCGATTCTTATGAAATCTGGTATAAATCGTTCTAACCTTATTCTAAAACATGATCCTAAATCTATTTGAAAAAAGAACGTATTTTTTTATCGCAAAAGGTGGCCATTTTGGGGCCGGATTGAAATTCCGAACTTTGAATGATCGGAACGCTCAAAACTCCGAAAATATACTACCCCGAAAGATCAAAACTCCGAAAGAATTTTACACGAAAGACCAAAACTCCGAAAATCTGAACACCGTGAAAATAATTCGGCTATGAAAGTTTTAAGAGTTTCAAAATTTTCAATAAGTCGACAAATTATTTCAAGATTTTCTTTTTTTATTAAGTGATTTTACGTCAATTTTGTAATTTGTCTATACAATGTTATACGTTCTACATCATTTACAATCAACTGTGTAGACTTTCGCTGGCATAATCTTGACGAACTTTGTAATTTCGGAACATTAAAATTAGAAATTTTAAATCGTCGGTGCATTCAAAGTTCCGAATTTCAAGTCAGCCCTCATGTCAAGATCATGCCAGCGAAAGTCTACACAGTTGACTGTAAATGATGTAGAACGTATAACAATGTCTCGACAAATTCTAAAATGGACGCAAAAACACTTCTTAATAAATAAATAAATTCTCTAAATTATTCGTCGATTTATTGAAAATTTTGAAACTTTTAAAACTTCCATAGCCGAATTATTTTGACGTTCTTCAGATTTTCGGAGTTTTGGTCTTTCATGTCAAATTCTTTCGGAGTTTTGATCTTTCGGGGTAGCATTCTTTTGGAGTTTTGAGCGTTCTGATCATTCAAAGTTTGGAATTTCAACCCGGCCCCATCTTGAATTTCGGAATATTAAAATTCGGAATTTTAAACCGTCGGAGCATTCAAAGTTCGGAATTTCAACCCGGTGCCGGCGGCGGTATGGCACGGTGTTCTAAACTGCATTTTCAAAACTGGCGTGACGTATGGCTAAAAAACTAATCGACCGATTGTTATGAAATTTGGTATAAATCTTTCCAACATTATTCTAAAACATAATCCTAAATGTATTTGAAAAAAAAAAACGTATTTTTTATCGCAAAAAGTGGCCATTGTTTTCGGAAAATTCAGTATTTTTGTTTCGAAGCGTACCATTTCATCGATTGTCAACATTTCTCGCTTTTTCTTGGTTCATATTCTGCGTATGAGTGTTAATGAAAGAAAAACCTTCATTGGCCTTTTTCAGATTAAACCCGCCGACGCTACGTGTCACGCCGTGTGATAACATCGGCCGCAACCCGTTTAGAAGACCGTGCCATACGTTCTCCATTTTTAAAGATTAATCAAAGAAAAAATCACAAATAGGGTGTCAAAAAATGACCTGACATTTTAATTTATTAATAAAACGTATTTTTTATTTAAAAAGTACGAACTTTTTAATTTTAATATAAGGTACGAACATGGAGGTTACGTGTGGACATCCATTAGTAGCCAAAAGTAGTAATAAAACATACCCTAGTCTCAAAAATCTTGAAGAAATCTTTCCTTTCAACAAAAATCACGAAAATCAGCAATTTCTTCATCGCCTAAATGTATCTCCCCCCTTAAGGAGAGCATTGAAGATGACTGATTTTTTGTTTATCTAAACACGTCCAACGAAAGTTCAACTTCGAAGTTTTGGTTAGTTCTGCTACATCGTTGACGAGAGCAGGAGAATATTAAAATGTAGACAATTTAACACAAATTCTTATGAAGATATCGCCAATGGAGTTGGAATTTGTCAATGAGCGCAGTTAGTACGACATCAAGAGATTTCAACTGCAGCTTCGCAGTTTTTCCAGTTTTTCAATTTGTCGTAAAAAGCTCCGCTAAAATGTTGAGATTTTGACACCTTCGTTGCGCGAAACCGATGGGGTAAAATAGATCGAAACTTCGAATTTGAACTTTTATTGGAAGTATCTACGCCGAAGAAAAAAAACAGTGTTCTTCATCATTCGTCGGTGAAACGTTCGACCCTCCTCAATATTCTTCTTCTTTACGTTGATGTGAAACACGATCGTCTCCAACATTTTTCTTTTTCACAGAGGCAACTCTTTTTTTCCCACCAATCACTATAATTCGGTCTCCGATGTACCCAAAGTATTACGAAATATTGAAAAAATTGTTTTTCCGCCGCGATAGTCTTTTCCACTCGAATCCTTCAAGATCAGGACTGACGAGCAAAATGTCAACGCGCTTAATCGAATGACAAAATCAAATCCTCCTCTTACTCGGACAATTTTGTACATCCTGCAATCGGACATTCTTGATAATTTTTGTACGAGGGACTTTTCCATTTACTTCCACCGAAATGTCCATACATTTGGTATACAAATGTTGCGAATTTGAGGCTGACAAAAAAATACTTATTTCGTATATATTAATTATATTTCATTCGTGATATTTCATATCAAGTATATTTCAATTTGATCCTTGGACATCATGATCGTGTTTCACATCGTTTTGAGCAAGACCTTACGTTCGAGGCTGCAAGAAAGCGCCAAAATGTTGCCCAAGTTTACAAGACATAATCTATACTTGAAATCGCAGTACGCGCGGAACTTATTCTCTATATTACTTTAAATATACACACGAGTTGCAATACATTGTATGCAGTTGGCGTGCTGACCTCTGATCTACCGTCCCACGAGTATACTTCGAACTATAGGACGTCGAATACATTTGCGATATTCGAACTAGTAATGGGCACCATTCCGAATGATTAACGCTACTGTACCATTTCGAATAAATGGAACGCAGTATTGCTACTATTATTATAATTATCAGATAACACCGAATTGGTCGAAACAATTGTTGATTTCGAATAATAGTTTCGGTTTGTCTTCCGGCATTATTATTGAGCGTCTCGTTGAAACGCTAATCGATTTCCTATACTGTATATTTCTTTACAAAATTAATGCATATACAGGGTGTCCCCCTTATCTCTGCCACTCGAAATAACTCGGTAATTATCGACGTCACAAATAAATGTTCCAGACACAATTTGTACGGTGTGATGGGGACCATAAAATGCGACCAATTTTTTTTACTTCGGTCAGTATCGATTATACAAATGTAAATATCTCGGATCACTACTAACTATTTCGTAATGATCCGAGATATTAAGATTTGTATTTCATTTTAATAGGTGACCTTGAATGACCTTGAACGACTTTCACCCCGATTGTCTTTTATGCGGCTTGAGGTGCTCCACAAGATGGTTGAATAACAAAATGTCTCATTCCATTAAAAAAAAAATGGAGGTGACCTTCACTGTGCGTCAGCGACGACTTTTGTCTGGGACATTTTTTTATGACGTCGATAATTACCGAGTTATTTCGGGTGGCAGAGATAATAGGGACACCCTGTATATATTTTTTTCATTATGAAGCATACTTTCGTTAAAAAACGTGAAAAAATTATTAATTAACAATGTCAACGTTTTTTTTCTTCTAAAGTGAAAATTATTTTTTTTAAAGATGATTGCGTTCTTTTATTTTTTTCGATTCATTCTGTAAAATAGTGACCCATTCTATGATTTTTAAGACTAGTCTCATCGTGGGCCTATCTTTCCTTCTACTTTTTAGTGAATTAATTATATTTTTTTAGAAGACTTTTATCATTTTAATCTCGAATAATGCTATTAATGATTCTGTGATTTCCAACGTGGCTTCGACAGGCCTGAAACGGTTTATTCGTAATTTGAGCTGAATTTAACGAAGAACAAGGAATGTTTTCAAAAATCATTTTTGAATGGAATGGAATGGCGTAGAATGCCTCACATATATAAACACATTTTTATATATGCGAAAGTAGCCTCTCTGCATGCATCAGCGCTGACTATAAATTGAAAGAAATATATTTCCGCAATTTCATCAGTCGCGTTAGTGAGCATTATCGGCAGTGTGTGCGAAACATTTTGTGCGAAACATTTTTACATTAATTGAATCAACATTTACCATGAATAATAATTAGATCGAGTTTCGTTGTGACCAGTTAAATGTACCAAAAGACTGTACCGCATAAAAATTCATTGCCGCGATGAAAAGAAAAAGAGGAAATACATTTTTTTCCCCATACACGCTCCTCAATCCCCAAAGTATCGGGATACCCAATATTCGTTGTAAACTCAAACCGTTCAACTCGGTCTACGGGATCATATCGCAAATGCACTATACGCGCGTTGTCTTCGGAAAATCGAAAACGTAATTTTTTTCCGTCAATTCCCATGCATTCATAAATTCCTGGGGATGCAATTTCGTCATCAACAGAGTTGGGCACCAGTGATATTATTCACCAGCGGGGCCATTCCGCGTCAGTCGATATCGCGAGCTGCGTAATGTAACGACGTTATTTCATTATTCTCTCGAATCGAAAATATCAAAATGCAAATTGCCTTGAAATAATATTGTGAAAAAGGTTGCGTTTCGTTGCCTGTAACAAGTGAATTATAGGATGTGAATTTTGAATGTTTTATCATTACAATTGAGGAGCTGGCTTTATTTTTATATATAATTTTCGTTGTTTCATATAATTATTATATTTGCAATAATTTTCTTTATTTTATTTTATTTTTGCCTCAAAACTGCCCTTTCGCTTGAAAATACAGTTTTAAACAAATTTTGAGGTATTTAGAGGCAGATTCGATTCAGAATATGTCGGAAGCTAATAAAGGAGTGCGTGAAAGATCCGAACAATAAAAATTTGATTCAACGTAGTATGAACCCGTCCGGTATTCTTCGCCAGCTCCTCAATTGTGTGCTAAAAAATGTCGTGGTAAAAAAATATTGAACGTACTTGCTACTGTTTGCGTAGCAATTATAACGTTAAGTCAACTAAAACTTGGTCGAATGGAGGATAAAAAAGTCCTCATTCTCTCTAGCGTACAACGAAAATTCTCCAAACTAAATAACCAAAGTAAATTCATCGTTTCATTCGCCTGCACCGTGACAAGTGCGCGATCACCCAACTCTGTTTCGAACCCTAGAAAAAAAAGTAAAAAAAAAAAGGAAAAACAAACGATTAAAGGGATGAAAAATAAATGTGTTACGGTATCTCGAAAGTCGATGCTTCGATGGATTTTCACGTACCTCCAACGGGTCTCATACTTTTGCCTATAAAATGGAAAAGAGACGACGTTAAAAATCGAGCAAGGAACGAACTCACTCACAGTCCATGCCTCGTTGTGAAATTTCGAATAGGTTTCTTTTTTTTTTTCGCTTCCTATTCACAAATCCTTCAGAGGCTTTTCTTTTCGCTTTACCTTGTCGATGGGGGGTGGTGGGGGAAGAGAAGGCAAAAAGAAGGGCGAAACAATGCAAGTTGCAGCTTACTCTCCCTTGTTGGGGTGATGACGAACCACGTGAATTATTCGGCCGGGCGGATAGAGAGGTGTGTGCAAAGTGAGAGCTATGCTGGAATCGCTCGGCACGATAGTCTGTCCACGTGCGATGTCCTTGTCCCTCTGGTACTCGCTGATACACCCACCGGCCTCCAAGTTCGCCGCGGACGTTGGCATGGAACCGCAACCGCAGCACATTACCGAGCAAGCGATAGTTTTCCACTGTAATGGGGGATAGAAAAACGTTCATCGCGGTTGAAGGCAGCCGCGTTATTGTCTCTCTTTTTTTTTTAAATTACGATCGCGTTCAACGACTTTTATCACACGCGTGCGGTGATGGAAAAAAAAACTAAAATAACACCTGTGTGCATTGGTAAAACATGGTCGAGTTTTTGAACGTCGCTTCTTTCGTACGGAAAGTCTCACCGTCGAGATGAAGTCTTAATCGAGGAACGTGCACTTTTCCGGTGTATTTCCTCGCTCTTAAGGCAGGATTGTACTTTGAAACTTTGAAAAAAAAATTTTTTTTTTTTTTACATTTTTCGAAATTAAATATGTTCAAGAATGTTCGGTTAAAATTTTATAAAGTTCCAAGCAGTCTAACTATTCTTTTTCGCCTTTCGAACGCACCTACCTGAGCGCGCTATTGTGACCCGCCCGGCGCGTGGCCCGGACTCACCAAAACTTTAAACGCGTTTTTCTCGAAACGACATTTTCAAGTACCGTGGTCGTGATAACTCAAAAAGTACTCAACCGATCCTTATGAAATTTGGAACACATATTCTATATGTGTGTACCAACCGACCTAACTACAATCAACTTAAAATTTTGATTAGAACTATTTTTTTATTGCAAAAAAAGACCCAAAAAACGCATTTTTTTTCGTATTTTAGCCGCCATTTTGTTAATTTTGCACGTATATAAAATATTCTAGTTAGGTCGGTTCCTGAAGACATACGGAACATGAAACTATTTGATTTTTTTGTTTCAGACCATCCGTCGGGAAGATTTCACGACCACGGCAACGGTACCTGCTTTTCGAGGCGTTGGCTTTAAACATATTTTACGTGTACAAAAAATGAATAAAATACATTTAAATTTTTCTTTTATGTACTTAAAGAGTGTATTTATTGAACAGTTTAAACCCCATATCGATATCTTTAATAGTATTCTCAGAAAAAATTCACGAAAATAGCGTTTTTTTCATGGTTTCAAAGTAGAATCCTGCCTTAAGGTGGGAGCCTGAATTAGAAGTCCCAAAAAAGCGTTTTTTCGGGAATTTTTTTAGAAGGGAACAAACAAGTGAGACCAGTAAACATTGAGGTATCTTTTCATGTATATTTGAAATGTATAACAAAACAACGTGAAACAATAAATGACTGCAGATTTATCAGCTTATTCCATGCGCGTCTTGCCACTGCAGTCCCCGATCGGCGGGAAAGATGCAACTCGTAATTCTTGACTGAACCAAATAAACTAATAAAATTATCAATTGTCGTATATTTTTCTTCTGTGTGAATTAAGAAAACTTTGAAAAAATCGTAAAATTATAACTTTTCTCAGGTTTGAAAA
This sequence comes from Ophion obscuratus, assembly GCA_964007375.1. Classification (NCBI taxonomy): domain Eukaryota; kingdom Metazoa; phylum Arthropoda; class Insecta; order Hymenoptera; family Ichneumonidae; genus Ophion; species Ophion obscuratus. The sequence goes on from OZ023313.1 coordinate 14,359,818, forward strand.
AAAATGTGTTTAAAAATTTGTGTAAAAATGATTCAAAAATACTTTTTCAACGACTTATTTACTTCACTTAGGAAAGATTTTCACACTGAAGAAAATAAACTTTGGTATGATTTAATAGGTCGTTTACTTGTTTTGCTATGACGCCCGCCAATTTGGAAAAATCGTGAAAATGAAAACGAGAAAACGCGCTTCGAAGTTTTTAATAGGAGGAAACATCAATATTTAATATCAAACGCTTCTCTGCTTTTGGCCTTGTATCTTCGAAAATATTTACAATTGGCCTCTGTAACTTTGTAAATATATTCTTGGATAGTTTATCTATCGATTTAAGCAATTAAAAAAAACGATTTTTCGGACCTTCTAATTCAGGCTCCGACCTTAATGAAATGTGCTCCTGAAATGTTACATTGCGAAACACGTAGCATTGTGTTGAAGAGCATTGATACTAAGTAACAAGTAAATCTGACCAGATATTTCTTTTACCATACAAACTTTGCTACTCCCTTTCCCCTTAAGGATTGAATTTACAAAAACGCTGAAATTTCATTAATTGTGTCTCGGAGCAGTTATACAAAGTTTCAAGTAAATTTGACCCGTTTTTTTTTTAATTTTCCGCACAAACTTCGCCACCCCCTTTAGTTTAGGGGTCGAACATCGAAAAACGCTAAAATACGTGTTTTATTAATTGCGTTGAAGAGCATTAATAATAAGCTTCAAGTAAATCTTCTGACCAGATTTTTTTATTTTCCATACAAATTTTGTTACCCCTTTTCTCCGTTTAGGGATTGAATTTCTCAAAATGCTAAAATACGTGTTTATTAATTGTTTCACAGAGCATTCATACCAACTTTCAAGTAGATATAATCAGAAAAATATTATTTCCCATACAAACTTTTCCATCCCCTTTCGCCCCTTAAGGGTTGAATTTAGAGAAATCCCTTCTTAAACGATGCCTTCAATACAAAATCACCACCCTCTCAAAAAATATTAAACCGATTGAGTTGAAACTTGGTAGAAATATTGATAATATTGCTACCTTCTACTTGACGAGAATTGTTTTTGAAAAAATAAGAAAAAATCACTATTTTTTTCAACCCAAATTTTACAGAAACGCTGCGTTGATTTTTTTTCTCGTAAATGCGTGCCATTCTCTTGAATTTGCATTTTCTTCATTTTAATTACCGTCAAATAAAAACTATGCGTGTTCTAGCTGAAAAAATGTTTGAATTTTATTGCAAATCAACGTCTACGGGAAGCTCGCTCAGTTTTATTTATTCCACCCAAGCAAGCTGAAGAAATCATTTAATAAAATTTGAAGCATTTTGGACGTCGTGATTTCGTAATTTGTAGAAAAACTAGCTATTTAATTACGTAAATTAAATAGATTTTCAAATTTCACAATTAAGTGAACTGTGGGCAAAAGCAATACATTAGATCTGCCGGCCGATACACAACCAGAAGAATACAGGACTATCAACATTTACTACCAAGTAATAGTTAATATTATTGTAAATCTAAAACGCCGATTTGAGAATCTACCGTTAGCTCATGCAGTTGCCGCATTTTTTAAATTGAATATGAAAAATGGAGAGAATTTCATCAATAATTTTTTTTTTTAAGTCTTACAAGGGGACAGTACGGCAGTCGGATTTTTGTAAATTTTCGTACTCATGGTACGCGAAGTTCAGAGCTCGAATATTAATATCCCAAAGCAGTTCGACGCCATATTCAGAAATTTTCGAGAAAATTGACTTTGAAGTTTTCCAGCGCACTCTTATCCCACAAAGATGCAACGATGTTCGAATCGGGCTCGTGGCGTACCCGGTAGCGCTCGAATCTAGTAATCGCGGGGTCGCTGGTTCGAGTCTCACTTCGAAATTTTTTTTTTTTTTTTTTTAAATGAAAAACGCAAGTCATATTTTTAATTATCTCTTGATTATTAACATACATTTTCTTTTGTGCACAAGCAGCTGTGCCCGCTTCGCAGGTAGTTGATCAGGACAAAGGCAAACGATGTACGGAGAACTGTTATTCACAATATCGACGGTTGCCAAAGCAAGCGTTATATTCACATATTTCAACATTTATTCTTCTATTTATATTCCTATTAATCTACAAGGGAGTTTATGTAAATATTATTACTGGATATTTTTACGTCGCCTATTCGCAATTTCAAGCAAGAGATAATCAAAAATAAGACTTGCATTTATCATTGACAATTATAATTACATATATGTGAATTAGCATAGATTTTATGATTTTTATCCCGGGATTATTTATTTATTTTTTATAAATAATCACCTATTGTTATATATAAATAATATATGATCATATATGAGAAAATATATAATTATGTATAACTATAATGAATTTTGTACATAAATAACTATATATGGATTTTGTCCATATATAAACATATATAGATATATTATATTAATTATATATAATAATATGTGATTATATACAACAAAAATTTATCGGGATATTTAAATGACGAAGGTATGCGAATTAAAAAAAAATTAAAAAAAAAAAAAAAAAAAAAATTCGAAGTGAGACTCGAACCAGCGACCCCGCGATTACTAGACTCGAGCGCTACCGGGTACGCCACGAGCCCGGTTCGAATATCGTTGCATCTTTGTGGGATAAGAGTGCGCTCGAAAACTTCAAAGTCAATTTTCTCGAAATTTTCTGAATATGGCGTCGAACTGCTTTGGGATATTAATATTCGAGCTCTGAACTTCACGTACCATGAGTACGAAAAATTACAAAAATCCGACTGCCGTACTGTCCCCTTGTTAATAATTGATACATCAGCTTTGGATGCTGAAACGATGGTTATGAAAAACACGAGGCGGATAAAAACACGGCTTAGAACACAATGCTTTAGAAACTGCGACTTATTTAATTGAGTACCTACTAAAAGTAAACTTTAAAGACTGGTAACTGAATTAACGAATGATGAAAAATTAATTGATTATTTTTTAAGGTATTTCAAGAGTTTCATATGAATGTTAACACGAAAATGTGATTAAAGCTTCATATTTTAAGTGTGTTACGTGATTATCGACTATTATGTAAACTGTATTTAACAAAAAGATTATCGTCAACAAAACCACGTTTGCCGGGGGGGGGGGGGGGGGGGGGGGGCGTCGCAAAAAAATGCTGGCTACGCCAATGGTCCCAAATCGTATCCATTTTCGACATAATAAAACCTATGCAGATAAAGGCCAGGTAGTGTGGACAATTAACAGATGAGGGGAACTATTTTTACACCGACGAAATAATTGAGAATTATCTGGATTCTTTAGAAAATTATTTTTTGTTAAACTTTTTTAAAAACTGTACCAGCTGATTTTGCAAAGCACAGAAATCAGGTGGTTTTTAAAATAAATTATCTACCGTGTCTTGAAATAATATTTTATTTAAAAATTTCGAGACTGGTAATTATTTTAGTTTATATCTATATAAAATTGATCAATCTCAACATAAGTTATACATTTAAAAAATTATTCACGTAAAGGAGAATTTTATTTTCAAGCATGCAAATAAAAGTTTACGCTCTTGCATTCTCATCATTCTCGATCGTTGATAGAGCTTCCTCCGTGAGGAAGTCAAAATTAAGAGGCCATTAAATTAGCGAGGAAGCCTCGCGAGTGAAATGAGACGAGGAGGATGCGGCGTGCAAATTTGTAATTTAAATGCTTTTGTTTTACCTTGGGATCGACGCTGCGTCTAATAGCGTTTATGAGATCGGCTCTCAGGCTCTCCATCTGACTGAGGCCTATCCTCGGGACTACGTCTTTCCCGACTACGACTGAAGTGATGAATTCTTGGGTGTACTGCTGCGCGGGCATGCTTAGAAGACCGCCCGGGGGTCCGTACGAGAAGCAAACGAGATCCGGAAATTCTTGCCTCAGGAGGATTGCAAGAATCGCGGCGGTTCCGGCGCCCAATGAGTGGCCGACCAGCGTAAGGCCGAATTGATGAGTTCCTCGGTCGGGATCCTTCACACCGATCATCAATCCAGCCCATCAACGTTAACAAAAGGCATTTCAAGAATTTGTAGAGTACCATTTTTGTGCGTTGGCCTCTCTTTTTTTTTATTTACTATTGATCGAGCAAGAATTATGTTGTGGTGTCAGCATTGACTATGCTTTAAAAAATGTATATGTTTGTTGAGGTTGGCTGGGTATAGGGGTCTGAGTTAGCTGGATGCCACGCGCAACTAACGCTACCCCCTGTGACATACTAAATGCTTGTGATTGGTCGAAAAATGCCGAATGACACGTAGTGTACATCTGCAGTTAAAAATTGTAATGGAGTGTAAATTACATGTAGAGATAGAGCATGAGAATAGGAGGGATGGGTGGATGGATGGATGGTTGGATGGATGTATGGCTGGATGGATGGATGGATAGATGGATAGATGGATAGATGGATAGATGGATAGATGAATGGGTGGATGGATAGATAGATCCATCAATCCATGGATGGATGGATTGATGGATAGATGGATGGGTGGATGGATAGATAGATCCATCCATCCATGGATGGTCAGCATTGACTATGCTTTAAAAAATGTATATGTTTGTTGAGGTTGGCTGGGTATAGGAGTCTGAGTTAACTGGATTCCACGCGAAACTAACGCTACCCCCTCTCTGCAACATACTAAATGCGTGTGATTGGTCGATAAATGCCGAATGACATGTAGTGTACATCTGCGGTTCAAAATTGTAATGGAGTGTAAATTACATGTAAATTACATGTAAAGATAGAGCATGAGAATAGGAGGGATGGGTGGATGGATGGATGGATGTATGGTTGGATGGATGGATAGATGGGTAGATGGATGGATGGATGGATGGATGGATGGATGGATGGATGGATGGATGGATAGATGGATGGATGGATGGATGGATGGATGGATGGATGGATGGATGGATGGATGGATGGATGGATGGATGGATGGATGGATGGATGGATGTACGGTTGGATGGATGGATATATGGGTAGATGGATAGATGGATGGGTGGATGGACAGATAGATCCATCGATTCATGGATGGATGGATTAATGGATAGATGGATGGGTGGATGGATAGATAGATCCATCCATCCATGGATGGATGGATAGATGGATGGATGGATAGATGGATGGATGGATGGATACATGGATGGATGGGTAGATGGATAGATGGATAGATGGATGGATGGATGGATGGATGGATGGATGGATGGATGGATGGATGGATGGATGGATGGATGGATGGATGGATGGATGGATGGATGGATGGATGGATGGATGGATGGATGGATGGATGGATGGATGGATGGATGGATGGATGGATGGATGGATGGATGGATGGATGGATGGATGGATTGATGGATATAGATGGATGGATGGATGGATGGATGGATGGATGGATGGATGGATGGATGGATGGATGAATGGGTGAGTGGGTGGATGGATGGATGGATGGATGGGTGAGTGGGTGGATGGATGGATGGATGGGTGAGTGGGTGGATGGATGGATGGATGGATGGATGGATGGATGGATGAATACATGGATTGATGTATAGATGGATGGATATATAGATGCATGGATGGATAGATGGATAGATAGATAGATGAATGGATGAATAAATAGATATTCATATGTACCTGTTTTTTATTACCCGAAATGTCTGATTACATTTCCAATGTCATGAGATAGTTTCACTTTGTGTAATATCTGTAGATTTTTCTTTTTTATTACTCATAGTCAAGATTTTTATTAAATGGATGGATCTGTCATTTTGGAGCGTAAGAATTCACTTAATTCAAGGGATGAATAGAAAATCACGTTGAATTAAAAAAGTAGAAATGTATCACTTGAATTTTTAGCTTAGAGTCTCAAGAATAATATCCAATTGGTTTTGAGTGATGATATTGAAGTTTCCATCATTAGAATGAAACGAAAATAATTTTTTTTTTTTTTCGATCGCTCATTTTTTTCTGCCCGATTTCTTAGGCCACGAAAAATGATTACGTATCTTAATTAGACGTCATTTTTATAGCGTAAGAAATTGATTTACGTAATTGATGAGATTGATCGAAAATCACGTTGTGTTACAAAAGCCGAAATTTGTCACTCGAATTTTTAGTTTAGAGTCTCAAGAATAATATCCGATTGGTTTTGAATGATGATATTGAAGTTTCCGTCGTTGGAATGGAACGACAATTAATGTTTTTAATGGTTCTTTTTTCTGCAAGACTTCTTAAGCTACGAAAAATCACGTATAAATTTTGACGTATCCTTATCAGAGATTTACGACCGAAATCTGCAAAAAAGGTTTTGGATTATAATAAAGATAAAGAGATGAAAAAAAAAATCATTGCATCTGAACGATGCAAACGTCAATGTTATTTTGAGTGGCTAATTTGATGAAATTTAAGTCAGCATGTAGGAGTGCAATGGAAATTGATAGTTCTCAGTTGCTTCAATCAATTTTGGTAGATTTTGCCTACAAACAATCCTCAACTATTTTTTCAGATAATTATCTAGAGACGTAAAGTACGCGGTTACCAAAGATTCTGAATAACGATAGAAATGAAGAAATAAGAATATAAGAAAGTACATTCATTGCATTCCAACGACGCAAGCTCCAACATTATATAAGCTCAATATCACACCTTCGCGAGTGCCCGCGCAATGATTCCCTCGTCGGAGATCTTCTTGCGAATGTACTCGGCGGCTTGTACCATACCCTTGTGTCCGAGCCAGTCATCCCTAGGCGGTGTGAGCGGCAAAACTTCGGCCTCGGCATTCAGATCCGTAACGACATCTTTCATGCTCAGAGTACCTCGAATACTGATTACGACCTGAAAACACGTTCTAAGGGCTTACACCTAGTTGACATTTTTTAAAACATCGATTTTTTGGTTTTCGACGGATTCCCAAAATATAACATTTCAAATATATACTCTGAATATATAAAATTGTTTACAATTTAGGGAGTTATGGGCGTTTTAAACTTTTTTTTCTTCAAAATCGATGACCACGGTATCTCGAAAATCACTGCACCGATGAACTTCAAATTTCACAATCTTTTTTTACATATGAAAAAGCAGGGCTCGAACGACGGCATTTTCTTTTTGATGTAGTTTTTTTTATTAAAAAAAAATTGGGAAATTTTGCGTTGCGTAATTTATGGACGGCCCCTAATTTTCTAGAAATTTCGAGACAAAGATTTAAAAAAGCGGATTTTGTTTAATACAAAATTTTTGTTTTAGTATATCGCAAAATCATTAAAGTTTTTGATTTCTTCCAGATTATAGACACCTTTAGTATACACTTTTTCTTTCCAGCGAATTTTTTTTTACTCGGGCTGATATTCATTGTTGACAGCTCTTTAGGCTGATATTGAGGTTACGAACGGGGCGCGTATGTTTCTACTCCGCGACACTTCTGCCAACTCGTCCATTATTATATACCACGATTTACGACGTTGCCAATTCATCTCGCGTAAGTTGAGCGAGAAAAATATATAGAAATATAATTATACAAAGTAATGAAAGCATTTAATGTAATCACCGAATCTTCAAAAATGGATATTTTTACAAATAGGTGTAGAAAAATAGTTCGAAAACGGACGTTTAATATAACGATTATTTGATAGCTAACATTTAGTAACAGTCAATCGACTCCATATATAAGCATAGGGCGCTCCCCTCGTACTTCACCCTCGACGGCTAGACCCCAAAACAATCTTGAATCCTTCGTCCAAATACTAGACAATTTCATGCGAAAACTCAATGAGTTTGATTTTTTTTTTAATTCGGATGGTTTGTTTCCAATCAGCAGTGGTCACCGCGAACGACGTTTTTCAAACAGCACTCTGCACTTGTATTTACCACACATTTATATATATAATACAATATAAATATATATTATATAAATATATATATATATATATATATATATATATATCAATACAAAAATTGTAAAAGATACATAAAACCATACTCTGTAATATAAAAAAAATCAATTTAACAACCTGCAAGCGTTTTTCCAGAAAAAAAAATCACGAACAATCCTTCATAAAAATTCGCCAAATTTTCACAGACTTGTTCCTTTCATTCTTGTCTCTCAGGCAATCATGCACGTGCGTTTGTAACCTTGCTTTGTCCCAAGAGAACGAACCTTTTTCCTTGTATAATCGAGGGCGACGAAGAAGGGGGTTTCACCTACGTCGACGTGAAAAGTCGCGTAGACGACCTCGACCTCGCCGATGTCGATCATCCGTCTCAGCGCGGCGTAATTGCACTGGCAACAATTGTCAGCAACGACGGTAGCGTCGTCCTCGTGTCTCAAACACGGAAAACATCCGCACTTTAGCCTGAAATTTGCATCCCCACATACAAGATTGTATTAGTTTATTATTTTTTTGTTTACTTTATCGAATGGCTAAAATTAATTACGCGTTCATCTTCTGGCCCATTCTAATATTTCTCTCTGCTTGCGAAATATATGCGAAAATATATGCGACGTTCAATCTTCGGTTCTTTTTATTCAATTCCAGCGAATTTTTCATTATTTTCTCTCATTGTACCTCAATTCAGTCATTTTTCTCCACAATGTCGAATATCGAGTATTTTTTGCCGACGTACGGTTGGCTAAAAACTGACGACTTTCTGAGCGCTTTGTTCTGCAGACACTCGTGACATTCCCGAGCGAATGTAGTGCATCAAATTTTTTATCCCCCCACTCGAGCAAGTATCGACTAGTGGGTAGACTAGTCTATCATAACGTTGTCAAGCGACACGTCGCATCGTTGAGGGGGGAGATACCTTTAGACGAGAAAAAAATTGGCTGATTTTCATGATTTTTTTCAAAAGTAAAGATTTTTTTAACATTTTTTAAACTTAGGGTATGTTTTATTACTACTTTTGGCTGTTACATCGTATTTTTTAGCATTGAGAATGCTTTAAAAATAATATATGTTTGTTGAGGTAGGCTGGGTATAGGGGTTCGAGGTAACTGGATGCCACATGAAACTAACGCTACCCCCACTTCACTGGCACTGTGTGTAGTAGAGTGGGGGGAAGCTGAATGCCTGTTATTGGTTGAAAAATGCCCTCTCCACACGCACTTCTAATCTTATTGTTAATTTAAGAATGACATTACAACTTATATTACAAATATATTACAAAAATTATATAAAAATGATTATACAAACACACCAACGAAGCTAAACAATCCCAAACAAACCCAAACGATCCCAAATAAAGCCAATTATATACCTCAATGTATGAATATTTTTTAAAAAATAATACAAAACAACTTAAGGGACCAGTGCACTTTGAACATTTCAAAAAATCGAAAGCAAGCAAGACTCGAAGAAATCGACGATGATGAGCAATCAGAAGGGATTTTGTACGGTGTAGGAATGGCCGATTGAGTTCAGGTAAGAGTTTTTCATAGTATAAACTTCAAAGGCGTTTTTCTCGAAACAACGTTTTCAAAATCTAGCTCCATCGTATCTCTAAAAATAATAAACCGATTCTCTTGAAATTTGAACCACATATTGTAAACATGATTCGCAACAAGATGACCCTCGATGGTTTTAAAATTTTGATTTTTACTCTTTTTTGCGAAAAACTGCGAAAAAAACGCGTTTTTTTTTCGTTTTTCATCTGCCATTTTTTTATTTTTTGATAAAACTTTATATCCGAGGGTCATTTTGTAGCTGGTGTCATACTGAATCTAACGGACTTTGATTTTTTTGTATCAGACGAGCCGTTGCCGAGTTGTGATGGAGCTACCTAGCCCACCTATTTTTGAGGCGTTACGTTAAACTATAGTTGTTGTACTTAAAAATGAATGAAAAAGATTTTTTTTAAATGTACTTTAAGACTTTATTTATCAAGCCCAACAACTTTCATATTCATATCTTTTATAAAATCCTCAAAAAAATATCGCGAAAATAGCCTTTTTTCGTGGCTCCAAAGTGGACTGGCCCCTTAAATTATTTACATGTACCTGTTTATTATTCCCCGAAAAGTCTGATTACATTGTCAATGCCATGAAATAGTTGCACCTTGTGTAATATCTGTAGATTTTTTTACGAATCTTCAAAAATAGCGAACATATCGCACGGTCTTCTAAACTGCATTTTCGAAACTGGCGTGACGTATAGCTAAAAAAAAACTAATCGACCGATTCTAATGAAATTTGGTATGAATCTTTCTAACCTTATTGTCTAAAATACGACCCTAAGTGTTTTCGAAAATAAAAATAAAAGATTCGTTTTAACGCAAAACGTAGCCATTTTTTTTCAGAAAATTCAATCTTTTTGTTTCGAAGCGTACCATTTCATCGATTTTCAAAATTCCTCACATTTTCTTGGTTCATATTCTGCGTATGAGTGTTAATGAAAGAAAAATCTTCGATGGTTTTTTTCCAGATTAATTCCGCCGACGCTACGAGTCACGCCGTCTGACAACATCCGCCGCGACCCGTTTGGAAGACCGTGCCATCCCTCTGCCATTTTGAACGATTAATAAGACAAAATTCCACGTAACAGCCAAAAGTAGTAATAAAACATATGGTAACAAGGAACGGTTGCAAGGTCGATCTCTCCGATTTCAATGAAATTTGGCATGCTTGTAAAGAGGGTAAAAAGAGGCGACACGTATTTTTTTATATCTGCGGAACTCGATTTTCAAGGGGTGAAACGCACCCTCCAAAATTGGGGTGTATTTCGTTTTTCGTCGATAACGTTTTAACGGTACGAGATATGAAAGAAATTCGAATTGCAACAATGTTTATTCTTTCGTGTACTATACATTGGGGATGAGGACGATAACACTATCGATGAAAAACGAAAAAGACCCCAATTTTCAAGAGTGCGTTTCAACCCTTAAAAATCGGGTTCTGCAGATATAAAAAAATACGTGTCGCCTATTTTTACCCATTCTACAAGCATGCCGAATTTCATCGAAATCGAAGAGATCGACCTCTCTACCTTTCCTTATATACCTCAAAAATAGGGGAGAAATCCTTCCTTTGAAAAAAAAAATCATGAAAATCGGCCATTTTTTTCTTTTTTAAACCATACTAAATGGCGACGTTATAAGGTATTCCTTTAGGCGTCTTTTGAAAAACTGCTCATGTTATAGCTCGAAAAGTTATCGATCGATCTAGTTGAAATATTGGGAGGTATAAATAATATAAATTTATTATTAATAAAATATTATAAACATATTAAAAGGTATAAAATTGAAAATTAAGTAGGCTTTGTAATCAAATTTTTATATTTTTTACCATTTTCTCGACAATTCTTACCCTAAAAAAAGTAATTTATTTATGCGATAACCTTAAGGGGTTACCCCCACTTGCAATTTTGAAAAAATCGATTTTTTTTATTGCATTTTTTTGAAGTATAAGTATCTGAGAATATGTCCTGAAAATTTCAAGTCGATCCGAACAAAATTGACTGAGATATGAGCGTTGAAAGAGAAGCATCCGTTGTGTAAACGACCGGAAATTGAAACTTTAAACGCGTTTTTCTCAAAATGGCATTTCTGAAGTCGGTGACCAAGATTACTCGAACACTAATGAACCGATCTTCTTGAAATTTTGCAGGCTTATTTAATACATAAAAATGTAGTCTTTAATCGTTCGATTTTTTTTTTTTCGAAAAAAAAAAATGGCCGTTTTATAGCCAAAAAACGGCCGTTTTTTTCGTTAAAATCGAACCATTAACTTTGACTGTCCGCCATTTTGTGAAAAATGAATATTTTTTAAAATCCTTCGATTAAAGACTAGTTTATACTTATATTTGACTAAATCCATTCGCATTTTTTTTTCAGATGATCCACTTCGCCGCAATGTTGGTCACCGCAAACCGTGTATATAAAAACATTATTTCATTGACGGCCATTTGCCACTAAACAATGTAATATTTTTCAATAAAAAAATTACTGAAAGTTCTTCAAGATGTGTTCTTTAAGATGGTATACTGATCGATTAAAAAAGTTTTGTAGTTTTCTTTAAAAAAATTCATGAAAAAGGCCTTTTTTTGCGCTACAAGTGGGGGTAACGCCTTAAAACTTTGGGCATATCCTTCCAATGATGTTATAGTGAGAAACCTTCCAAAACTTCAGCCAGATCGATCAATAACTTTTAAAGCTACAATATGAGCAGTATTTCAAAAGGCGCCTAAAGGAATACCTCATAATGCCGCTATTTTTGTTTTGTTTGAAATGATGCGATTATTTGATCACCTTTGAAAAAATTAATGAAAAATGACATTTTCGGGCGTCTTAATCTCCGAGAGATAAAAAAATATATAGCCCTTCGTTAAAAACATCCATACTAGATGAGAAAATCCGAATTCCCGATGACGTGACAAACGACATTTCGAGCAGGTGATTGATGGCCGTTGCGTTACGCGCAACATTCTCTTGATTACCTCGTGCACAACTGGCAAAGACCGGTCGTATGATTGAAGAGGAACAGTGGCCATCCGTAAGCCGCCAGAGCAAAGTGCATGTAATGAATAGCCGACTGAAAATGTGCCAAGTCACCGTCCTCGGTGAGCGACAGGAACTTGGTCCTGGGTGTAACCGGTACACCCGAGAGAAACTCGTAAGTGTCGTTCTTCTTCTGCTTTACGATGAGCTCTCGTTCAATCTTTTGAAACTTCCGCAGCAACACGAGGCCGGCCACGACGTCTGACGGCACGACGTCGAGATCCCTGAAGAAGTCGCTCAGTAACCTCGCTATGTCCGTGAACGAGTTCTGTCGGCGTTACACAGGCACGGTAAAAAGTACACGGTTGAGATTGGAAGACAAAAAATTGCAAGTCAGTTCGGACAGCAAGGGAAGAGGACAAGATGACGTTGAAGTTTGCATCGTTGGAAACCCAACGAAAGTGAACGCAAGTTCAGTAGCCCGATCTTTTTCGGCAAAGGCCATAGCCGGGTAAGTAGGGGAAAATCGCCGCCGCATTTTCTCCAGCGAAATTTAGAGTATATTCTAAGGTATAAAAAAAAAAAAATTTGTCTGAAAATTTCATCCCCGTCAACGCAATGGTTTTAGAAAAATGATTTTTCTTTTTAAATAAAACAACAAATAAAAATTCCGGGAACGCTTCAGTGGATCGATTCGATTTTTTTGGTACTTGTTACGATCAAACGTGTTACGAAATAAAATTATAGAACATCTTGCGAAAGATTAAGGTTTAAAAAAAAATAATGTTCCTTGTTTTATTTTTTTTTACTATAATCCACTTGGGGTACAATAACGACATTTTTTTCATATAATCTTTGGACACCTTATTAGATAATATAATTTTTTCAAAATGATCGGTTTGGTACGCCACGGTGGAAAAAAAAGAGACAGAATTTATTAATATATTTTAGTTATTTATCTATATAACTAAAATATATCAATAAAGTGCGTTTCTTTTTTTTCACCCGGGTATGGCCTTTGGGCTACGAAAAATAAGCAAATTTGATTTGCTTGAAAAAATAAACTGGTTCAGATTTTGGCTGATGAAGAAAGTGGAGAGACAATAAAGTGAAGGCCTTAGGCCACAGTAACGGGCATAAAATCATGTGCGAATTTAACATTTTTTTTCGTATGAAAAAGTGATTCAATCATAAAAAGTGATTCACTCATAAAATTAATTACACATCTATTTAGTATGAATATTAAGCTGTTGGAATTTTTTTTTCGATGTACAAAATGGCCGACTACTAATATTCTCTTTTGTTATCTTTTTTTAGGCGCTCCGCTGCGTGACATTTAGCATCGACAATTGTTTACCTAGAACAAAAAACAAAAATTCTCGTCGATCTACATTAGAATACCTAGAGAGGTACGTACGGTATTTAAAAAATATTGCTGTATTCAAAAGTTGTAGGTATTTCAACTTAAGAAATGAATTTTCAGTGAAAAATTTCGTTGTAACTGCCCATAAAATGAAAAGTTTTCGATTAATCAGAAATTCCGTACGTAAAACGAAATCTATATGAATTGGCTCTAAGTGCGCTCGGATCGTACAAGCGCTGAAAGGGTCCAATGGGTCAAATAGGTTGAAAGGTAAGGTCCAATAGGTGGTGAGCCAACATCGATGATAAATGCCACCTATCACAGTTCTCCAGGATTTCTCCTGACAATCAGCCAATAATAACAGCGGAAGGATTAATCGCTCTTTGCAAAAAAATCAGAGCTCCAGCAAAATCAATTATAGAGTGAAAAGTAGAAAATAATTTATATGTAAAATTAAATTTGAAAAACACAAGTTCTCATTTAATGTACTAAAAAGTAGAGAAGAATTTTTTTACCAATTCACCTGTATGTGACTATAAATGAAAGCTTGGGGCGCTCAAAATTTAGACATAATTTTTAATTTACATAAATCCGTTCACATATCAACTGTATTTAATTTACTGTAAAACAACCTTAGATTTCTTAAATAAAAATCCTAAAACTAAGTATAAATGTGTGGTAATAAGTTCTCTTTTTGGCACAATTACTATTGTGCCAAATTAAATACGGTTAATGAAGCTGAATTGATCAGATTTATTAAACATTTAAAAAGTTGAGCGCCACAAGCTTTTATTTATTCATATATAGGTGACTTGGTAAAAAAAATTATTTTCTACTTTTTCGTATATTAAATAACAGCTTGTTTGAGAAAAAAAACTGTACGTATAAATTTCAATTTTCAATCTCGTTTCTTCCTTGATGTCAATCTCTCGTTCTTTGCTGGCACGGACTCTAAAGATAAGTAATTTGGTATTGTAAATATTCAAATAACAATAATTTTATATATTTTCATTATAAATTTATTATATTATGTATAAAATAAATTATTATATATACTACATTATGAAACAGCGGTTTCATTATTTGTTGTTTAAATACAGTATATGGTAGACAATATACAGAAACTCCAAGTTCCTAACTAGTTCAGTTTTTGAGATAAACCTCATAACAAAAATGATCTAAAACCGACCACTTTAACGCCCCCGCCCCGTTTCTTTATTTTTTAAGATCAAAGAGAAAAAAACATACATTTGTACTCTACTCAAAGGGCTATACCAGTGTGACACTTTAAAAAAATCGATTTTTTTTCCGTTTTCGACAGTTTATACTTTCAAGAATATGAGATGAGATTTTTATACTTTCAAGAATATGAAATGAGATTTTTCAAATTTGCTGACATTGTAACTCAAAGAGCAATTATCCGATTGACTTGAAATTTGAACTGAGTACTCTTGAATATATTTACTCTACAATGACGTAGGATATTTTTGATTGGATGAAAATTGACGATTTGGCATTGAAAAAAACGACCATTTTATAGGCAAGAAAACAGACATTCTTTTCATAACTATGCCATTTTGTTAGATTTTGATATTTTTCGAAAATCCTACGTCATTGTACAGGAAATACCTTCCAGTTTAAGGACATTTTTTCCTTTTTCGGTTTCAGCCACTCAATCGGCCGGAATCATGTCAGCAGTGGAGGAACTTTTTTCTTTGGCGCCTCCGAAGGCAGCGCATAAGTCGCTTGTATCTCAATATTTTTCTATGAAAAAATTATGTAATATAGGTCAAATATAGTCAAATATAGTCTTAATTTTCCGAAACATTTAATTGAGTGCTTTTTTTCCAAAAAATTCCCGAAAATCACCCAAATTTGCAGCGTTCACACTGGTATAGCCCCTCAATGAGTTTTAGACAATGTCACCCCACATGCTAGGCAAAGAATTTTCTTCGTTCTGCTAGTTTTTCACGTGGGCGCCCCATGAAAAACAATTTAATTGAATTTCTATTTTAATATTCGATTTTGGTTCAACATTCTACACAAAACGTCCAAATTTCAGGTCTGTAACTAATTCCGTTTACGAGCCAGAGACCCGTGACATCCGGACGGACAGACGGACAGACAGCAGAGTGACAGCAATGGGGCTCCGTTTTGCCCTTTGGGTACGGTACCCTGAAAATCATAATTTCCCTGTGCTGACTATCAGTCTTCTGTCCCCCCTGGGCGCGTTGGTCTTCCGCTAAACATGGGCGCTCAGCTCAGCTTGAATTTCCGTTGCAAGCCGACCTACAGCAGCAATATTGGATTCGGCGGAATACAATTACGCGACGATCGAGATTGAGAGAGGTGCATTATTGAATCTGCGCACGAATTGGACTCGGTGCAATGGATTTCAAGACTGGCCTCAGGAGCAATATAAATTCATCAGATTCAAACTACAGCGGTGATTGTGCTGCCAACAAATGACGTTCAAGTTTGCGTCGGTGGAATGCAAGGATGTTTCCTTTTCATTTTTCATTTCTTTATTTTTATCATTATCCAACTACCTTTTTGCAAATTGAGGTAGTCAATTTCGAATAGAATGTAGAAACGTTTGGCCGATTTTCGCAGCCTAAATCGACCAAAAAAAAAGTAGTTGTTAAGTAGAATTCATTTTCGTTACATTCCAACGATGCAAACTTCAATGTTATGCGAAAGAACGCTTTGGTCATTGGATATCATGGTTACCTGAGCTACTCAACACTTATTTGCAGAGGCTGCAACCAAGCCTATGTTTGAAGTCGTTTTTTTGCTTACTAGTTTGCTATATATTTTATTGCATCTTCGTACAAAACGAATGTAAGCTAATCTTGGTAATAAATGTAAGCTAGCTTTGTACTGAAGATTTTGGCTGATGTATATACAGGGTGTCCCAGAACTCAACGTTAAGCCGAAACGGGGTGACAGGATTGATTGTAACCATCATGAGAAAAATCCGAAAAAAAATCTATCCCATGCAGTTTGAAAATTATGGGCATTTAAGAAAAACCTAGAAATTTGGTCAAACTGTAACCATTTTTCGGTTATTGTGAAACAAACCCAAACAAACCCAAACAAACCGAAGTTTCCTAGAATTAAGACTATTTGTTAAACTATGAATTTAAAATTTTCAAAATTTTGTCTACTTTGAAAGGCCCTGCTTTATTTTTTTTCTGATTTTTCTCATGATGGTTACAATCAATCCTGTCACCCCGTTTCGGCTTAACGTTGAGTTCTGGGACACCCTGTGTATATATATATATATATATATATATATATATATATATATATATATATATATATATATATATTTGGCTGATGTACTATCAGATTGGCTGTATTAAGTACTAGTCCAAAAGTAGTTTTGTAGTAGTATATATGTATGGCTAGTATATACATAGTATATACACTCAGCGAAAAAATAAAAGGAACGGAACATTTTTCAAATTTTTTCAGTAATCTTAAAAAAATTGTAACTCCGTGAAAAATGGTCGTACCGGGGGGGGGGGGGGGGGGGGGGGGCAAAAAAAGCATTTTGAAGCTTGATATGTTTAGTTTAAGAATCTTGCGGACAATTTTTTTTTTTAGTATCACGCTCGGCGCTATCATAAGAAATAGCGGGAAGAAAAAAATTTCGATATTTTTTGTTTTTTCAAAAGCGTCCATGGGATGAAAAAAAAATTCCTGACTTAATTAATGCTGGAGTGTGATTCTTTAGCTTCAATTTCGTTTTTTTTGCTCTTTGTGCGACTATTTGTTACTGCGATATCGCCGATTGAATGAAAAGTCAGCTTTTTCCTTTGATCATCGATATCTCACGAAGTGATAATCGTACAGCGAGCGGAAGGTGGGTAGTGGAAACTTGAATGAATCCTCTATAAGTGCCTTTTGGTATTTTAGAGGAGTATTTTTTTCTAAGCATAATATTGATTTGAAAAAATACAAAAAGATGACTTTTTCTGCCGTTTTGGGAAATCCAACACCACTTTGCAAATATTGCGGAAATGACCAATGTTTCTAGGTTTTTGTTTAGCTCAATACATGCCCAAAAACCCTGTAAATTTTCAAATCGATCGGTTGGACCGTTTTTTGAAACCCGAATCGTCAAGTTTTGTCAAAAATTAAACGAGCTCTTTAAACATCAGGTAATGAAGATTAAGACGAAAAAAAAAATACGATGTTTTTCTTACAATTTCGCATTGTCTGCTCGTCAAATGTCAACAAAAAATTAAAAATTTGGGAAAAATCCGAATTTTGAAGAAAAAAAAAATCACAAATTTTATTGTGGCTGATCGGCATCAGCCTAATATATTTGGCTGATGTACGATCAGATATATTAATATATTAATAATATAGTATTAATATATTAATCATTAATCTGATTACACTAATAGATGTCTTGTTGATTATTTTTGTATGGTTATCGTCACGTTTATGCACTTAGCTTTAGTTATCTTTTGATAAGCAGGAAAATTGCTATTCTCCTCACCTCTAGTGCATTTTTTATTTGACATTTCTCTAAGTATTTTTTTTTTCGCAAACTGTCGAGCATTTACCACGGGCAATTTCGATCAAATGACATTTCAGATATATACGATAATCCGGATAAACCGCCGTATTCGTTGGAACTCGTTGGTCCGAATTGATTTTGGTTTTAGCAAATACGTTATTCTGAATTTAATTTCCCGAATGCGATTTGAATCTCTATTTTGTGGAGGTTCATGATTCGCAAACCGCCTTCGTTTAGCAATGACTTCTGGTGTTAATAACCCGGCGTACACAGATTTCAAACAGTTTGGCCTTTTCAATCTCGTCTTTGATCATCAAAGGCTTCGGAAAAGCCGGTTGTTTTCTCTATTTAATGTTGTATTTCCATTGCTCGATTGATCTCGCTTAATCTATTGGATCATTTTTTATGGTATTAGAGATATCATGGTTGCAATGCAATCGTTTTTTTTTTATTGAACATTCTTGATTCTTTATTTTTAGTATTTTACTAAAAAATTTCTTTATTATTTTATCTTTATGGCGGTATATATATAAATGGCGGTATATTCATAAAAAAATAAAATTATTTTTCATTTTATTTTTATCGCGGGACACCACTATGATGGGTGAACGAAATCGATTTTTTTGCATTTTCTCAAAGTATACATATTCAAGAATATATTTAAAAAATGTCAAGTTTATGTATTGAAAATTGACTAAGTTACAAATGATTTAGTAGCAATTATTGTCCGAATTTCAACTTTAAAAAGCCCAAATTTCTGTAATGGCTGTGGCCATCGTTATGCGTACTCGTTTATTTTTTATTCAGTATTTTTTAAGCCCTCGAATATAAGTAAAAATTACACAAGAATTACACTTTTATGAACACACGGCATTTTGTAAACTTAATAAAAACGGCTACGTACAACGAGAACTAGACTTATATTGAATATAACACTTTTTTACTTTTATTGTTTAGGCCAATCATTGTCAAGTTATCGATCCAACCGTTGGACTACATTTTTTACGCAGAGGCTCTATTATGCCTTAAAAACGGTGTTAACCTTTAATTTTTTTACACAAAAATTTGCACGAAATATGTTCAATGTACGCTTAATAACATATCCTTGTTCCAAATCCCAAATAAATAATTTAGCGGACTAAAAAAATTCGGAAATACGAACTCGTTCACTTGTCACATGCTCATTCCGATTGTAGATCTCCAAATAAGCATCTTAAAAAATGGTTGAGGGATTTTCGTAACTAAAAAAATGCCAAAAAAATTCGACCAATTTCACAAAAAAAATATTTTTATTATATTCCAAAGATGCAAACGTTAATTTCATTATTTTTTTTTTTTTTATTGGTTTTTTCCTTAGGTACACGCTTTTCGCGTTTGTTACCTATTCTTCCCCCACATTATGACCGTTCTTTCCCTCTACTGTTTACTCCTTTTTTTTTTCTCCATCTTTCTCTCTATCCCCCCCTCTTGCGGCCGCAGCCGACTTCCCCCTCCGTATTATATTCATCATGACATTTTCTGTCATGGGTATAGGGAAACTGCGGAAAACCTATACCAATACAGCCGGTCATCGAGTTCGCCCCCCGGTCGTGGAACTAGTCTTATTTCGCCGCGAAATGCCGAAGAAAAACATTTCACGACGAAATGTACGCGACCGGGATTCGAACCCGCGACCTCCCGGTCCGCTGGTTTAGTGGCGAGCACGCTAACCACTAGACCATCGCACCGGTCGTTAATTTCATTATTTTTGTCATACTTCTGTCATTGCAAGTCCTGTTCGTCTAGGGTTTCTGATTTCTTGACTTATTTTTTTTTTCTCGCGACTAGGAATTCCCGGGAACTCTCGAATTTTCGAGAAATTTCAAAAATTAAAAAAAAAATCATAACATTATCAATTAAATGCAAAATAAAAAATATGCTTATTAATAATCATCAACATTTATTCTTTATTCAGTCTCTTTTGGATTAAAATTTTCATTACTTACACATGTTTTAGCCAAAACAACTAAATTAAGCAACAACCTAAACTAAACTTTGAGTTTCTTCGTATAAAACTTTTAATTTCTCTCTTTATTAAGAAATAAGTACTTCGAATATTTATCTTAGCTTCCTTTCTAAGGCAAGTAAAAATATTAATCGCAGTCTTTTAATTAAACGAATAGTAGGTACATGACGTATCGTAATAAAAACAATATTTAAATTAAAGTTACATACACTACATTTTTCCTCCTATACATAAGTAGAACTTTTAACCAATCATAGTCCTTTAGATGAACATAAAATATTTTTTTCAATAACACAATCAACTAAAGATTATACTTTGAGTATTTGCCAATAAAGAGCTGCGCTATGCGAAGCAAAATAAAGCAATCCTCTTGGTGAACTTTTTCCTCGCTCACCGCTTAGCTACCTCGCACATCCCTGGTAAAAAAGCACCCTAAGAGGAAGACAAACTAAATGGAATGAACAAATGTGCAGCAGAGCCCGTGTCAGGGACGGCACAAGCACAATCAAGACGCAATTTCTCGAGTTCTCGACACTTTTTTCTCGTCTCGAGTCAAACCACATGTCCCGAGTATTCTCGCTCCGAGAAGTTTCGACCACTATGCTCGTCTAAGAATGAGTGCAAGTTCGTGACCTTTTTCCAAATGAATTCCATTTACTTAGAACACTAAAACGTACCCCTCATTAAATAGGCCACTAGATCAGTAAAACTTCAATATTGAATCTAAAAAAAAAACAAACCAGCGCCTAGTGCGATCAAGTGCTGTGTATTTTTTTCCTTCGTACTGGTTTTCGTATTTCGTAATTTTGCTGGCCAAAAATTAGCGGTATGTTGGGCTCTCCGAGTAGATTTACAAGTGCAACTGTTCGTTCCGCGAGATCTCGAGGGGTGAAAAAGTGAAGAAAAACTAAAAGTCGTAGAGGCAAAATCTTTTCGTGCTGATATTAAGGGAGACTTTGTCCTTGAAATTGCAGCGGAAGATATTAGCGGCTCAACATGAGCAGCTAGAAGAAGAGGGATGCCTCTATGGACCAGGCATTGCCGATTAGCGGTAATTATAAACACATTTGTGTAAACACATTACAAAACTTTAAACGCGTTTTTCTCGAAAACACGTTTTTAAAAATGACTGACATTCTCCTGACCGCTGTAATTAACATATCGATCTGAAATTTGGAGAGCGTACTCAGAAAATATGTCTTCACGGAATGACGGATCGTTTTTTCGATAAATACATTTTTGCATTTATTATTTATCTTTTTATGCGAAAAAAACGCGAAAATTCGATTTTTTTTAAATTGCCGCCATTTTCCGAAATTTGTACTAAACGAAAAACTCATCCGTCATTCCATGACCAAAGGGTCACAGATTGATAATATGCTTTGAATTTGTGTTTCAGATCAACAAAGAGAGGGCAGTGATGTCAGCCGTTTACCTCCCGCGATTTGAGGACCTGTTTTCGCGGAGCTGCAACGGCCGCCATTTTGGATTAAAAAAAAAAAAAAATTTTAACGTTCTGTATATCGTGAATAAAAGCAAGAAAAAAACCGCACTCAAAAAGCTTTACTCGTTTCCTTTAAAAAAAATAAAATGTAAACACCTGAAATATGGCACTCCAAGGACAAAGTCTCCCTTAAGGGGTTACCCCCACTTGCGATTTTGGAAAAATCGATTTTTTTTATTGCATTTTTTTGAAGTGTAAGTATCTGAGAATATGTCCTGAAAATTTCAAGTCGATCCGATCAAAATTGTGTAAGAATCCGT
Organism: Ophion obscuratus; assembly: GCA_964007375.1. Classification (NCBI taxonomy): domain Eukaryota; kingdom Metazoa; phylum Arthropoda; class Insecta; order Hymenoptera; family Ichneumonidae; genus Ophion; species Ophion obscuratus. Next base: position 14,381,937 of record OZ023313.1, read on the forward strand.
TGTGTAAACGACCGGCTAATTGGAACTTTAAACGCGTTTTTCTCAAAATGGCATTTCTGAAGTCGGTGACCAAGATTACTCGAACACTAATGAACCGATCTTCTTGAAATTTTGCAGGCTTATTTAATACATAAAAATGTAGTCTTTAAACGTTCGATTTTTTCTTTTTCGAAAAAAATGGCCGTTTCATAGCCAAAAAACGGCCGTTTTTTTTTCGTTAAAATCGAACCATTAACTTTGACTGTCCGCCATTTTGTAAAAAATGAATATTTTTTAAAATCCTTCGATTAACGACTAGTTTATACTTATATTTGACTAAATCCATCCGCATTATTTTTTCAGATGATCCACTTCGCCGCAATGTTGGTCACCGCAAACCGTGTATATAAAAACATTATTTCATTGACGGCCATTTGCCACTAAACAATGTAATATTTTTCAATAAAAAAATTACTGAAAGTTCTTCAAGATGTGTTCTTTAAGATGGTATATTGATCGATTAAAAAAGTTTTGTAGTTTTCTTTTAAAAAAATCGTGAAAAAGGCCTTTTTTGCGCTACAAGTGGGGGTAACGCCTTAAAGATCACGAATATCTTAGTGAAAGAAAAATATACCGCGCTACGGTATGCTCTGTAGCAGCTGTGATAAGAAGCCACAAAGACTTCAATGAGCTCAGCATGCTGAGCCACTTCCATATTCAAATATTTAAGCAAGCTCCATGCGGCTAATCCTGCAAAAGCTCGTACCGCAAATTTTCGCAACGTATAAATTTGCCCAGCCGCAGAGTTTATTCCAAATTACGGAAGTGTACGTATATTTGCACGGGAGCCGCTAATTGGTCATTGATGAAGAATCGAGTTCGCGTTTTCCACCAGCCGAGCTAATAATTTGGCTCGTGTGCGGCTAGTTGCATTAATTATCGATTTTATTGCCGCCTTCGTGCATTCACGAGTCACGGGGCTTTTCACGCCGATCTATCAGTCGACTTCGACTGATAGATTGTTTATTTTTACGTCGCAGTTCTGGCTTCGAAACGTTTCTTCAAACGTCTCGTCAAATGATGGATTCAAAAATACGTGTTAGAGACAAAGTAGAAAAGTTAGATGAAAGATCGCGATGATCGAGCGTTTACAGAGTTTGAATGAAATTTCGTAACATACAGGGTGCCTCGATTCAAATTGCTCATGCCAAATGAGGGGGCCGGGTTGAAATTCCGAACTTCGAATGATCGGAACGCTCAAAACTCCGAAAATATACTACCCCGAAAGATCAAAACTCCGGAAGAATTTTACGCGAAAGACGAAAACTCCGAAAATCTTAACACTGTCAAAATAATTTGGCTATAGAAGTTTTAAAAGTTTCAAAATTTTTAATAAATCGACGAATTATTTCATGATTCACTTGAAATGTTGAATATATTTTGAAAATTACATTGTTTATGGAAGTACGTAGGAATTTCTTTTATATTGCATAGTTCATTTGTTATTGACAATTATCTGACGAAATTTTTCATTCTCCAAAAATTTGCATAAAAAATCGTCAGATAATTGCTAATAACAAAGGAACTATGCAATAAAAAAAATCCTACGTACTTCCATAGACACTGTATTTTTCAAGATATATTCAACATTTCAAGTGAATCGGTTGAAAATTGTCCGAGTTATGTTTCCGGCCAACTTAAAAAATGCAGTTTTGAGATAAACGCGGCACAGCCGCCATTTTGAAATTAATCGCGTCGAAAAAATTATTGTATACAGTACCGATATGTATGATAAACACCCTTTTTCGTAATCTCGATTTATTTTGTAGTTTTTCTGAAAAAATACCCCAAAAGCATATTTTTTCGGCCTCTAGAGTGGCCTTAAAAAAATAAAATTCTTGAAATAATTCGTCGATTTATTGAAAATGTTGAAACTTTAACATTTTTCATAGGCGAATTATTTTGACGGTGTTAAGATTTTCGGAGTTTTGGTCTTTTGTGTAAAATTCTTTCGGAGTTTTGATCGTTTGGGGTACTATTCTTTCGGAGTTTTGAGCAAATTTTGGAACATTAAAATTCAGAATCATAAACCGTCGGAGCATTCAAAGTTCGGAATTTCAACCCGGCCTCCAAATGAGTCGCTGAAACGACGTCGTAGCGAAAAAGGTTTCCCATACAAAATCTATAGTTTCGAGAAAAAGCAATTATGTTTTTCAGGATCTCAAGGTGACTTTCGTTGTTCCAAACCGACACGACTGGGTTTGATTTTTCTAAAAATAGATATTTCCAAAAATAACCCGGTCAGAATCGTCTTTAAAAAGACAAGAGCTCATAGAAATGTGGATGTACCGTTTGCATCGAAATAAAAAAAATTGACGATATTGGTGTTTGCACCGTTGGAAAGCAACGCATTCCTTTGTTTCCTAATTGCCACTTTTTGGCATATCAACGCTACGATAAACTTTTTTAACATCCTCGTTAGAGACCTACAACCATTCTCTATCGCAAAGAAATTCGAATAACAATAGAAATGGAGGAAAGGGGCATGAAAAAGAATTTCCATTGCATTCCAACGATGCAAACCCCAAAAGCATAAAATTTCAGACCAACGTGTTCTCCGATCATTGACGGTAATGCGACAATGCCTCTTAGCCTGATAATCTCATTTCCATCGTGCTCATTTATAAAGTCGGTGCTCCACTATTAAACATTTTCTGACGTCCCGTCGTTTTCGTGTTTCTCATACTAGAGGCAAGTTTTTTGATTACTTGTGTTTCAAAATAGCTATAATTTGGGAAAATAAAACGTATATGTTGCAATTTAAAATAGTGTGTGTACTCCGCGATATGTCGGGGCCACTGAACATTTTTTTTCAATAAAAAATTCCATTGTAGATCTCTCTCAACCCTATGCTCCTTTTAGGGCAAATATTTTTTTTATATATCTTCATTTTCCAGACTCATGTAGGTTGTGCATATAGGATGAATATGCGGTATAATTGAAACGTTGCAATAAAAACAGATAATTCCATATGTATATATGTATATATATATATATATATATATATATATATATATATACACACACACACACACACACCTGAATATTCATGAGTATTAGTAAAATTCTTACCCTGTTTCTATCAGAATTTCCCATACAACAGAAGAGCAATCTACATCGGTTATCCCAGCTGTCCTGATAGGCACGTATAACCTTTCTGCAAGAGAATCAATATGTCGTTAAAATTCTTTTTCACACGTACGAATAGAGAAAAGACACCAGACTATAATTGAAACAGCATCGATGGATTAGAAAAAGAGAAAAAAAAAGATGCGAAACGAGATATCGCATATTTGTTAAGTGTATCATGTTTCTTTTTCGTATACAGGTAGTTCTGATTAATTTTGTACAACTCGTTCGTGAATCCTTGAACGTATCCAAGAAATGGATTTCTTCGTCGAAATATTTTGAAATTATTCGAAATATATAGTTGTACGTGTAAAAAAAAATTTCGATTAATTTTTTTTTTAAATTTACTTGGTGTTACGATTTCGCCTCGTCACTTGGTATTGACATATACAAGTGAGCAGCGTGATTGAAATATTTGAGTATTTCTTTTATTTTGAGCCCGGACAATAATTTGTTCCGTCTACTTTTTTCCATACCGTTGTCTCCAATTTCTGTTTCGACCTGCGCTCCTCTTATAATGAGGTCTCCCCCTTGACTCCGCCTCTCTCATGCTACGTTGATATTTCTTCATTTTGACCCACGATCTGCCCGCTGCGTCGTAAGTGCACCACACGGTCACCATGACCGAGGCTAAGATGCACCAATTCGATATCACGAGTCCTGCCGAAACAAGCAACCAAAAAAACCGCCCAACTTGAGAATTTTAAATTCCGCCATTGGTCGCGAAATCGTGCGGAATTATGGACTTTGTTTTTCTTCGATGATCAAGTTGTCAAAATGTAACACCTGGTGTTTACCAGAATTAGGACAATTTTCGCGGGGCACTATAGAATGATATTTTGTTTTTTGTTCGTTTTTCCTTACAACGAAGACTCTACTTTGGCATGATATGCGAAAAAAGCAGCAGGCATTATTTCTCGACGAGAAGGCAAGGTGCTCCAGCCATTTAAATTATCCAGTCAAATTGCAATAACATGTATTAAAGCAAGAATAATCGAAATCAGAAAAGAGATAATTATTTTCCCTGCAATTCTCGATAGCGTTGAAGTTATCATCGTTGAAACGCAACGAAAATTCATATTTATATTTCTTTATTTTATTGTTACACCGATTTTTTTGCCCACTTTAATTGCAGATCTCAAAAGAATTATCTTAAAAATGGTTGACGGATTTTGGTAGCTCGAATCAGCTATGAGAAATTTGAGCTAGTCGAAAAAGAAATTTTATTGCACTTCAACGATAATTATTTTATTGCTGAAATATATAAACAATTACGTACGAGCCATATTCCAGCGCGTTCACTGCACGACACTTTATTTCGTTCGTAACGACACTATTTACGTGCACTCAACAACTTTGTCTTACCCAATATCACTCCTTTCGCCTGATCCACAGGACATGTTTGGTAATATTGGACGAGCCATGCGACACCTGCGCAAAGCCATCCGGTCTCCACCAGTAACAGGGCTGCAAATAAAAAAGAATTGCAATAAAATAATCGAGTAAAAAAGAAATCCGGTGCAACCTGAAAGCAACAGAAAGATGAATGATAAATCGATACAGTCGATCCACGTTGGAGACTTGCGAAGGGAAGAGTATTGCTGGGTAACGAAATCTGTGTACCGTGTTATTTTCATTTGCGCTAATTGTCTCTTGAGACGCAAAGGGGAAACGATTTTTTAATGCCGTAAATAGCATATCGATTTACTTTCTCATATATATATATATATATATTGTTGTGAAAATGTTTATTCTCCCTAACGCGTCTACACTATAGCAAAGTATCACATTGCACTATGGCAAGTAAATCAGCAATACATCACAAGCGAGTAGCGATCAATATAGCATTTGGACACCTCCACTTCAGGGTTGTCAAGGCAGCCGCATCTTTTATTCTTCACTCAAATGGATTGCACACTGTTTTATTCGGTGCAGCATCATTGGGTGGTCACAAATATTCTAGTCCCATTGTTCCTTATCCCTCACGGGGTCGGCGTAAGTTTGACATTGCAAAAGTGCAATTTTCATTGCATAGTTTTATAGCCTAGGGCCTTAAGGCCATGTGACACACGGCCAGTCGGTAAAAATCCTACCGCCAAGTTTTCTCCCAGACGGATCATATTTCAGGCAAAAGAAGAGAAAGCGGTTTTCCGTTGTTCAACAGAGCGGAACGTGTTTCTTTTCTTTTCCCAAAAATCAACCGTTTCAGAAATTATTGGGAATCTGCAAATCACTTTTGCAATTGGTGTGACACTTGGCCTTAAGGTGTTACACCCAGTTGACAGCACCAAATTAGAATTTTGGAGGCTTCTACCTCTGCGGATGGTTTGCTGTATGGTCCGGGCATCGATGATTCAATTTAGAGGTTATAAATTATATTTTATCTACGTATATACCTGACGTAAAACTTGAAACGCGTTTTTCTCGGAATGACTTTCAGAATCGGTGACCAAAATATCTCAAAAACAACTAAACCGATTTGCCTCAAATTTCACAGACATTTTTTGTTTGGCAGTCTTTAATCGAAGGATTTTTTTTTCAATGTATACTTTTTTTCATATCAAGGAAAATAGAGTGTTTTTTCACCGAAATTTCGACGACCACTTTCGATTGGCGACCATTTTTTCAAAAATCATTATTTTATTGAATCCTTCGATCAAAGACTGGATAATACGGTACAAAAACTAAATTCATTTGGTTTTTGATTACAGATGAATTGTTCCCGAGCAGGAGTGGTCACCGCGAAGCACCTTTTTCGCAAAGCGCCCTGTGCAATTTACTGTATCTCCGTCGTTTATAAATATTCCCAAATAAAAAAATTGTGAAAAGTACTTGAAGTGATACCCATTACTTTGAAAAAAACCTGCACCCATTTTCCAAAGAAAAATTCACGAACTAGGTGTAACCCGTTAACGTTGATTTGAAACAAAGATTGTGTAAAAACGCCAGAATGTAACCGAGTTATGGTGATTTTCGTAAAGGGCGTAGTTAATAACGAATTATTAAAACTGTTTTTTTTTGTTGAAAATTTTTTCTTTACAGCTTGCCATTTAGGTAATTGTCACAATTAAAGAAAATTATCCGATCATATGGATATTTTAATATTGTACTAGAGGTACATTGTTTTTATTTTTTACCTCAGATCACCATAGTTGTCAGAAACACCTCCACCAATAATTTCAAGGTTTATCAATGGGTTCCAATTTAAAAAATTACCAAAGCTGGCAAGACTATGTATCAGTTGTGTGTAAAAGCCCTACCTCTTCATCTCAATACTCCTGTCAGAAAAAAATATCGAAAATCGATCTGTTTTTTGGGCCCCAAGCAGTTGACCCAACAATGCGACGGATGTAAAAAAAAATCAGAGCCGAACGACAAGGTTCAATCCGATTAGTTTCAGACGGGAATATTCGTGAGCAGCAGATGGTTTTTTATGGAATAGAATCTTATATATATATGTACGTCATGGTACACATAATATGCTATAGTGCAAAAGGTTTTACAGAGCCTATCACATTATCACAACTTTGCGCAATCCTCTTCCACCCCGGTTTAGGAAAAAGCGTAAATAAAAGGCGAGAACTACTACTACTACTTTTCCCGAAGTCATTTACAATAGTTCGACAAATAAAGAAACTTGACAATCGAGACTTTCATAGGGATGTTGCATGGAGGGATCCAAGAGACAGCAAAGTAGATCCAAGTTGACAATAGCCAATCGCCTTCCCGGGCACGTTCGAAACGTTGAGTGCTAACCCCGTCTCTTCGGCCATCTCTCTTACTCTCTCTCGACATATATGTTTGAAAAAGATGTTACAGAAAATCTCAAGTTTTGCACTTCTCTTCTTGCGCCATTTTTCTTCCTTTCTGGCTTTCATTCTTTCAATCTCAATTCCATCCTCTCTGTCTGTCCCTGTCGAAAATGTAGCTTTTTCTCTCCTCATTACTTTTTCACCCAAGCATCCGTCTCCTCGCTATTCTCACCGTACTCCCGGTTCACTTTGCTCCGATGGAACGATTACGAATTAAAGTGAACTGTAGTGAAGAAAGAAAGATGATTTGAAAAAAACACGATAAAAGCATCTCCTGAAAATGATGCGAATTCTCATTGGAATTTATGCGGAAACACGAAAATGTTGTTCCACGATGCTAAACATTATGTATCGTCTTTGAAAATAACCAACGAGTCCTTACGGATGACGAAGTATTTCCAACTATACGCAAAGAAATGTATGGTGTTTTCAACCGTATTTTATATTTCCCTGCGGGGATAATAATATTTTATTGCCATCCTACTGCGGAAAGTGTAGTACTGCTAATTGGTCTTTTAGCAGTTGCATAAATTGTGCACATGTGTTAGTTGCAACGACAAATCTTACAAGCATACGTTATCAATGCTAGTAGGTTTTCATAAAATGGATATTCCCTTACAGTACGAAAAATTTACTCCCCGAAGATCCTAATAGTGAACCGGACTAAAATATATATAAATTAAATAAAAGATTTGCCTGTTTGATGCGATTTGCGACGATGTTTGTAGTGATTTGTACCAGATGATACGATACGACCTGCTATATGCGTATTTGGTGTGTTATTCAAGGGTTGGTTGAAGGCATCAATGTCCGCCTATTAAATGCATAGAATATTTCATAAATCCAAAATAAATTAAAAATACGCGACTGAGAGCCCTACCTAGATCATTTTTTCATTATAATTCTTCATTCCCTGGCCTCCTGCAATGATTTATTATTTTGAAGAAAATATTTCGTCTGCACATGGAATCGAACCTACAACCTACCTGCCTATCGTCTGCCTATACTACGCACGCTGTCACTACGCTATCGAGAGTTTGTGGCATTGTACTTTCAAATAGCTGTTACCTCTGATTTAGGTGAAATTTTGCACAGAATTTTTTTTTTCATAATATAAATCACTGCTGAAAACGTTTTCTCACTTTAGACGCTAAAGAAGGCTAATTTCATGATTTTTTAAAAATATCTTTATATTATAAATATTGATATAAAAGTTGTTACACTTAATAAATACACTTTCGAAATGCATTTAAAAAAAAAATTATTCAAGTCACTATTTGTAGACGAAAATGGTAGTTAAAAAAATGTCCTAAAAAAATTGTAGGTCTGCGCTGTTGATGAAATCTCGGAGATGGATCATCCGAAACGAAAAAATCAAACGGTTATTTCAGTATGTTAATGGCCATAGCGCATATCATACGGTTTTTTATATATGCAAAAATAACAAAATGGCGGACGTTTTTCGAAAAAAACGTTTTTTCACCGTTTTTGGCAAAAAAGGTAAATATCAAAACTTAAAAAAATCCTTAACATGCGCTATAGCTATAGTTGTAAAGAATATGTGGTTAAAATTTCATATGGATCGGTTCAGTAGTTTTGGAAATTTCATCAACAAGCCATCGAAAAACGAGAAAAACGCGTTTAAAGTTTGTTTGGGTTACATAAACACATACAATTTTTTATTTTTTTATTTCGAAAGTGTATTTATTAAGTGTAACAACTTTTGTGTCAATATCTATAATATAAACCTATCCAAAAATGCATGAAAACAACCTCTTTTTAGCGTCTAAAGTGAGAAGACCCCTTAAATGGATTTTTGGCGCATCGCAATAGTTTTGTACCATAGAATAGTGATTTGTACCATATTATATGATACGACCTGGTGTATGCATAGTTATGTGTGCCCTACAAAAACAGAAGGTGAACTACAAGAACAAGTGTTTAACTGATATCCTATTTTTGCAGCAAACATACTATGTAACAGTTTGTGAGGAACGCGTAGTTCTTAACACTATTAATCCGTGGTTGCTCCAACTGCAAATGATTACGTCTTCGCTGTAAGTATCCATTACCATAGTTTTCTTTTCGACCTGTCACATTTCATAGAGTCTACTAACAAATTATACTCGAATAACGTTAAAGTTAACGATATGAATTGTACAATCTTGAATAGAATAGTAGAAGTTTAACTGAATAAAACCTAACCGATATGATACAACATTACACTGTAAAAAATTTCTGTATAAAAATTAATACACAAGTGTAGGAAGTTTTTATGCGGATACCGCTCATGAAATTTCAGATGGGATTTTGAAAATCCAAAACAGGTTATTTTACAAATGAAAGTGTAGCTCCGTAATATAAATATACTTGTGCGTTTGAAAAAAAATCCACGTGTAAAGAAATAATCACATCCAAGTATATTGAAATCAAGAACCATTTGCTGATATTAAAATACGAGTGTATATTAAATTGAAGAACCATTTGCTAATATCAGCATACGGGTGTGTATTAATTTCACGGAAACAAAGTATTACCTTTGATGTGCACTGTAAAAAGCTTCTGTGTAAAAATTAATACACAATTGTATGATGTTTTTATGCGGACGCCGTTTATAAAATTTCAGATAATATTTTGTAAATCCAACGCAGGCTATTTTAAAAATAAGAGTGTAGTTCCGTAATATCCATATACTTGTGCGTTTGAAAAATAATGCACGTGTAAAAAATGTTCACATCCATGTATATTGAAATCAAGAACCATTTGCTGATATCAATATACGAGTGTATATTGAATTAGTACGTATATTAAGTTCGTAAAATTCCATTCTTTTGTGCCTTAAATGTAGTGTAAATTTAATGTAATTTTCACATTGTTTCATGTGATTTTCATCAGAATTTATGATTTTTTTTTTCAATTCCAGTTTCGCACTTTTAAATAAATCTGTTGTGATCATGCATTGTACGTATCGTAAAATTCAATTTCACATATATTATATTTTTCAGGCTGCTGTAAATAAATTTCAAACTTGCTTTGTATTTTCGATGCTCTGTTTTTTATAGTTGATTTATTATACATCTGTAGTAATTTTTAATTGAAGACACGGGTTAATGCAATACATTTTCCACAAATTTACAAACTTGTCTTTGAAATACCATGTTGCATCTATTAAATTCTATATCCACGTTAGAATTTCATGTTCCTGTTTTAAATTTACGGTACAAGTGTTTCAAATTTAATTTCATCTACTGAGTTCGTAAAATTCAATTCCTTTGTATCTTAAATGTATTGTAAATTTGATATGATTTTTTACAGTGTAGCATTGGTGCGCCGATTATATGATAGCACTGAATCAGCCATATCTATATTGCCAAGCCTGTTACAATAGTTGATAATAATTTCGAGGATAACAGATAGTGAAACACGTCACCTAAACCGTAATATAGACATACTTTTCGCTTATAGTTGTGTTAACCACATTATGATTGCGGTGTCAATAAACTATAGAAAATTGTACTATTCCCTCTGTTACCATCGGCGGGTATGTGGAAGGTCCAGAAATTATCTTCTAGTTTTCAGAACGTGCATTTTCGAGCGATAAAAGTAATGACACATGGACTGATGAGCGTTCCCTTAGCAGAGCAGAACCTATCGCTTGAAGAACAGTTGAGAGTTTCACCGATAAACGTCAGAGGATCCTCGCATTTTTCATACCTAGATACGTCCAACAAAACTTCAACTTCAAAACTTCCATAAGTTCCACCTCATCGTTTTCACGAAATAAAACGTGAGCCAAGAACAGTAGTACAGGAGAGTACGGAAGCGGTTCTCCCTACGTTCCCAAAAACGAATTTACGACTGCTGCGAACATGCAGCAAAGTACATATATCGACGAGTGAACTAATGCGTTCAATCTGAAAGCAGTTTTGAAATGCATGAGAAAGAATATCCAAGAGCTCCCAGCAACGATCTCCTTTGGGAATGTTCAGCTATGACGCTTGGAAACGTAGGGGAACTCGGGGCAAGACGAATACGCGGGGTAAGATGAATCATAAGCCTAGCCACTAAATAGTGTGTGCGAGCACATAGTCCAGTCACATTGTTGCTCAAAATGGGTTAAATAAACATTAAATTATGTAGTTTGGGGATTGTTAGGAATCGATGGGGGGGTGCATTCTGAGCATAAATTTCAATTTGCGGGGTTTTCCGAAGGTCAGCTGGGCCCCTCTCGCTAAAAACGCGTTTAACTCGATATCTCGAGAACGGTTAGTGTTGGGCAAAAAATTGTAGAGGTCATTTCTCTTCTAAATTAAATTTACTAACTTTTTTATCCGAAACTTTTTTTTAACATCACTATTTTTCAAGTTATTACTTCCGAAAGGCAAAAATTTTCCTTTTTTTCCCCCTATTTTCCATTTTTCGCGACTTCCTCCCCACCCCTTCACTTTTATGAAATTTCCCTAATTATCGAAGTTGTAGGTCTTTTAGTAACGAACAACTTCTGTCTACAACTTTTTTCTCTACTACCAATACCTTCGGAGTTATAGCTTACTTCACCGAGCGAAATCTGCGCGATTGTCGCAATATCATCGACACCAGTGGGTATTCAGTACTTGAAAGAAATATTAAAGTATTCCATGATCATTTATTAGCCGACTTACCTGTATGAAAATGTGAATCGATTAAACAACTCGATCTTAGACAGCCATGTTTTCTTCGCAATCATTTAAATATTGCGTTTATTCAATTTGGGTATTTTTTTATTGCATTCAATGGGATAATGTGAATAAGGATTAGAAAAAGAAGCAAATGCATAATTAAAACTGTTCCACACATTTATTGATAAAAAATACTATGCAAAGTTCGTAAAATTAAGCACCAGAGGTCGATGGATGTGATTCGTTTTTATCACTAGGGGCACCGACAGTATCGGGGCATACGTCGTCCTCGTCCATTGCGTCAACAATATTAGCGACATTCGAACAATAGTTCTCTTGGCAATTTACACAAATCACTGAGCAATACAGGCTGGCCTTTCTACATCCGCATCCCGAACTACATAATTTAATGTTTATTCATTTCACAATTTGACTGTACTAACAGTGTTCCTGTTGGAGTTTGGAGGGCTGGCGGTAAGGTGAATGAGTGTGAAAGTATCAACTGTGGCGAAAGCACGCGTCTCGAGTGAGCAAACAATATCGATTTTTTGACAAAACGATGTCATTTTTGGTAAAGTTTAACATCGTTTCAGTTTATTCGAGTTGCTGATATTGATTAGAGACACATAGGTAAACTCAATGAAAGTACTAATTATTAATATAATAAGCACGGTTTGTCAGCAATGGGCAAGGTTATTGAGTGATTTTTTGTTAATTCGTTAACCGTCTAATGGGGCAAGATAAATACAAGCTCTCGCAAACCCGGAATATTTTACCACGTACCGCTATTTACGTTAGAAAGGGTGAAATGAAACTAGTAAAGCATTTGATTTCTCTTCAAGCGGTGTTTCTACCAGGGGAAGAAAAAGAACTTACAAATGATCAAAATAATATGGAAGCAAGATTATTCGGACTAATCCTACAGAACTTAGACGATTGGCTTATCAAATTCATGGTATTGAGAATGAAACCACTTTTATATGCGGAAGATGCCAATAATTCGTGTCCCATCATTATCCCAGCGCTGTTTCATCTTGCCCCGCATACGGGATAAGATGAGAAAAATAAAGGTATAATTTAAAATGTACATTGTATGGTACAAATCAGAGACTGATTGTTTGGCTTCCAAAATTAAAAGATTAATAAATGTTGATTCGTTTAAAAAATAATTAAAGTTGACTGACTCGTATATGTATTGTTTCATTTGAACATGACCTTAGCGTTATCATCTTATCCCGACTTCCCCTATTCCGTGTAACGAATGTTGCTGCAGCAAGGTGTCCGCCTTTTTTCGAGTCCTCACAATCCTTCGAAACCTCGACAAGCGTGTAAAAGTATTTTTTACGACGTAGCGGGACGCGAGAGTCTTGAGGATTGCGAGGCTGCGGGGCTCGGAGGATCTGCTCCTAACGGTTTTGGCAGTGATCCAAGTCCAGAGCATGGACCGGAGAGCTCGTGGTACCTCTGCAGTGCCGTGAACAATTTGCCGCAAAAATTCAACGCAATACGGTAACTGGCGTGCTCAAACAGCATTTCCGATCAGCTAAGGTTGATTAGTCGATGTGCATACACTGTGATTCCGAACCATATATATTCCATTGGGTTGTCCGAAAAGTTCGTGCCGGTTCTCGGTAGGTGGCACTTTGATAAATCGGCACGAACTTTCCGGACAATCCGATATAGTATTATATATTTCCTCAGTTCCACCCCAATTTGACATTTTCCAATCACTCTCCACCCCCAAAACCCTAATTTGCAAATCCGTCAGATGCCGTGGTAGTGTTTGTTGGAAAGAATTGAATAGCGGTACGAATGGCAGCTCGGCCACGCGAGAGCGCTTCACTCGACGCCACCTGGCGGATTTCTAGCGAAGCGCCGGATACAACGACGGCTTTGAATAATCCTACTGGACGCGCATCAGCTGCATAACTTCAATAAAATAAACGGCGTTGTTGTTACTGAACCTTGTCACCGATGTCATCCATTATGTCATCTATTGGGATGTTGAATAAGTTCTCGCTGTTTTTCGCGACAATTGATGCTTTATTTAAAAAAATCATTCCTAATGCTTTCAAACGTTTCGAAACTGTTGTGTGATTAACTCCTAACAAATCTGCAAGTTCAGATAGCGTCTGACATGAGTCTTCATGAATGCCTCCAATTCAACACATCAAAATCATTATTTTTGAAGCATCTAAACCAATCTCGGCATGTTGTTTCCGACAGAGCATGGTCGCCGTAAGTCCAACAGGATTCTGTGTGATTTAGCTGCCGATTTTTTTAAAATAAAGTAGTGCAGTAAAATTCCCCACAAACACTTTTTTGGCACGAAATTTGACATGTTTAACATTATGAAATAAAATTTTCGGCTTTATTTCATCGGCACTTCGGCGAAATCACGTACACTGCTTTTCAAGCTTGCTTATAGTACTTCTTTATAGATGCCTTGCCATCTTAACCCCTTGACTGTGAGTGACACGCATAGGGGCAAAAAAAGTCGTGCCATTTTTGTGTCATGACACGTATAGGGGCATTTGAAAATCAACCTATTTCTACTGCATCGATTCGATTGTAGTTTGGTACATCAAGGTTTTAGGGGTCGCTGGATTTGAATTTGACATCAGATTTCCAAAATTCTAAATGGCGGATCCAATATGGCGGATGCAAATTCGAAAAATGGTTTGATTTCGACGAAAGTGAGTACCTTGTGGTTTTCGGAGTCGCTTAATTCGAATTGGAAACCAGATTTCCAAAATTCAAAATGGCGGATCCAATATGGCGGAAGCAAATTCTAAAAATGGTTTCATTTCGACGAAAGTGAGTACCTCATGGTTTTCGGCGTCGCTGAATTCGAATTTGAAATCAGATTGTCAAAATTCAAAATGGCGGATCCAATATGGTGGACGCAAATTTGAAAAGTAGTTGGATTTTGACAAAAAATTGTATCTCTAGATGTTTATGGTCGCGAATTTCGAATTTGGATCCTGGCTCCAAGTATGTGAAGCTCGGGTACAATATAATGAATAAAAATTTGGCAAATCATGTATGACAAACTATTCATAATAACAAATGTAAAAGAATACTTTTTTGGCGTTATATCCCGCTCTTAGCCGAACCCAGAGTCACCATAAGGTACTCACTTTCGTCGAAATGGAACCATTTTTCGTAATTGCGTCCGCCATATTGAATCCGCCATTTTGAATTTTCAAAAACCGATTTCAGATTCGTATTCAGCGACCCCAAAACCATAAAGTACTCACTTTCGTCGAAATGAAACCATTTTTCAAATTCGCGTCCGCCATATTGAATCCGCCATTTTTAATTTTCGAAATCTGATATCAAATTCGAAGTCAGCGACCCCAAAAATCTTTATACTTAGACTTTAAAGAAATTCTATGAAATTTTTTTTCCAACACAAAAATAGCACGAAAATCTCATTTTCACCTCACTACGAAAGAGTTAAACAACACGCACGCAGTTCTGGTAATGCCATCTGTTAAACAACAGCGAGAACTTATTCAACGTCCTAATATTATTTCCTAAGTTCCAGCGTTTACCCTCACGGGTTTTTACGTATTACCCTGCCCAATTGAACCCTTTCCTACTACTCCCTACCCACACTTCGCTAATCCAACCTAACGTCATTGCGCCCATAGCCGTCTTAAGCTACACGATACCGCATTTGCCGAGGGTACGGGTAAAGTGTGGCAAGCCCATATAAGTATAGACGACCCCATATTCTTCTGATCTTCTGGTGAACAGACGTTTTACTCAAGTATCTAAGACCAAGGTCTCAGAACTATTGGCCTTTCGCTGACTGGGTGATGCGCCAGCCGGTGCAGGGCTAAGCGATCACCGCTCCGAGTATCGACCATGCACAACGCAGCCTTAACTGGAAGGATCGCCGGAGCCGGACTTCGACGTGTATTATTTCCCTTAAGACTCAGCATTTTCTTTCTCCGCTATCATCGGTCATTAA
The DNA here is from genome assembly GCA_964007375.1 of Ophion obscuratus. Classification (NCBI taxonomy): domain Eukaryota; kingdom Metazoa; phylum Arthropoda; class Insecta; order Hymenoptera; family Ichneumonidae; genus Ophion; species Ophion obscuratus. The sequence goes on from OZ023313.1 coordinate 14,397,554, forward strand.
AAAAAATTATCTCGCTACATAGTCAAGTCTATTTAAATTGATACGAAACACTTCAACATCTCCGTCTCATCCCTTATCATAATATAACGTCGCCCTTTTGTCCTAAATCTATTAGTGAAAATTGTCATTCGAAAAATTGTATCCACCCATCCGTACGTGTGGGATTGAACACTAGCAATGCTCTTTTTCCTTAAGGTTTTTATGAACCGGCACGTCATTGGATTTTTCTTCGTGGTTATCCTCGTATTCCGTACAATTCTGTGGGAATATATCGAGTACACGTGTCAGGGTCGATAGCGTTTGCAGGGCAATCGAGGAAATTCATTTCCCTGCGTCAGCTCTCTATCGTACTGTATACAAATTCGATCGACCTGATGTTCAACCGCAGCAGTTTCTAGGCATATATATATATATATGCACATTGATAGTCGTTTACTGTGGTACATCGTACCACAATGATCGTTTGGCTGTTACGAGATTTGCGGACATATGCGCAGATTCTTGCTCTTCGAATGAAATCGGTTAAAATTCGGGACACGATGATATTCAGCCTTGACGTTGCCGTATGTACGAGCGAGACGAAGCGAGAAACTTTTTTGCTCGTTTTAGCGATGATGGAATGGTGAGATGAAAACCTTCACCGCAAACTCGCTCTTCTCCTTGGCGAAAGAATTCTAAACGACCCACCTCGAAGGGTGGTAAAGAAAATTCTTTTCCTCTGTTACGTTGGAACCTGATGCGGTTTTCTCTCCTCCTCTCTCTTTTTCTCTGCCTCTTCACCCCTGCTGCCTGCCCTTCTCTCCCGTTCTTACCCTTCGAAATATACGAGAGTAGTCGTTCGTTAGGGTAAAGACTCAACGAGGGTAGAATTCTCTCTTATTAATATTCCCATCTCGTACTGCCCGTTTTTTTTTGCTCGTGCACCCTCCTTATATATGCTATAAACTATATGGTGTATTACAATGCGCGTATATATATGGTTAACGAAAAGAGGGCATAGCATCGATTTCTAACCCCTCTTATTTTCCCATTGCGTTGGCGTTTCGCCTCGAAAGAATGAGAAATCTAGTCGTAAATTGCTTCCTAGCCGAAGCCAGGGAGATCCATTTCTTCGCTGATCTGTATATACATGCTGATTCATAACGATGACTGTTTTTCTTTGTTTGATCGCGAGAATCGAATGAGATAGTAGAAACGCGTGCCAACGTACGGATGATCAATTTTCGTAACACTAAAATAACTTTTATCGAATAATTCCCATGATTCGGTCAATTCGGCTTTTTAATACTAGGACTTTTCCTCGATTCGACTCTGGCCGTACTTCGAGTTAAGCATCGATGTGTAATTTTCACAATTTTTTTGTCCAAAACTATTTACTCTACATAGTTGAAAGTGTATGTAAATATAATTGAATTATTTAATGTTCTGAAAAAAAAATTGTTAATATTTCAAAACGACGGCTGTGTGCCACGTGCTTCAGAGACGGTTGCCGCCGGATTTGATCCACGGCGTACAACCTAGCGTCTAGTGCATTGATCTGAAACATCAGAGCCAAGAAGTTTTAGACTCCTAAGACCCATACGTTCTATGTGAACCTAAAAAATCCAGAGAAAAGGGTAAATTTGAAAAATGGCATGTATTTGAGGAAGTGTTCTATTTTTCGTGAAGTTTTTACTATAGTATGTGCTAGCGAAAGAGTAGTTGTTTTTTTGAATCATTTTCGAGAAACTATAGCCTCAAATAGATAGTAATTATGTTATCTAGGCGCGTGAAAAATTACAAAATCATCGATCAAATAGTTTTTAAGATATCTCGTACAAGGTTCACGAGAAAGCCGTTTTTAGAAAACCGCGTTCGAAGTTTCAAGAATAAAAAAATTCGTGACTGAATGACCTACTGATTAATCTGCGATTCCGTGGCCATAAAGTTAGTCCCTCAGTTTTCTCGTAGCGTTTATTTTCGGCCATGATATTTTTCAAAGTTATGAAGCATTTCCCCCTAAGACAGCTGTGAGAGGGATGGAGGTTAGGTTAAATTAGCGAGGTGTGGGACGTTCATGAGTGAGAAGTAGCATGTGAGTTTCGATACAGAATAAACAGACTCAGGATACTCAATTTTCAAAATAATGGCGATTCGGTACAAATTAAGAAAGATGACAAATTCGTCAGCCCGTGATGTAATTCAATTCTTTTGTTTTCAAAATTGGTTTTAGTAGTGTCAGGTCGCAATTCCTTTGCTTCGACAACTCAAATTTGGAAGGAAAAAATCGATAGATAAATTTGGACATCTATCATTCCTTCAAGCTAATATGACTATGAGTAGAAAAGAAAAACAGGTTCAATGTGCCTTATCCGCGTGATGAGGCCTTTTCGAAAACTCGAGCGAGAACTGACTCGTGAGAGGAAGTGATCGAAACTCAGGAGTGTCGAAACGTTGTTAAATCGTCCGCTATATCCGACGAAATTCCATCAGAGAATCAAACCAAGGGAATTTGGGTCAATCCAATGTTCCCCGACAAGCCAAACATTTTCACACTATACGAAAACTGTTAAGACTATTGCGGGTTTCGACTCCCTACGATCGTTAAAACAACTTCGCGTGCGCGGTTACGAACTTTCTCTTATCTATATATGCATTTTACCCCTGGTCCGATAGATGATACAGGTATATGAGAAACAGCTCTCGAAGGGTGTGTCATCGTGACACAGCGGCAACAGCTTAATTAGGGATCGATTGAGAGATATCGATCCATCAGATGAGATGTTCTCTTATATATTCCGAGGGTTGATTGCAAAGTTTTCGACCTAACGCAGAAAGAAAAGCATTTCTGTGAGTCAAACGAGACGTCTTTTTCACCTCCGTCTCCCTTCGACTCAACAACTTAGCCCATTGTTACTCGAGACCCTTCAGCCCCTCGGAACAATAGCTTACGCCTAAATCAGAAAAAAAAACAGTCATCAACAGCATGGCTTCAGCATTTGATGAACATGGCTCTCCTGACAACCTTTTTTTCCCTCAACATTTTCCCTCAAAGAGAAAAAAAACATCGCGATGATTCCAATCCAGATAGTACGGTGGAGATGAGCGCCGATGCGGTGGGCACATGCGTCATCCAACCGACGATCGTCTTATCCGGATACGCAGTTCCTCAAGAAAACTGTGTGCCCTTTGATCCAAGACGTGAGCAGCCTCCGCTATCCCTGTCAAAGTTGATCGACGCTCGTCCATTAGGCTTCGGTAAACGTGATCGATCATTTCTTTCGCAGTTGCCGTTCATGGTCGTCCAAAGTAGTCCTCCCCCAAAATATCCCATCTCCCACGTTTCGACTCAACAGCCCAGGTTTTCCCCAATTGTGAAGGATGGATCTTCGTACACTGAATCTCATTCGACTTTGATTTCCGTTGGAGTTTTCCCTTACAAATGAAGGAATATCCTCATGTCGCACTACCCCAAATTATCCATTGTTGACAATGCCACTCTCGATAGCTGTCAAACCCAAAGTAGTCGCGAGATCGACATCAGACTTGCCTCTGTAATTTAATCACTGCTTTCTATTGGCAAAGTATTGAGGTTTGGCTGGAATCTTGTTCCTTTTTGGTGAGCTCGGGAAATTTTTACCCTCGTATTCATGTGTATAAGTAACAAGGGACATCACTCAAGTGTGCGCCTTCTATTTTGTTGAAACTCATATATGTGATAAAGTACTGAAAACTATTGAACACGTATTTTTTTTAATCGACGGGACAAGCGGTTTTACGGGTGCAAACCAGCCCTCAAAGAAAGGCATGGCGAGGGGTGATTTTGCAGTTTCATCCACAAGAAGTCCACCGATTCGAATGAAACAAAAACTAAAATTCTTCTAATGTAAAGCGATGAAAAATATACTATAGAAGTATTGAATGAAAATTAAATTAAGGGGTGACACTTCAGGCCTTTCTTTCAGGGGTGATTGCACCCCTGAAAATCGTTTTACCACGGAAAAAAACACGTGTCTAATAGTTTGTACTGCTTTATCACATATATGAGTTCCAACAAAAATGAAGGCGGACACTTTAGTGGCGTTCCTTGTAAGACGCATCTAGGGGAATATGTTCTTCGTCGTAACTCTTTTCCTCGTTGCGGTCGCGTAAGGTAACATTTTCCTGCTTTTTCTAGACCATAAACATATGAATTTGATTCAATACGGCCTTGGAGGCGCGTGTTTTTGTCTTAATTTTGTTTTCGCAAAAGTATATTTTTAGCCTGAGGCACATAAAAAATTGAGTCACGGTGTTGAAGAAAATTAGGTCGTTCTCCCCTCGGTTGCGCAGTCGACTTTTTTCCCCATGAAATTGCCTGTGTGTATACATATGTCTTCTTATTCCACGATGTATATAGACATGTGTGTGTGTGTGTGTGTGTGTGTGCGTGTGTGTGTGTGTGTGTGTGTGTATGTATGTATGTATGTGTGTGTATATACATCTAAGTGCATAAAGGACGCCTCTCAGAGGATGTCGGAGAGCCAGAGGTCCCAGGGTAAAAAAGTTGGATGCTAAATCGAATTATTTCTATCGGAGCTCGTTACAATGAAATTCCTGCGGCCCAACGTCTTGCCAGGTCGTATAACTGAATTCGTATACCTCGAGCCAATCCGGCGTACAAAATGTTTGGAGACTATGACGAGATATTCAAAAATGTTTCCATACTATGGTTACACATGTTGGTTTTAAAAAATTGAGGATGCTAAAAATGGTCGTGAAGTTTTCTCTGATCTTACGTACCAATGATAATTGCGTTATTGTTAAAAATTAATAGCGCCGAATTTTTTATTCCCAATAATCGAGGGTTTTTTTTCTGCGATACTAAAAACGAAAAAATATCGCAGAAATATCTCGAATAAGACGGATCCATCTGGAGCATAATTGATGCTCGACGCTGAAAACCATTCTGCGTCACAATCATAAACACTGATTGACTGTAAGTAGTTTTTTTTTTGAGTAACTCTATCGGTGCTACGTACACGGATTTTTTTTCATTCCGATTCATTCGGACGAACAAAGGTTTTTCAGCAATCGCTAAGAAAAGCACATATACGAAAAAAAAGGATAATTGCAAACGAGCGAGCCGAAATGGCAAAAGTATTGTTGAAAAACCACGAATTTGTAAATGAAAATCTATAAAACCACCAACATGTATGAGAAAACTTTGCACAAACTTTGTTACCCTCCTCTGTAAATGTGATGTTTCGTTCACACTTCTGAATAAGGTTACATTAAAAAATTTTAATACATTTTAAAATAATCATTTGTCTTGATTTAATTTTAATTTGCTCTCGTGAATTTCATTGCCATTTAAAAATGTAAATTTGTCGGCGCTTACGATCACTGTCATTACCGCAATTTAAATATATGAAGAAAAAAAAACCAAAAAAATTGTTAACCCTTATCATTGTCATCATTTTCATTCCGAAAAGTTTGAAATCCTCCATTCCATATTTTTCCGATAACCCAACTCCGAATTATTAATCCCAAGAATAAAAAACAATCACAAAATATCGTGTCTGAGTAAAAAAAAAGTGAAAATATTGAATTCCATTAAATCGCGAGCTTTTTGTCCCCGCACAGCGTATCGGAAGTTACCGTAGATCAAAAGCATGGTTATGATTGCGAGAGAGAAAAAAAAGCCACAACTTACAAAGTTTGGTGTAGAGCAGATGTTGCATGGATGATCTGGCGTCCGTGTCGAGGATGCTCCCTCTCGTTGCCAAGATGCATATGGAGAATTCGATGGCCATTGATGCAATGAGCAACGTGAGGTAGCCGAGAACGTATTCCCATAAGACTAATATACATGTCACTGTGCGATCCCACTCGAGGATACCGAGTAATACTGCGAGAATCGTCACCCTGGAACGAGAAGAAGGGAGTCTTCGGTTAATTATTGCAAATCAATCGGGCCGAGTGTTAATATGAACGGGAGAAGCGGACCGAGGACTTTCGAGGCATTGTTCGGTAGTACTTGGTATGAAGACATACCCATTAAATATGAGTATATATCATGAACACTAAATACACCCGCACTTAGATCGTATTGCTTGTACTGTTGAGGGGCTACATTCATCTTGAGGCCCGAAAAAAATTGCCGAATACCGAATGTTATTTCTGGGAAACGGTGGGTGAAAAAGAAACGTATTTCTATTGATGCATTAGGCCACAGTAACGAGTATAAAATCATGTGCGAATTTAACCATTTTTTTCGTATGAAAAAGTGATTCACTCATAAAATTAATTACACATCTATTTAGTATGAATATCAAGCTGTTAGGATTTTTTTTTCGATATACAAAATGGCCGACTACTCGAAACTTCTCGAAACAGCTTTTTTCCAATTGGCGTGACAAATAACTTTAACAATTTTCACTCGATTTACTTCAAATTTAAAAGTTATGTTCCTAATTGCATTTCGCCGAGAAGTACGTACGGAATTTATGATTAATCGAAAACTTTTCATTTTATGAGCAGTTTACGAGCAGTTATAAGGAAATTTTTCACTGAAAGTTAATTTCTTAAGTTCAAATACTTACAACTTTTGAATAAAACAATATTTTTTAAATTCCACACATACTTCTCTAGGTATTCTAATGTAGATTGACGAGAATGTTTGTTTTTTGTTCCAAGTAAAAAAAATTGTACGCTAAATGTCACGCCGCGGAGCGCCTAAAAAGAAGATAACAAAAGAAAATATTAGTAAAATATTAGTAAAATATTAGTAAAAATAAAAGAAAATAGATGTGTAATTAATTTTATGAGTGAATCACTTTTTCATACGAAAAAAAATTGTTAAATTCGCACATGATTTTATACCCTCACTGTCACTGTAGCCTAAGGCCTCTTAACACAAAGGTACATACATCGAGAGCCTTTTTAGAAAAATCACCAAAAAATACAGAAAACAACAAAAACATGGCCGCCAGCAGATGGTCACATTTTTTCTCAACGTTTGGCGGTGGACACTCTTGAGCCTAAACGGTCGATGCGAAATCGGAAAACCAAACGGGTTATTCAGGTTAACAATAAATACGAGTCGTTGACATTCGTCGATTTTTTAAATCTTTTTTTTCAAACAACATGGAGACGAATTGAAACTCGAGCATACAAAATCTATGAAAAAAGTCGTCATTTTTAAGTAACTATCAAAAAATGAAGATCGTTTTTTAAAAAGCGAGATCGTCAACGCTCTTGAAATGTTCCTCATCGTATGTCCTGTAAATTTGGAAACAATCCATCGAGTGGTTCTCGAGATATCGTGTCCATCGACTTCGTAAGCAGTGTTTCGAGAAGCTGTACTTCAGTCAATTTTCTTAATATTTCAATAGAATTTTTAGGTAATATAGCTAAAAGGTGATACTATCGAAAAAAAATATTTTCTGGAAAATGCAATTTTTTACCCATCTAGGTAGATGTAGTCCGTTAAACGAGCAACTATTTCACATTTTGGCCTGATAATTGACTTGAGTATATTCATGAAATTGGATTTTCAGCTATTTTGAGAAAACGATGCATCTCGGATTTTGGGAAAAGGCATTCAACAGATTGAATCAGGCAGTCGCGTAAGCATGTTTTTGGTGAGGGTGGAAAAAAAATCAATTCATTTGCCTATTATTCGCGACTAGAAACAAAAATCTGAAAATTGAATTACAGGACCAGCAACGCGAGATTGTGAACAGCATTTTTTTCAAAGCTGATTAGATTCCACTAATCCACTTAGATTTCAAATCTTTGTGTTTTTTATTTGCATACCACGATTAATCTTGATTACTTTGACGAAGTATTATAACCTATGCCTTTGAAGTAGGTATCGTTGGGATTCAATGAAGATTAAATGTTTTTATCAACTCTTTTTTATTATCATACAAAATCTTTTTTTGATTCTTCAAATTCTAGGTCTCTAAACGAGCATCTCAAACAATGCTTGGGACATGTTTATGGGCAGACTCTGCCAAGAGAAATTCAAGGAATTCAGAATAATTAATTTTCATTGCATTCCAAAAATGCAAACTTCAATCTCATTAAAATCTAAGGAAATTAGATAGCAATATATAAAGATTGTCTTCCCCTCCGTTCACTTTTACCGGGGTACATATACTATATAGTGCGGGTACAAAAAGTTTTTATTTCCATGGGCTCCTATTTTGCATCGTTGGAATGCAACAAAAATTCTTTTAATTTCTTATTTTTATTAGTATGTAAAATCCTATTTTGCAAATTTCTTGTAGATCGCTAAATAAGAATCCTAAAAAATATTTGCGTGATTTTCGTAGCTCGAATATGCGAAAGGCGAATATACATCATTTATATACATATACATATTTATATACATAGCGAATATACATCATTTATATTAAAATCAACATAAAATATATCTATATTCGTAATGAACTATCGAGTAAAAGAATTTGCACAATCATCCTTTTTCAAAGAGTTACATCGTAAGAGCGAAGTGTGCAAATATATTTTTTTGACCACTGTATATGGTTAGGTGTGAGCAAATGTATATGTATATATACATACATACACACACACACACACACACACACATGCACATGTGCAAGCAGTGAAATTTATCAATGATTTATCACAACCCATTTCTGATAAAATATTCGAAGACTCTATCGACCTTGCCCGCCAATCATCATTGTCGAATAATTATTGACTCTGAATTGAAAAAAATGAAAATCCAGCAAAACCTACAAACAAATGTGCACCACTTGGCGGCATTGATAAAAAAAAAATTACCGATATCGAACCGCATCAACTGCTGTTGCAAAAAGGTCGAGACTCTTCCGCCGCGAATATAAAAGCGCGCGAGAATAACGCGAAAGGGTTCATTCGATATATCACCGTGACATGATTGAATAATTAACGACGTACGGTTAATCACGTCACGACAAAGATTCAATGAGCGTTCTCGAATGGCGCCTGGGTACAAAGTATGGAGTATATGCGACCTCATTCTATTTTCAGTTTGCATCGATTAAAGGAAAATGCATATATATATCTTAGTACCTTTTCTATATATATATATATATATATATTTAATACCTTTTAATGACTTTCCCCGTGCTAAATATTTTCGTCGTTTACAAAACGAGCAGAGAATAAAAGTTACAGACCCAAGTAACGATATAATTGCGTTACTATTTCGCAATTTTGGTGAAAAATAAATAAATAGAAGCTTTTAAAGTAGCAGTCTCGCCACAGTCCCATTGAAAAGTTTATTCTCCGCTCAATCGATGAAAGCTTCGAAATATTGCAAAATATCTTTATAATATAGGTTGTACATCTTATCAGAAGAACAAAACCGAAGTTGTTTTTTTCAGACAACGATGTAACGGTTAGAAGTTAAGGTTATGCACAAGGTGAATATAACCTCCCAAATTAGCAGAGTTTTCTCGTAGACGGATTAGTTTTTAAGGACGAACAGATCATGCGACCGATATTGCCTTAAATATCGGTAATCTCTGAGAAATTTCCGTTTGAAAATGTCAGCTTTATCTCTTGCACCCGTGTGTCACGTGGTACAACTGCCAATTCGCCTTAAGGCGTCTTCTCACTTGACAATTTTCAAAAAATCGATTTTTTTTAAATTACATTTTTGAAAGTATACATATCCAAAGGTATCATGCTAAAATTTTATGAAGATCGGAGGAGTGTAACTGTATTTTTGCGTGTCCTTTACTTTACTACTACCTAAGCACGTTCATCTGCTCGTTAAAAACTTTAAACGCGTTTTTTCTCGAAACAACGTTTTTCGAAGGCTTGTTGATGAAATCTTCGAAACTACTGAATCGATCCTTATGAAATTTCAACCACATATTCTTTACACCTATAGCTATAGCTATAGCGCGTATAAAGATTTTTGATATTTACTATTTTTTTTTGGTCAAAATCGGGGAAAAATGTTTTTTTTTGTTTTTTCGAACAATGTCCGCCATTTTGTTTTTTTTTGCATATATCAAAAACTTTTCAACTAGCATTTTCGTCGATAAATAGTGACTTAAATAAATAATTTTTTTTAAATCTATTTCGAAAGTGTATATATTAAGTGTAATAACATTTTTATCAATATCTATAATATAAACCTATTTTTAAAAATCGTGAAAATAGCCTTTTTAGCGTCTAAAGTGAGAACACGCCTTAACAGAGCTGAAAGGTCTCTATAACAGTGTCCGGATCGATTTTTTTATTGGAGAGAAATAGTACATGTGAAGAAACATTAGACGGAAAAAAACATATCCGTAGACAGCCGCGAAAGAGTTTGTTTTTTCGTATCTTTTTTTTTTTGTGAAAATCCGGCACAAAAAGTGCTCGGTTCGAGAGAGATCGAAATCGAAGACATCGAGGAAATTAAGGTCGTTTATTTTGGCAATAAAAGGAAGGCGGTCTTGGTTGAGGTTGAGCTGTCGAAAGCTAGGGGTATGATCAGTAGTGCTGGCGATTTTTTGTCGGTTATTCTCCATCAGATTAGAGAGACCTAAAGTATATCGGGAATTTGAAAACTTGTACGCCAGGAAAATGAGCCCCTTCGTCGTGTTATTCGCGTAGGACGAGTTCCCTTTACTCATCGATAGATACCCATCTAAATGGAACATATATATATATATATATATATATACACATATTAGGTGTATTAAAAAGAAATCCATTATTTTGGCATGAAATTGAAGACAAAAATAATGGATTTATTTTAACTACACCTAATTTATATATATATGTATATATATATGTATGTATGTATGTATGTATGGGTGGGGGTAAAAATGTCGAATGACCACATATAGAACGACAAAGATTTCGAAACGACAGAATTATGAACTCTCAAAATAACGAAGGTTAAATCATTCGAAATTTTATCTTTCGACTGATAAAAAAATCAAATGACTATAAATCGAACCATTATTTATTGGAGAGGTAATTTATTCGAAAACGAATATTCAGATTGTCTGCAAGTCGGAACATAAAAATACAGAATCGAAAAATGTAGAACACCCATATCTCCGAAACAGAAAATATCGAGTGCCTAATATGCGTAATACCGTCTATGGCGAAAAGCAATATATCGAAACGCAAAATGTCGATGGCCCGAAATGACGAACACCGAAAGGTCGAACGGCCAAAATGGCGAACGTGGTGGGGCCCGTCACGTGGGATGACTGTCTTACGATATTTTAGCCTACAGACCGCCAGCGCCATCTCGCAGCTTCACTCTGAGGCGCAAGTGACGTATTGCTCGATTCGCCATTCGGGCCGTTCTACATTTTGACCCTCCGCGATTTCAACCACTCGACTTTTCGGCCGTTCGCTTTAATGATTTTCTGCATTGTGAACCATCACCATTTTTTTAATTCGGAGAATTGTCGTCTCGAATTATTTGGTGTTATGCATACAGGGCCATCGATTTTATGTTTTTCGATATTTTATTAAATCTGTTTTTGGTTTTTCGCTACATATCAATTTCCGAGATGTTCATATTCGTAATTGTTATTTTCGACTTCACAGACTCTAGTAAGATTGATCTATCTATATTCGAACATTCGTCATTTTCGAATTCGACATTTTGGCCCATCTACATATCGATCGTTCGACATTTGTCCCTCCACCCGTATGTATGTATTTCTTCAAATTTCTCATGGCGAGGTCGAAGCGTAAACTGGTAATTAAAATGCCCTACCAAGATGTTCAAATTCACCAGGAATATGGCTCAATACTCAACCGCATAATCGATGGGCTGACGATGACTACTTTCTTGGTTACCTTTCGTGGCGTAAAGCCCGCGAGGGATAATCGATCGAACATGAGATCGGGACACTTATCCGTCGTGCGAGAAAACAAATGACCGTCTTGGTAACGCGGGTTTGGCAATATTCGGGATAACGGGAAAACCGTTTTCTCTCAACATCGTCTACGACATTCCAGTGTATGTGTCACGCAAAATGATGACGTGTACAGTCGTTTTTTTGTATTTTTTTTTATTTTCACAAATCTATCATTCATTCTGTGCTCAACTAGGATCCACTTTATCCCGGAAAGCTCGACTCCCTTTCATTATTTCTTACGCTCTTCCATCATCCCCGGATGCCAAGAAAAGATACTTCGAAGAATTCGGGTCCGTATGTTTTGTAGGATGAGTACGTTTTTTTGTTTTGACGCAAGAGAAATTACTATGTAGCCTAAGCTAGGGATTTCAGTGAAATTTCGTTAAGGGGTTAAGTGGGTATCGAAGCAAAAAAAAAACATATTTTCTCTATTTAAAAAAAAATGTTATGTATACATTATTTTTGAACATAAAAGAGCATGTTGCACATAAAAGAGCATGTTGAAATGTTGCACATAAAAGAGCAACATTTCAATAATATTTTTAAGAAAATGTATGCAAAAATTTCGGAAATTCAGCCGGTGGGACACAGTTTCTGAAGACCCCTAAAAACAGTGTCCTCGTGGTGGTTAGGATAACTCATGATAGCTTTATCTGAAATGTAAAAAACCAATTTTTCCTGTTAGCAGATAAGTATAACTCGTGATTAAACGAAGGATTTAAAAAGAAAATTACAATTTGATTTTTTTGCAGAGATGTATGCAAAATAGTTCAATTTTTGGTACAATTTACACTACGTATAGCCTTGTAAAATTAGTTGTAATCGAAAAAAACCTTCGTTCAATCACTAGTCAATGTTATTGTGAAGAAGTGTTCAAAATTTCAATAAGATCGGTGCATTAGTTTTTGAGAAATCGTGACCACCGACTTCAAAAATGGTGCTTTGAAAAAAATGCGCGTATCTGCGTCGCTTCCGGCCGGTCTTTCGCAACGAGGGAAATTCCCAAAGGCTCTCTCTCCTAGACTTTTCCTTCGATTGACTGAAAACTTTGGGAAAATATTCCAGACATATTGTACTAGTAGATAATAAAAGAAATGAAAAATTGATTTTTTGGAATTTTCAAATCCATGTAACCCCTTAATGCTAACTGCTTTTTTGAGGGGGGAGATACCTTCAGGCGAGGAGAAAAATTGCTGAACTTCATGATTTTTTTTCAACAGGAGATTTCTTTACTATAATTTAGGATATGTTGTATTACTACTTTCGGCTGTTGCACGGTATTTTTTTTATTACTAATGTTTAAGAATGCGGAGGTATGGCACGGTCTTCTAAACTGCATCTTCGAAACGTCGTGACGTATAGCGAAAAAACTAATCGACCGATTCTGATGAAATTTGGTATAAATCATTCTAACCTTATTTTCTAAAACGTGACTCTATATGTTTTTGAAAATTGAAAAAAAAAAAAAGTTTTTTTATTGCAACTTGTAGCCATTAATTTCGAAAATTTCAATCGTTTTGTTTCAAAGCGCACCGTTTCATCGATTTTCAACATTTCTCCCTTTTTCTTGATCCATATTCTGCGTGTGAGTGTTGATGAAAGAAACACTTCGATGGTTTTTCTTTTCGGTTTAATCCCGACGACGCTACGTGTCACGCGGTGTGACAACTTCCGCCGCAACCCGTTTAGAAAACGGTGTCGTATCTCCGCCATATTGGAAGATTAATAAATTAAAAAATACCATGTAACAACCAAAAGTAGTAATAAAATATTCCCGAAGTCAAAAAAATGCTAAAGAAATGTTTCCTTTTATAAAAGAGATAATGAAAATCAGCAACTTTTTCCTCGCCTAAAGGTATCTTCCCCCTTGACATGAATTTACAAGAGTGTTAAAAAGGATTCATGAATTCAAACATGAATTTACAAGAGTGTTCAATGAAAAATGGTATGCATTTTATTCAGAGAAACAATTGCATAAATGGGCACTTTTCTATGCATCAGTAGTTGAACAACAAACTGAGCTGAAATTAATTAACTTGAGGATTTTACAGCCAACGATAAAATACGTAAAACGCTATATTTGTTTGAAAATAGAAAGTACTCTACACGAGACTGCGGATTTACTGGGGCTTAGAGAGGAAGAAAATTCACGGGACATGCAATGAAGTAAGTTACAGTAATGTACGTATATACGAAGGTATACGAGCATTACGAGTGCATTGGATTGCCAATCGAGGTAAACTCACCACTAACGTGAGATCGGATAGTACACAATGTACGGGACAAATTACGGCTATTTGTTGCCCACCCTATTGCCCCTTGATCTTACCCCTAAGTCCATCACATTCTCCTGAATACACTACACTATACATACTCGTCCGTGCGATCGAGCGGAACGCCAGAGGAGCGCAGTGTCATCAACGAGCAAGATTTATAAAAATAAATCTTCCTCGTTGATGACACAGGTAATGATGGAAGATAAACAAAAACGTTTACCTGCAATTTTCCGCTAAATACTAGAAAATCTAGAAATTCAGGCAAATAATTGCAAATACTAGGAGTATCCGAATTTCGGCGCAAAATATGCAAAATTGTGATATCCATTTATGGTGTTGAAGATTGGATCATTGTCATGCAAAGAAATATTTTTCTTTTTTACATTTCTATATTTTTATTAGTATTGATACCCCTTTTTCCAAGTTTAGGTTATGGAACCCTAATAAAGATCTTGAAAAATGTTTGAGTGATTTGTGTAGCCTAAATGGGCCAAACAAAAATTGGGCGATGAGGAAAAAAAAAACAAAATTAGTTGCTTCCCAATGACGCAAATTTCAACACTATATCCATGCGACCTACACTGAGAAAAAAAATCATTGATCCAATATCATTGGTGTTATTGAATGAAATTTCGTTGATTCAATAGTAAAATTGTTGGTGTAAATAATCGGATTTATTAGTCCGAACAAAACGCTATTGACTTTAATAACATGATAAAATTAAAAGTTCTTTTTCATCAACAGATATATTGTTAGCCGAGAACAATATATTATTGAAACTATCTAAAAAATTATCGCAAACAAGATATATAGTTGTGAATGCATTTTCTGCAACGAACCAAAAAGCGTTTCAATTCTTAACATGAATATTGTTGATTCGAGTACACGAGAAAAATTGAATTTCGCTCGTTTGATTAAGATAAAATTTCTATTGAGTAAATATGTTATTTGATTTTTTTCACCATATCCGATATTGATTTCCAAGTACATTATTCGTTAAATAATTAATATTGTATTTTTATCGAAAAATATTAAGCAAATGTCTGAATTGGTTAAAAAATGACGCAAAAATAAAATTTGTTTCTTGCGCATTTGGTTGAAAAAATTCAACCAAATCATGGCCGAGAGCCACCGAAATTATAGTTGTGAGGAAACCCGTAGTTCTCAGAGTAACCGCTAGAAGCCGCACGCGCGCTCGTTTCTCGTAAGCGTAGCGCGAACCGAAAATCTACTTAAACGCCGGAGAAACTCTAAAGAGTATCGCTTCTTGGCCTGTGGCTAAGATCAAAGTGTAGTATCTGTTCTTATCAGTTGAATATCTGATATTCTCTCCATGGATATTCCATTGGATATCTGATATTTTCTCCACTATTATCTTGAATGATCATTCTAATGCTCACTTTTTATTTAAGATTTAAAACAAATTGAAAAACTTACGTCCCATGGCATATTCGTTCCGATGTAGTAAAGAAATAATCAATTTTATTGATTACATTTTTGTACGAAATAACAAATGTTGTAGCACCCGCTTAATTATTTCATCGAATACATCTACGGATTGTATATAGAATTATTTCAATAGAAAATAATTGTATTTGAAGGATAACGTAGACATTCAGAGAACAGAAGAGCTTTTTCAAAAACAATAATATGTTATTTAAATTGTCCACATTTTTCAATATTTCAGTATTCAGTATTGTAACAATCTCATATATCGATGGCACTCCGCACCAGAACATTTATTTTAATCAACCAATATATATTTTTTGATTCAATTATTATTTTTTTCTCAGTGTATAATCCAGATGAGTATGGCATGTGAAACTAGTCACTCGATGTTTACGTTTCGATTCGAAAAATTCGGCACCTGATTTGGGGCGGCTGATTTCTTTAGTCGAAAGGTTGAAATGGCGCAGAAAAACAAGAAAAGTGGAAAAATCGTACCCGGAATGTCGGTAAAGAATGAAGAAGTTGTCATCGTGAATGTGATGCGGAAGACAAAAACTTTAGACGTGGATCACCCTCTCACAGGTTAATAGCTCGTGGAAACGAGATCGAAATAAGGGCTGCTTGTGATAGGTGGCGTAATGCAATCGTGCGAGAGACGCGATCTTGACTCGACACCCTTTTCAGAAAACAAAGGATCCACGACTGATGTATAGCGCCGAGAGAAGGTCCACGTTCGCGGACATCTATACGTGCATGACACGTACACAGATGATTGTCTGAGAGAAATGCTGAGTAAGAGATTACCTAAAAATGCGACGCAAAAGGGGACAGCCGGGTTGTTTCCTTATATTCTACGATATCGGAAGACCGTGTGTATTATTTATTCGTTATTTAGATTTCGAGAGAGGATCGATTACGTGAGAAATATTTCTTTAGGACAATCTCCAAAAATGTATTCTCGTGACATATCATAGTGAATGTAGGAAAATTATAATTGAAACTAAGATTTGTTGACCAAATGGTATATGAAGGAGGCACCGTTTGTGTTGCAGAAATGGCAGATTGACCGTAACAATATTGACCATAGAATCCGTAGGAAAAATTTTAAACGCGCATTTTTTCTCGAAACGTTTTTTTTTTCATGGTGATAAAGTTTTCATCGTTAAAATGCAATGAAATCTATTTTTAATATTTTTCTTTCATTCTTTTTATTCTTGTAAAAAATCATTTTTGTAGATTTCGATTATAGGTATTTGAAGAAGCTTTTTAAAAAAGTTTGAGGGCAGAATCTGCTAAGGGCAATTAAGGCAATCAAAAAAATGAATTTTCATTGCATTCGAACGATGCAATTGTCAATTTGATTTGTTCAAAGCTGCGCACCATCATATTCCGAAAACCAGTCCGATTGATTTTACATTTGGCGTCTCGATGGATGTAACCCTATCGCACGACCCAACAATATCTATAAGATTGTGAAAGTTTTTTTCCGGATGTTGAAAAATCCCCAAAAAGAGCAGAAATCGATCTTTGTTCAAAAGACCGCCAATCTGGATTTTTGCTCCCTCCAATTTGTAAAGATTCATATGATAGCCACACCTCCAGAAATTAGTACTTTTTCATTCTTTTGTGTCGGATGAGCGAAATATTTGAAGTTACGATCGTCGTCGCAAGACTTTTTCCAGTGGTCCGCTCGACGCCGCCTACCGGTTTTAAGGGGTAAGGCTACTGTAGAAATTTCAAAAAATCGATTTTTTTTTCTTAAAAGATGCCTTAATATCTTAAAAATGACGTACTTAAAGGATTAAGGTGGGAAAAATGTCTAAATACTTCTATTTAAAATTTTGGCGCAGCCTCTCTCAGTCCGATGTAATCCATACCGAAAACTTTGAACGCGTTTTTCTCGAAACTACATTTTTCAAGTCAGCCGGCTCATGACTCTAACAAATCATGACCGATTGATTTGTAATTTTTACTGTATATTCATAATTACATGCTGCACAGAAGTACGTAGGAGTTTCTCGATATATGACATAGGTTTTTTTTTATAAACAATTATTGGCCGTTTTTTTATAATTTTGAACTTTTATTTAAAAAACGCGCTGCTTTTTCAAAAATCGATATATCAAAAAAATCCTACGTACTTCTGTGGCTATTCACATGTATAATCGAAAAAAAATGTCATTTACTGTAAATTAAAAATTGCAGATGCCGTTGGTCCGGCGGCCGCGCGCCTACGAAAAAAAGGCTTCGTCGAAGAAAAGCTTTGCAGCCGCCATTTTGTTTTATATTACTTTGAAGAAAATATTTTATACAGTTTATGATATGTCCAATAAAGGACCTTTTTCAGAATTTTGATTTATTCCATTGTCCCGCTAAAAAAAATTCCCAAAATATACGTATTTTTTTCCCCGCTACAGTGGCCTTACCCCTTAATTGAATTTTCATCTACTCCATCGAAATTGTCGACTACCTTCAACTAATAACAAACATGAGGATAGAATATTGTTTTCAAGGTATCAAACAGTATCAGTAGAAAAAAAAGATCCTAGAAAAAGCCCCAAAGAATATTCGTCTATACCAAAAGAGTATACTTGAAAATCCTCCATCTTCCGTTTCAAGTCTTATTCTTCTTGAGCCAACATGGGTGTGCAGATAATCATGTTATACCCAAAATCCAAGATGGATGGAGACTTACGAGGGTGGGGTGAAAAGTTTCCGGCCTGACCAAGAAAAACGATGTTTTAAAATTTTTTTTTGCTTTATCTTTCAACATAATCTCCATCAACACTAACACATTTCTCATAACGGTGTTCTAATTTAGTTATACCAGTTTTAAACGTAGATTCGTCATGCTCCTCAAAATACTGATTTACAGCTTCGATAACTTCTTCGTTGCTCTTAAATCTTTTTCCGCCAAGCCATTTTTTGAGGTTAGGAAACAGGTAATAGTCGCTGGGGGCTAAGTCTGGAGAGTAGGGAGGATGCGGCATCAATTCAAACTTCAATTCGTGGATTTTGGACATGGCAACAATCGACGAATGCGCTGGTGCGTTATCGTGATGAAACAAAACTTTTTTCTTCGCCAAATGAGATCGTTTAATTCGCACCGCGTGCTTCAAACGTTGCAATAACTCTGCGTAGTATTGACCAGTGATAGTCTTACCCTTTTCAAGGTAATCAATGTATATAATTCCTCTCGCATCCCAAAAAACAGTAGCCATAACCTTGTTTGCCGATAAAATTGTTTTTGCCTTCTTTGGGGTTGGTTTCCCTTTTCCAACCCACTTTTTTTGCTGTTCCTTATTTTCAGGAGTGTAGTGGTAAACCCATGTCTCATCAACAGTTGTGAATCGACGCAAAAATTCGTTTGGATTACGCCTATACAGCGCCAAATTGTCGGTAGAAATGGTTTTTCGAAGCAGTTTTTGGTCGAGCGTTAGCAAACGCGGCACCCACCTTGCACACAGCTTTCCCATGTTCAAATGGTTGTGCAAAATATTTCACACACGTTCAGCTGACATCCTACAGGTCTCAGCTATCTCATGCACTTTCAGCCTGCGGTCTTCCAACACTATTTTATGGATTTTTTCAATCATCTCTGAAGTTGTGACTTCAACGGGCCGTCCTGAGCGAGGCTCGTCAGAGGTGCTCACACGACCCATTTTAAATTCAAAAACCCACTGCTTAATAGTTGAATATGATGGGGAGGAGTCTGCTAATGCTGAATCCATCTCTTCTTTTATTTGTTTTCGTGTAAAACCTTTCAAATGGAACTATTTGATGACAGCACGTTTTTCCAATTTTTCCATTTTTACGAAAACAACGGAAGCGTCTCGCGCAATGTGCTCTCAAACGCAAACTAACGTAGCGATTGGGCTGAAACTGTACATTCAAGCTCGGTAGGAATGGTACTGTAGGACGCCGCTCCAAAACTAGACCTAGTGGCACCATCTCTTGGTCAGGCCGGAAACTTTTCACCCCACCCTCGTAGTTGTAGAAAACAGATTCACCGAGTGAGTTTTCGTCACAACGAATATTTTATCGACGTCAGAACAATCAAGTAAGTTCCACCGATAAAAAAGCCGAGGCTCGATGAACACAGGGACAGAGAAGGGACATAGGAAAAAAAACGATGAGACAGTTCGCAAATGATCGGTGAAACGAGCGGAAGTGCTTTCACAGCGTATCAACCCGCCGCTTCTTCCTAATCTTCTTTTCTGCCATATCTAAGTCGGAAGAGCACAACCTGGAATGGAGAGATACACAGGGGTATATCTCTAGCATTGCGCTCATCTGACGCCTCAACGCTGTCCCTTCCATTGTTCCCTAACGACAATGAGAGGCAGTTAGCGAATTCTGCACAGATAAAGCCGGCGAGTGGAAAACACAGCAAGAAAAAGTAAATTGCGTTAGCCATAGCTGCCGAGCTACGTAAGACGGAACTTTTTGGGAGCGTTGTATCCCGTGTAGGAATATCATCAGACGTACATCCCACTTCTGATCACATCCGGATGGTGATTCACCCTGGGTTTCTTAAGGGGTCTTCCCACTTTAGACGCTAAAAAAAGGGTATTTTCATGATTTTTTTGATAGGTTTATATTATAGAAAGTTGTTGCACTTAAGGAAAGGTTCTGCCTTATTGAGCTAAAAAATGTTCGATTTTACACCCATTTTTGATGTGAAAAGTATTAAATATAGAATGTTGATATTTGGTATGTTGACTAAGCGGTCTTTATTGAACATCAAAATATTTTTTAAAGTTTGACAAAACATTGGTGGTGGGAGATGGAGGAGCCACGTATGTCGGTGCGCGGGCGATGACATTCTTCGCTTGTGGAAGTCCTAAGTCCCGGACAAGTGATCTGAAGCAAAAAAAATCAAACATATTTTTACTTTGTACAATATTGTGTATAAGTTGACCTGAAATCAAGAAGAAAGATAGAAAAATGAAAAAATGGTAAGCGATCGGAAGGAAGTTGGTTTTTTTCCAAAAAAATTTCGCAGTTTTTTGCTCACTATTTTTTTATTTTTCAATTTTTCTTCTTGATTCTAGGTCAACTGATACCCAATATTGTACAAAGTAAAAATATGTTTGATTTCTTTGCTTCAGATCACCTGTCCGGGACTTAGGGCTTCCGCAAGCGAAGAATGTCATCGCCCGCCCACCGACATACGTGGCTCCTCCCACTCCCGCCACCATGTTTTGTCAAACTTTAAAAAATATTTTGATGTTCAATAAAGACCGCTTAGTCAACATACCAAATATCAACATTCTGTATTTGATACTTTTCGCATAAAAAATTGGTGAAAAATCGAACGTGTTTTGGCCCAACAAGGCAGAACCTTCCCTTAATAAATACTCTTTCGAAATACATTAAAAAAAAAAATTATTCATTTAAGTCACTATTTATAGACGAGAATGGTAGTTAAGAAAATGTTCTGAAAAAATTGTAGGTCTGCGCTGTTGATGAAATCTCGGAGATGGATCATCGGAAACAAAAAAATCAAACGGTTTCTTCAGTACGTTAATGGCTATAGCCCACATCATACGATTTTTGATATATGCAAAAATAACAAAATAGCGGACATTTTTCGAGAAAAAAAAACAAAACAAAACGTGTTTTTTCACCGTTTTTGGAAAAAATAGTAAATATCAAAATTCAAACGAATCTTCGATATGCGCTATAGCTATAGTTGTAGAGAATATGTGGTTTAAATTTCATAAGGATCGGTCTAGTAGTTTCGAGGATTTTATCAAGAAGCCGTCGAAAAACTTTGTTTCGAGAAAAACGCTTTTAAAGTTTGTTTGGGTTACATAAATACATTTGAATATTTTTTTGGTAATTCTAAATTGTATTTATTAAGTGTAACAACTTTTATATCAATATTTATCATATAAACCTATTAAAAAATCATCAAAATAGCCTTTCTTGGCGTCTAGGGTAAGAAGACCCCTTAAAAAGGTTATCCTGGCCAGAATCCACATTGCGCGGAGGCCGTAATATTGATGACAGCGGTACTTCGAGTTAAGCAGCATTGTGCATAGCCGATACTCGGAGCGGTGACCGCTTCTACAGAAAGCTTGTGACGTCGATCTCTCCGATTTCGATGAAATTGGGCATGTATGTAGAATGGGTAAAAATAGGCGACACGTATTTTATTATATCTGCGGAACCCGATTTTTAACGTTTAAAACGCACCCTCGAAAATTGGGGTGTTTTTCGTTTTTCGTCGATAACGTTTTAACGGTACGAGATATGAAAAAAATTCAAAATGCAACAATGTTTATTTTTTCGTGTACTATTGGAGATAAGAACGATAACGTTATCGACGAAAAACGAAAAACACCCCGATATTCGAGAGTACGTTTTACCCATTAAAAATCGGGTTCCGCAGATATA
The DNA here is from genome assembly GCA_964007375.1 of Ophion obscuratus. NCBI lineage: Eukaryota > Metazoa > Arthropoda > Insecta > Hymenoptera > Ichneumonidae > Ophion > Ophion obscuratus. The sequence continues at coordinate 14,419,536 of OZ023313.1, forward strand.
AAAAAAAATACGTGTCGCCTATTTTTACCCATTCTACAAGCATGCCAAATTTCATCAAAATCGAAGAGATCGACCTCGCAACCTTTCCTTGTTAACCGTGCAGTGACTGGCGTATACCAATCAGTGAGCGGAAGACAAATACGTCTGAGTGAGACATTGGTATACATACATGAGTAAAACGCATATGCACCAGAAAATCACAAGAACATAGGGTTATCTATACTGGTACAAGTTTAAGGCGTTACCCCCACTTGTAGCGCAAAAAAAGGCCTTTTTCATGATTTTTTTTAAAGAAAACTACAAAACTTTTTTAATCGATCAATATACCATCTTAAAGAACACATCTTGGAGAACTTTCAGTAATTTTTTTATTGACAAATATTACATTGTTTAGTGGCAAATGGCCGTCAATGAAATAATGTTTTTATATACACGGTTTGCGGTGAACAACATTGCGGCGAAGTGGATCATCTGAAAAAAAAAATGCGGATGGATTTAGTCAAATATAAGTATAAACTAAGTCTTTAATCGGAGGATTTTAAAAAGTATTCATTTTTCACAAAATGGCGGACAGTCAAAGTTAATGGTTCGATTTTAACGAAAAAAAACGGCCGTTTTTTGGCTATAAAACTGCCATTTTTTTTTTTCGAAAAAAAAAATCGAACGATTAAAGACTACATTTTTATGTATTAAATAAGCCTGCAAAATTTCAAGAAGATCGGTTCATTAGTGTTCGAGTAATCTTAGCCACCGACTTCAGAAATACCATTTTGAGAAAAACGCGTTTAAAGTTTCAATTTCCGGTTGTTTACACAGCGGATTCTTCTCTTTCAACGCTCATATCTCAGTCAATTTTGTTCGGATCGACTTGAAATTTTCAGGACATATTCTCAGATACTTATACTTCAAAAAAATGCAAAAAAAAACGATTTTTTAAAAATCGCAAGTGGGGGTAACTCCTTAATTGGCGTTGCAATGTTTGGGTTTGCGCGTCCAATGGAATTATTCAAAGCCGTCGATAAATCTGGTTTTTCGCTAGAAATCCGCCAGGTGGTTTCGAGCAAGCGCTCTCGCGTGACCGAGCTGCCAATCCTACTGATGTTCCATTTTTTCCAACAAACAGTACAATGGCATCCCCCAATGACGGATTTACCCAGCCGACGTAATCCTTTAGCGTACATTTTGGCGCACAATCTCAATCCCCACGATGATTACCGAGTGATGCGCACCTCGCTCATGATGCACACATTTGATACATGTGTGCATACAGTTGCAACAGGAGCTGACCGTTGCTTTTGTACATCGGTAACATTATATATTTATACACACCCACATACTCCCACATCCACAGTAAACCGAAACACACATAAACCAGCGTTTCCTCCTTTTAGTCCCGTGAAAGAGGAGAATCCCACGGGGTTTCGCATTTCCGGTCGTCGAACCGCACAAAACCCAGATATTATGTGTGCAAAATGTGGCGCGAGAGTATACGGCCCGCTAAAGTTATCCTGATTGTTTGGTGGGTTGGCGCGTGTACGTCAGTCATCACCATGCTTTTCTCAATTCTCCCTCTGTCCGAACCGTATGTGTATGTCCGCGGGTAAAAATAGGAACACGAGAAAAGCCCTTTTTTGGCGTTCTCGCTGAAACTATTATACGCGCGACGTTTCGGACAATGGATCGTCATATACATGCGCGTATACGTAGTCGCAGTAACGACCAACTATTGTCGGACAAAAGAATGCTGAATGACGATTCCCTATTCGCTAGCGATTTTCAGCGCGATCGTTGTGAACTCTAGAAGATCGTTATATCGTTGACCCAAATAGCGAACTAGCGATGGGGTGCCTGAATGAGATTTTGATTCGACAAAAATCACCATTCAACCGTCACGTATGTAGAATTCTTGCGAGTACCCTCACATTTCAGAAATCGGAGACCAAAAGTCAGTCTCGGATAAACTTCCGAAAAGCCCACACCTCCGAATAATTTGGAACTCCGTGTACTTGTGTATTTTGACTCGCTGATCGGGAATATGATAGTGAAAATACCCGCAAATTTCATTTTCAAGATCAAAACTGAAAAAAAAACTTTTTTTTTTGTAGGTTTACTATTTTATTTCAACAAATGTTGATCGTAGAGGAAAATGTCTTGTACGAAAGTTGTAGCCCATCAAAAGACTGATAATTTATGCTCTGTACAAATTTGTTCTAAACTCATTATTTTCCAAGAAAAATGGGATAATACTCCAATAAGTATATTTCGTTAAACTCCATTAGTTTCGACATTATCTTCTACTTACGCACTTTACTGCATATGGGCCCAAATAAACCCAAATAAAACTAACACAAACAGCAATCAAAACAAACCCAAACAAACTCGGGTATGTTGAATCGTGAGGTGTGTAGTTCACTGGGGTGGGCGGAGGGCACATCGGATGGGTGTGTAGAATCGCGGGGTGCGTAGAAATCGCGGGGTGCATAGAACACTGGGGTGGCCGGAGGGCACGTCGGATGGGTACGGGAAATCGCGGGATGCGTAGAATACTGGGGTGGGCAGGGATGGGTGCGTGGAATTGTGGGGTTCGTAGAACACTGGGGTGGCTGGCGGGCACGTCGGAAGGGTGCGTGGTATTGTGGGCTCCGTAGAACACTGGGGTGGGCGGCGGGCACCGCGGATGGGTGCGTGGAATCGTGGGGTGCGTAGAACACTGGGGTGGGTTTGTTGGGCACCTTGAATGGGTGTTTGGAATCTTGGGGTGCGTGCAACACTGGAGTGGTTGCAGAGCATGTTTTTCATTGTCTTCTCTTTCGCCGTTAGAGTTTAGAAAAATATACTTATTGGAGTATTATCCCATTTTCTTGGGAAATAATGGTTTTAGACGAAACCTGTATAGAACATAAAATATCAGTCTTTTAATAACCTACAACTTTCGTGAAAGACATTTTTCTCTAAGATCAATATTTGTTAAGATAAAATATAAAAACTACAAAAAACGTTGTTTTTAGTTTTGACCTTGAAAATAAAACTTGCGGGTATTTTCACTATCATATTCGTGATTAGCGAGTCAAAATACATAAGTGCACGAAGTTCTAAATTGTTCGGAGGTGTGGGCTTTTCGGAAGTGAACCCTTCAGTCTCAGGACGCAATTTCTTTTGTCCCCGATCGATAATCCCAATAATTATACTATGGACGCTAATTAGGCATCCCCATTAGTTCGACAAGAGTAGCAAGTTTTTGCAAGTACGTGGGCATCGCTGGAAATGTTCACTTTCTTCCAGAGGGGTCTTTAGGGATGCCTGAAACTTAAATGGGGCTTCGAGACAGTTTCCAAAAAGTTGCCCATTTCGGAAGGAAGTGTTTCTTATCTCCCTTGCCTGGACCTTTTACTGCCATTGCCCACAGTCAGACCCTGGGCAATGGTAGTCGAATATGTCTGTGTGCATGTGTCTCCATTTTGACCTAACGTTGCCACACGCAAGCACCAAGAAATAGCCATAGGACAGTAACGGTAGTGGAGAGACTGACAATCACAGCGTCCAGAATTAGTAGGGATGCGAAGGGCAAGGGATGGCAAGAAATGCAAAGGCCTGAAGGTTTATATTTATCCACAGCCTTGCCTACATCTGTGCACACGCATACAGAGAGTGAGAGAAATAAAGACTCCCGGATGGTTGCGTAGCTGGTATCGATTGTCGCAGAATCCCCGCGTGTGCGTTTTTCTCGCCTTGGCTCACCGTCCCTTTTCGTTATTCTGTTGCCTTTTCCTGTGTTAGGCATCGCGTGGAAATATACGAGGGATCTCGCGCTAACTTATCCAACGTCCCCACAGACATTCCCCCATTTGATAGCTCATTTTTTCGAGTTCCCCACCTATACTGTCATTCATTCCTCGGTTCCAATGTAACGAGGGCTTCGATTGGCAGCTCCACATTCAGCACTGTGGATGGAAAAGCTGTCGAAAATAAGTTTTTATCTTTCAGGATTCCAATTAACAATACGACTTGATATGATTTTTCGATCCTGGTTTCATCAAGGTATTTCTATTTTATCAAGACTCCGAAGATATAGTACTTTTCGACTGATTTTTCTAAATAATTTCCCTACGAATGATAAACCGGGCTTCACTGTGCTGATTAGTCATAAAATTGCGAACGGCACGAAAAAAGTGCACGGTGCTAGAAGTTACTTGACACGGTGTTGAAGTTTGCATCGTTGGAAGGCAACGGAAGTTTCGTTTTCCGTTTTTATTTCCTTACTTCATTGATATACGAAATCTTCTTGTGAAGCTTTATGTTTTGCGTCTTTAAGCAGCTCAAAATGTTTGATTTTCGGAGCTAAAATCCACCAAAAAAATGTTAGAGATCGAAGAAAAACGATGTTCATTGCATTCCAACAATGCGAAGTTCAATGTCATTATTTGACGTACTTTGCAAACTTTAGTTTTATATGCAGTGATGATGAGAATACACAGGTTTTCACTGCAAATTAGGAAAAGTTGTGAGCGATTTTACGACGTTAGGTTGGCGTCGAGCATAAGACGATGCTTGTGGAAAAATGTGGAAAAAATTATTGATATACGAAATCTTCTTGTGAAGATTTATGTTTTGCATCTCTAAGCAGCTCAACGTGTTTGATTTTCGGAGCTAAAATCCTCCAAAAAAAATTTGACAGATCGAAGAAAAACGATGTTCATTGCATTCCAACGATGCGAAGTTCAATGTCATTACTTGACGCACTTTGCAAACTTTAGTTTTATATGCAGTGATAATTAGAATACATAGGTTTTCACTGCAAATTAGGAAAAGTTGTGAGCGATTTTACGACGTTAGGTTGGTGTCGAGCATAAGACGATGCTTGTGGAAAAATGTGGAAAAATTTATTGATATACGAAATCTTCTTGTGAAGATTTATGTTTTGCATCTCTAAGCAGCTCAAAATGTTTGAGTTTCGGAGCTAAAATCCACCAAAAAAAATTTGAGAGATCGAAGAAAAACGATGTTCATTGTATTCCAACGATGCGAAGTTCGATGTCATTTGCAAACGTTAGTTTTATATGCAGTGATGATTAGAATACATAGGTTTTCACTGCAAATTAGGGAAAGTTGTGAGCGATTTTACCACGTTAGATTGATGTCGAGCATAAGACGATGCTTGCGGAAAAATAAATAAAATACAGACTATTGTTGAACAATTTGGAGCATTGGTGGCCTAGATGGGGATAAATAGTGAAACCCGGTTCCGGATGAAATTGCCCATGTGTTTTTTAGTACACACACATATATATATGTATGCATGTATATGCGGAACCATTTCGTTGTCTCGTTTGCGGACGGTTTTCTCTCGCCTCGTTCGTGCAAACGTTCGAGGTTTTGCTTTTTTTCCCCCTCATCTACTTCGACCTCGGTCTGTTTTCCATCCATACTACCACGCTCCCCATCTTCCCTTCCCGGAAAGGTATTCAGTTTTCTCTCCATTGAAGGATTGGAGGAGGGGGAATTACACGGGAGTTTTCCCATGTACCGAACGCCACGACTACGTAAAAGAAGGAGCAAATCCTCCTTTCGGTGTTGATCCGCGGTTTACGTTTTTCTGGAGATAGGCGAAAAAAACGAAACTTGCACACATCGATCGGTCGCGCCGTGGAATACGTACGGAATAACGTATAAGATAGAATAAAAATAAAATAAAATGAAAAGGGACGATCAAGATAGCGAGAAGTAGTGAACGTACATTTGAGGAGCTTTTTTTAACGATATCTCTGGGCGTTTGGAATTTATACAAATGACTGGGCCCTTTTTTTAACGAGATGTCTCTTTCGCAACATTTATAAAAATTGATAGTCGTTGAAAAGATGTTAATTAATTAAGTAGTTTGTGAAATTTAGTGATTTAGTTTATGAGCTTTACCGTTGACGACTTGAGGTTTTTGAATATCAAAGTTAGGAACTTTTAACGTATGAGTTGTAGCCATTGTTCTTTCAATATTACAGGTAAACGCGTTGATGTGTTTTCATTTTAAAAATCCAGATAGCAGCAGCCTGTCCGGATGTGATTAGAAAAAAATTATAGACTGTTTCGTTTACGAGAAGCAATCACGAAAAAAGAGAAATTGTAGCAGTCGCGTGAAGTTGGACGATCGTCTCTCAGAAGAGTACTTGATAGTAATGATGTTGAAGTCTGCATCGTTGCCATGCAACGAAAATTGCTTTTTAATTGCTCAATGTTTTTTGGCCGTCTTAAGCTATGATAATCACTCTAACGTTTTTACGTATTCTGACTGAAGATTCACGACCTTAATTTGCAAAAAAAAAGGCTTTGAATAACGAAAAAGATTAAGGGGTTACGCCACTCTAGAGGCCGAAAAAATAGGCATTTTGGGGATTATTTTCAGAAAAATTACAAAATAAATCGAGATTACAAAAAAAGTGTTTATCATACATATCAGTGACTGGATACAATAATTTTTTTGAAGCGATTAATTTCAAAATGGCGGCTATGCAACGTTTATCTAAAAACTGTATTTTTTAAGTTGGCAGGAAACATAACTCAGACAATTTTCAACCGATTTACTTGAAATGTTGAATATATTTCGAAAAATACATTGTCTATGGAAGTACGTACGATTTTTTTACATTGCATACCTCATTTGTTATTAACAATTATCTGACGATTTTTTAGGCAAATTTTTCACTTTCCAAAAATTTGCACTCTCGATTTTAACTGCAAATTCGAATTATTTTTTTGAGTAATAAAAATAAAGATATGAACGTAGAAGAAAGAATTTTTGTTGACTTTCAACGATGCAAACTGCAACACCTTTGATAGAAATGCATAATTGCATATGAATGTGTAAAAAAATATATATGTTTATCTATTGCAATATTAATTTTTTTTTATTCTATTATTGAATATTTGTTATTATTATATGATTATATATTTTATATAATTGTATATATAATGCATAATAAACTAATGATGATGAAAATATGATATATTGTTACTATATGTGATAAATATTTCTATTAAATATAAAAATTTTGTAATCTCGATTTTTTTGTAGTTTTCCTGAAATAAAATCCCCAAAAAGCGTACTTTTTCGGCCTCTAGAGTGGCCTAAGGCCTTAAGAAATAAAGAATAAACCGAAAACATCGTTGAATTCAAACAATGCAAACGTAAACGTCATTTATACTATACGAGTATGTCCGCAATTAGTCCCTGTGTAACAAAGATCCGAGTATAGACTCAGTTAAAAATTCGATCCTCAACGTTTGTCCCTATATATATTACCATGTGCACGAGGAAAACTTTTTCACACTATTGGAGCATGCCAACGAATTCAATTACCGACAAACAATAAATTCCTGATACTTCTGGATTCGAACAGATTTTCTGAACATAAAAAAATAAATGGACCGACACTGGTGCTTGAGCGGTCGAGGTTAGGCTCCGGTGGTACTACGAGTTGAGCAACGTTGTGCATGGCCGATACTCGGAGCGGTGACTGCTTAGCCGTGCATCAGCTGGTATGCGTTGGAACTCAGGAAATTAAATTAGTATTAATTGAAGGAAATGCGTATACACCGTCGAATATGAGTTTGGTGTACGTTCGAGCGGATTTAACAGTTCTGTGCTCTGTACATGTATAATGAACCGGCGCGCATTCAGGGCTTTGAGGCAGGATATGCATTTTCAAGGAACATCACTTGAATGTGCGCCGTTGATTTTGTTGAAACTCATATATGTGATCAAGCATTGAAAACTATTAGGCACGTATTTTTTCTCATCTGCGGAAAAACGGCTTTAAGGAGGCAAACCACCCCTCAAAGAAAGGCGTGTTGAGGGGTGGTTTTGCATTTTTACCCAAAAGCAGCCCACCAATTTAAATGAAACAAAAACCAAAATTCTACTAATGTAAAGCGATGAAAAAATCCGCTATAGAATAATTGAAAGAACAAACAATTAAGGGGTGAACTGCCTTTCCTTAAGGGGTCGTTTCCACCCTTGAATACGTATTTCCGCAGATAAAAAAAATGCGTCTTAATAGTTTTCAATGCTTTATCACATATATGAGTTTCAACAAAATCGAAGTGATCAAGTGACTTAAGGGGTAAGGCCACTGTAAATTTTTTGAAAAATCGATTTTTTTTTATTGGCTTAAAAAATAGTTTAAGTTTAAAATAAAAAATAGTTTAAGTTTCTCCGAAACTTCTTTTTTAAATTTTTTCCAATAAAAAACTATTCGCAAAACTTTAAACGCGTTTTTCTCGAAACATGGTTTTTCAAAATGGCACGCAGCATAACTCGAACAATTTTCATTTTTTTTACTTGAAATTTTAACCAGATGTGAACATTTACATTATCTTGAGAATGTCGATCGGAATTTTCAAGAACTTTATTTATTGATTTTTTATTAACAAAAAACTTGCCGTTTTTTTCGTCAAAAATCAATTTTTTTTTTCAAACGCACGCCAAATCCACAAAAATTGATACTTTTTAAAATCCGATCGACATTCTCTAGCTATAGCCCTCTAGATTAATGGTTTTTTTTTTGTTTGTTCTAGATTCAAAAGTGCACCAGTGGTGCTGCGTGCCGCGGAGCCCTGGAAGCAAAACATGTCCCGGGAAGATAGCTGTGGAACCGCCATTTTGTTTTTTTTACTGTAAAAAAATTTTATAATAAAGTTTAATGTATGCCCGATAACACCATTAAAAGTTTTTTTTTTCAAATACCTTCAATTTCGGGAGCAAAAAATTAGTGAAAAAACCTTTTTTTTTGGGCCGTTACAGTGGCCTTACTCCTTAAGTGATGTTCAATGTTGGACGGAAAAAAAATAAAGCAATCTTGAGAGATTTTTTTAACTAAGAAATAACTATTCTACAATTACCAACCTGTAGGTATACTTCAATAGTATATTTGAGTATGCAAAAAAATGTTTCGTTTATTTATCATTAAAATGGCGGAGCTGTGGCAGAGTGTTATAGAGAGGTTGCCGAGGGAGCTGCGTATCGGCGTGCAGTCTAGCCTCCCGTAGACATCGATTTGCAAACAAAAAAATCAAAAATTTGTTCAGTTCGAACTCGTATAGTTTCTATTTGACAGTAATTGGAATAAAAAAAATTCAAATTTAAGAGAATAGCACCATTTACAAAAAAATATCAAAATTTCACGCTAAATTTCTGTAAAATTTGAATTTAAAAAGTAAATTTTTTCTAATTTTTCAAAAACAATTTTCGCCAAGTAAAAGGTAGCGATATTATCAATATTTCTATCAAGTTTGAACTCAATCGGCTTAATAGTTTCTGAGTAATTCTGCACGCCAATTTCGAAAATGCAGTTTTGAGAAAACCGCGTTTAAAGTTTACATAGAATTTGAATTAAATTGCGCTATGTACTTGTGGCAACTACTAACTTAAGTTAGTTAGTTAGTAGTTAGTAGTTAGTTAGTTACAAAATAATTTAATTATCAATTACAGTAGTAATTGTAATAGTTAGTTTTCAATTTAATTACTTTTTACCCATCTCTGTCTGTCCCTCTGCTCTCGCTTCTACCTGGGGCGCGCACACTGAATCTGAGTGGTGAGGCACAGCGTCAACGGACTTCACCGTTTGAAGTTTTTCGAATTTTCCTTTGCAACTTTGAAAAAATATGCTACATATGTAGTTCAATCGTTTAATAAAAAATCGTTTTTTTTTTCATCGTTGTAAATGTATATCCCGCCTTAAGAAGGAATGATACCTCATCGCGGTCGGTATGGTAGAACAATTATAGATTCCCAAAAATCTCGAAAACGGCTCTTCAGATCCCGTCGAAACTTTGCCAAATGACGTCAAATGGATAGACGAACAGCTGTCTTCCCCTCAACTTTTCTGAATTTGAGAAAAAAAATGTAGATTGGCTTATCATAAGCAAATCTAGTTTTTTTTTCTCAAATTCAGAAAATTTAAGGGGAAGACAGCTGTTCGTCTATCCATTTGACGTCATTTGGCAAAGTTTCGACGGGATCTGAAGAGCCATTTTCGAAATTTTTGGGAATCTATAATTTCTCTGCCATACCGACCGCGATGAGGTATCATTCCCTCTTAACATTCGTGTACGCGCATATGGGAAAAAGATGTCTCGTAAGGATATAACAACAAAGAGCTTCATTACTGTACGTCTCTGTTTCTCTCTCTCTCTCTCTCTCTCTCTCTCTCTCTCTCTCTCTCTCTCTCTCTCTCTCTCTCTCTCTCTCTCTCTCTCTCTCCTCTCACTCTCTCTGTCTATTCCTCTTTCTTTATCCATCACGCCGTTGCAAATCCGTAGGACATATACACCTATTTTGGTATAAAATACACAAGAGTACGTGATGCTTTGCAACGTACGTGGATTTAGCGAAACGTGGAAACGAACGACAAAGGGAGCCGAAGCTTTAAAAGCTCTTCCTTTGATTTCCCTGATATCGTGGGGGGTACAGACGTCCATACGTATCTATATATGTGTATGTGTGTGTGTGTGTGTGTATGGAACATACAGTATAATAGTGGTAAGCCAGACAGAAACAATTTTTCTTCATTGCTCTAACGATGCTTTATGTCGAGGTGTTAGTCAGTAGACGGCGTCAGTAGAAACGTTCTGCGTGTGGTCAGACACTCTAATCCTCCACGTTTCCCGCGCTCGAGACATACAGAACTTCTAAAAGCCACAAACGCTATTGGAAAAAAAACCTTTTTTTTCGTTATTGAGTCGAGAGAGAGAGAGAGAGAGAGAGAGAGAGAGAGAGAGAGAGAGAGAGAGAGAGAGAGAGAGAGAGAGAGAGAGAGAGAGAGAGAGAAAGCGCATCGTCGTGTCGATCTGTTGGCTATTCAAATATGGAACAGTCATTACTTTCATTATTATTATTTCAATTTTATTATTTTAATGTGCGGATCTGTCGCAGAAAGTCGATGTATTTTTTCTGCATTTCAATAGCGCAAAATGTAAGTATTTATACGAGGAAAAAGAATTCTCGCGCAAAATAATCCCTATATTATCGTCATACGAGAATTGATTCATTGATTTGAAAACAAAATCAATACTTTGACGTTCCCAACGAAAATCGTACTTCTTCACTTTTAAAAACATTTCGTATCTATGGTTTTCATTTAAGACGTGAAAAACGATGACTTTTGGCCGAAATTAGGAAAATACCTATAGCTAGTTATCCTTCGTAAAAATATTAGCTCACAGCGCACTTTTCGCGGATATAATTTTTTTAAATCATATATACTAATGTTTTTTTGCTCCGAAGAAAAGGTACAAGTGAAGCTGTACAAAGGTACAGCTCCAAAGAAAAGGTAACAAGTTTTCCACACCACTGAAATTACGGAAATATTGGCGACCAAGACAATATTCTTTGCCACCATTTGGAATATCCAAAGTCTGCCGTAATAAAAATATGCAAAATTTTGAGCGCAGTGTCTGTACACCATTGCTATTCCAACAACAAATTTAAAAAAAAACAAGCTCAGGCTGTAAATGGAGTTTCTATGATAAAAGTCGTAAGTGGCGCCTGACAATTATTATGAATGACGTTGAATTTTGTATGACGTTGGAGAGCAACGAAAATGAATTCTTCTCAATTACCGAAATTTGTTCGGCCAATTTTGGCTGCGAACATTGCTCAAAAGTTTCTACGTATACTTGTCAGAAATTTACTATCCTGATTTGCAAAAAAAGCCTTCGGATAATGATAAGAATGAAGAAATAGAAAATGGAAAAAATTGTATGTAAACTTCAACATCATAAGAATGATTCCTGTTGTGCCGAATCTCGTTCGTGCTGAATTCGAGCTACTGTCAAAGAACCGAAATTAACATTCATACATAGTAACGGGTATAAAATCATGTGCGAACTTATCAATTTTTTTTCGTATGAAAAAGTGATTTACTCATAAAATTCATTACACATCTATTTAGTTTGAATATCAAACTGTTAGAAAAAATATATTTTTTTTCGATGTACAAAATGGCCAACTACTAATATTATCTTTGGTTATCTTTTTTTAGACGCCGCGCGGCCTGACAATTAGCATCCACAATTTTTTACCTATAACAACAACAAAAAATTCTCGTCATTCTACATTAGAAATCCTAGAGAAGTCCGTACGGAATTAAAGAAATATTGTTTTATTCAAAAGTTGTAGGTATTTGAACTTGAGAAATGAATTTTCAGTGAAAAAATTTGTTATAACTGCTCATAAACTGCTCATAAAATGAAAAGTTTTCAATTAATCAGAAATTCCGTAAGTACTTCTCTACGAAATGCATTTAGAAGCATAACTTTTAAATTTGAAGTGAATCGAGTGAAAATTGTTGATTATTTGTCACGCCAATTGGAAAAAAGCTGTTTCGAAAAGTTTCGAGTAGTCGGCCATTTTGTACATCAAAAAGAAAATATATTTTCCAACAGCTTGATATTCATACTAAATAGATGTGTAATTAATTTAATGAGTGAATGGCTTTTCGCACGAAAAAAATTGTTAAACTCGCACACGATTTTATACCCGTTACTGTGGCTTGAGGCCTTAAAGGTGATTCAAAGATATTTAAAAGGCAATAGAGAAATCGATTCAGCTGACAATTTCTGCGCGTGAAGAACATTCCACTGCGAAACTCAATCCTTCTCTCTCCATTCCTCAGGACCGTTGCTTTTTTCGTCGCAGTCACATGTGTATGTGAACATTGCAAGTCGATCGGATCTCGGTGGCGTGTCATTAAGGGGTTACCCCCACTTGCGATTTTGAAAAAATCGATTTTTTTTATTGCATTTTTTTGAAGTATAAGTATCTGAGAATATGTCCTGAAAATTTCAAGTCGATCCGAACAAAATTGACTGAGATATGAGCATTGAAAGAGAAGAATCCGTTGTGTAAACGACCGGAAATTGAAACTTTAAACGCGTTTTTCTCAAAATGGCATTTCTGAAGTCGGTGACCAAGATTACTCGAACACTAATGAACCGATCTTCTTGAAATTTTGCAGGCTTATTTAATACATAAAAATGTAGTCTTTAATCGTTCGATTTTTTTTGTTAAAATCGAACCATTAACTTTGACTGTCCGCCATTTTGTGAAAAATGAATATTTTTTTAAATCCTTCGATTAAAGACTAGTTTATACTTATATTTGACTAAATCCATCCGCATTTTTTTTTCAGATGATCCACTTCGCCGCAATGTTGGTCACCGCAAACCGTGTATATAAAAACATTATTTCATTGACGGCCATTTGCCACTAAACAATGTAATATTTTTCAGTAAAAAAATTACTGAAAGTTCTTCAAGATGTGTTCTTTAAGGTGGTATATTGATCGATTAAAAAAGTTTTGTAGTTTTCTTTAAAAAAATTCATGAAAAAGGCCTTTTTTGCGCTACAAGTGGGGGTAACGCCTTGATTATTCAAACAACCTTTAGACCGTGGGTGGAGTGTTTCAGTAGAGGAAAAACGGTCGTTGCCATATATTCGATGTTTTTACAGATTAGTGGAATCCTCCAAGTATTTACAGACCAAACACACCGTCCTCGGACACCCTTTCCTCATTCCAATTTGAATCTAACAATTAGTCGGTGAAGAAGTTGTTTCTCGCCTGTACGTTGTTCGATTAAAAAAAGCTGGTGTTCAATTTACAAAATTGGAACGGGAAAAAAAACATCGAGTGGTAAACGGTTCTTACGTTGTCAGGGTTGGGAGTGAGGTGTCGGAGTTTTTGTTTGAAACGTTTCACTGCGCCAGTGTACACACGACGATATTTACACAAGTCGGATGAGCAACCACCGAATGCAATTCTCCTCCCTCGTAGTTTCTTTCAAAGAAAATAAGGAGCAAAATGAGTTAGAATCTCTAATTGCAGTCACGTGTTTTTTTTTGTCTCCTTTTTTCTTTCGTTCTAATTATTTCTTCCTATTCTCTCTCTCGACTGGATATCTCGAACTTGCAGGCCATTGGAAAAAATGGAGGTAGGTACAGTTCGCTGGCCTGTGCCATTAAACACATCGGTGATTTTCTCTCGAGTGCAGGACATTTAAAAGTAACTAAAGCCTCAATTCGTGAGTGCATAAGAGCGCGTATATCCCACTAATATGATATAAAATTGCAATGTCTGTTTGCACATTCTGGTCCGACTTCGTATAAGCCGGTCGCCTTTTAAATGCCCACATCGATTTTTGGTACGACTTGGTCTTACGATTTCATAAAGGATCACAAGGATTGGATCACGAGGATTCTTGTTGTATTTTTAAATTCCTCCTTCGATACTCATTGGTTTTGATTGGCATATCAATCTCCGTCACCGGCAAGACAATGCCTTGATTACGTCGTTTTCTACAGGATATCAATTTTCTCTATAGCGCGATCACTTTGTTGCCTTCACGTGTCGAATGGTGGGTGAATTTATGTGTTTACGTACTATATCAAATCTTATATAGAAGGCCTATATCATAATGTACTTCCATATATATATAATGTAATTCCATATATATATAATATAATGTAATAGACTTCCATATATATATATTTCAAATATATATATATATATATATATATATATATATATATATATATATATATATATATATTCAAAAGTTACGTATTTTTTACTGTATAATTCGAATCTGTAATGAAAAGTAGGGGTTCCCATTTAAGATTTCAAAGTCCCCCGCCCCACCCCCAGAGGGGCCGGTAGGCGGTTAATTTCTGTAGGATTGAATTGCCCCTTGGAAACTATTGAAGGTTTATTTGGAACATGTTTATCGTATAGGCTTATTTTTCGAGATATTTAGCAGTCTCAAGATAAAAAAAATCACCCTGTATATAATAATAATAAGAAGAAATTTATTTCTTGCATTCTAACATCTAGTCCAGTAAAAGAGACGAAAACCCAGCACTTTTTAGCGTAGAATGTGAATTTTTGACTAAAGGTAGATGGTTGCATACTGTAAGTAACCCCAATAAAATGTTACCCCTCAACTCGCACCGACCCTAAGAAATAAGGGTTGAAAACTTTTGAATCACCGTATCTCGATAATGAATAGCCCGATCGAAGAATGTTTCAAACAAAAGTTGTTTGGGATAATAAAATACGTATAAAGTTATCTGACGTTCAATCCGCTATCTTTGAAAATAGCGGCAGGAATCATTTTTGTACCGCTATTTTCAAAGATAGGGGGTCGGACGTCAGATAACTTTATACGAATTTTATTATTCCGAACAACTTTTGTTTGAAACCTTTTTTGATCGGGCTATTAATTATCGAGATATGGCGATTTTTAAGTTTTCAACCCCTATTTCTTAGGGTTGGGGGGAGTTGCGCGGCAACGTTTTATTGGGTTTACTTGCAGATGCAACCATCTACCTTCAGTAAAAAATTCATATTCTACGCTAAAAAGTGCTGGGTTTTCGTCTCTTTTACTGGACTAATACAGCCTTACGGGTTCTTACGTATGACTTGGGCTGACTAAATCCATCATTGAGGAATGCCGTTGTATTGTTTGTTGGGGGAAAAAGTGGAATATTAGTACGGTTGGCAGCTTGATCGCGCGAGAGCGCTTCGCTAGAAGCCACCTGGCGGATTTTCAACGAACAACCGGATACACCAACGGCTTTGAATAATCCCACTGGACGTGCATCAGCTGCGTCACTCCAGTTAGGTAAGCGGCGGTGTTGTTACTAAACCTTGCCACCGACGTCATCTATTATTATTATTTCCTGAGTTCCAACGTATAGCCTTGCGGGTTTTGATGTATTACCCTTCTCAATTAAAGCCTTTCCTGTCACTCCCTGCTACCCGCACTTCACTTAACTAACCTATCTTCCGTTGCGTCCACAGTCGTCCTAAGGGGTCTTCTCACTTTAAACGCTAAAAAAGGCTATTTTCATGAATTTTTCTGATAAGTATATATTTATAGATGTTGATATAAAAGTTGTTAAAATTAATTTAATAAATACACTTTCGAAGTACATAACAAAATTTTTAATGTATTTATGTAACCCAAACAAACTTTAAACGCGTTTTTCTCGAAACAATGTTTTTCGAGGGCTTGTTGATAAAATCTTCAAAACTACGGAACCGATTCTTATGGAATTTTAACCACATGTTCTTTACAACTATAGCTATAGCGCATATCAAAGATTTTTTTAAATTTTGATATTTACTATTTTTTTTTGCCAAAAACGGTGAAAAAACACGTTTTTTCTTCTTTTTTCGAAAAATGTCCACCATTTTGTTATTTTTGAATATATGAAAAATCGTATGATATACACTATAGCCATTAACATACTGAATGTAAAACCCTTTGATTTTTTGGTTCGGATGATCCATTTCCGAGATTTCATCAACAGCACAGACCTACAATTTTGTTAGGACATTTTTTAACTACCTTTTTCGTCTATGAATAGTCACGTAAATAAATATTTTTTAAAATATATTTCGTAAGTCTATTTTTGGTGTAGCTTAAGGGGTCTTCTCACTTTAGATGCTAAAAAAGGCTATTTTCATGATTTTTTTGATAGGTTTTTATTATAGATATTGATATAAAAGTAGTTACATTTAAAAACTTTTATATCAATATCTATAATATAAACCTATCAAAAAAAAAAATCATGAAAATAGCCTTTTTTAGCGTCTAAAGTGAGAAGAGCCCTTAAGCTACACCGCATTTACCGAGGGTGTGGGGAAATTGTGCAAGACCCGTACCGGTATCGGCGACCGCATATTCTTCTGATTCTCTGGTGCACAGACGTTTGACTCAAGTATCTATAGCAAGGTCTCAGAAGTATTGGCCTTCCGTTTACTGGTTGATGCGCCAGCCAGTGCACGGCTGAGTGGTCAATGCTTCAAGTATCGGCCATGCACAACGCTGTTTACCATTCTAATGTAACATTTTTTGAAAATCGTTAATTTTTTTTCTTCGATTATCCAAAAATGTGGACTTCCATAAACATGCCGGTAATTTTGGTCGCGAAATTCGAATTATTCCGGTCGCTACAGCCTTCCTTAGAAAAAGGGATTTGACAAGTTGCGTGCGACCTGGCCTTCTCTCAAAACGTCGTTTTTCAAAACGGTGGAAGATTTTAAACGGAGAGTTTTCAAGCTATCCGTCTCAAATTTTGCCACATCAGTCTTCGCGCCATTCCTTAGAGTTTTACGGAACCGTTTTTTTGGTTTGAAAATTAAAAATTTTGTTTAACCAAAAAATGTTGAAAAAGGCCCATTTGCCACTTAAGTTTGAAATGGCAAACATTTTGTTAATTTTCATCGAAAAAAAAAAACGTACGTCTCTACAGTTTTCATACTGATTGATAATCTTTTGGATTTTTCTTTCAGACAATTTTTGGAAGCGTGGGTCTTTCTATTGCCATGCGCTATTTTTTTGGGCATCATTTTGCAGTGGCCAAAAAAATTATATTACAAAAAACTAAAACATTAAAAAATATTTGGTACTTTTGTATATATTAATAGTAAAAATAATATGTACAGCGTAAGTCATTTGAACAAAGAAACAAAAAATCGGGTTGATTAACGATCTTTTTTTAATCCATGGAAATCAGCAATTTTCAAGCCAGTCACTCTGGAATGGTCCCTTAAGGCCCGCAAAAAAGGCCTTTTTCATGAATTTAAAAAAAAACTACAAAACTTTTTTTATCGATCAATATACCATTTTAAAGAACACATCTTAAAGAACTTTTAGTAATTTTTTTATTGAAAAATATTACATTGTTTAGTGGCAAATGGCCGTCAATGAAATAATGTTTTTATATACACGGTTTGCGGTGACCAACATTGCGGCGAAGTGGATCATCTGGAAAAAAATGCGGATGGATTTAGTCAAATATAAGTATAAACTAGTCTTTAATCGAAGGGTTTTAAAAAATGTTCATTTTTCACAAAATGGCAGACAGTCAAAGTTAATGGTTCGATTTTAACGAAAAAAAAAAACGGCCGTTTTTTGGCTATAAAACGGCCATTTTTTTCTAAAAAAAAAAATCGAACGATTAAAGACTACATTTTTATGTATTAAATAAGCCTGCAAAATTTCAAGAAGATCGGTTCATTAGTGTTCGAGTAATCTTGGTCACCGACTTCAGAAATGCGATTTTGAGAAAAACGCGTTTAAAGTTTCAATTTCTGGTCGTTTACACAACGGATTCTTCTCTTTCAACGCTCATATCTCAGTCAATTTTGTTCGGATCGACTTGAAATTTTCAGGACATATTCTCAGATACGTATACTTCAAAAAAATGCAATAAAAAAAAATCGATTTTCCAAAATCTCAAGTGGGGGTAACCCCTTAACTCGAAATACCGCTGGAGGTTTACCCCGACCGCCCATATACCAGTGTCGCTTTGAAACTGTTGTATATTTATAAGAGTCTGTGTACGTAACAGCTCCACAAATGGACAAAAGTTACTTTTATTTCTCCTTTTACTGCCACTCTACGGCAAGCGTACAATTTCTGGCCATTGCACAACGCGACGCAGTTTTCGATATTACGTAATATTTCATAGCGAATTATATCTGCGGCGAGGCGGAAAACTTATCGCATTTGCGAATTCCATCGATGGTGACCAAAAAGGTTTACTCATCAATACTGCAAATGTGTCTTCCACCAGTGAACAATTGTGATTCATCTTAAGAAAAATGGGAAGAAGTTAACTCAACCCTTACAAGATACCACGCATATGAGTGAAAAAAATTGACTCGTTTTTAAACGATGCTGAAGTTTGCATCGTTGGACTGCAACGAATTTAATTTTTTCCGGAAAATTACGCCCACAAAAGTCCTTCAACCATTTTTCAAGATATTTATTTAACGATCTACATGATCAATCTACAACAAGAGATCGCCTATAATAATAAAAATATAAAAAATAAAATGTAAAACCGAATTTTCGTTGCGTTCCAACGATGCAAACTTCAACACGATGTTCTCAATGCCAATCATGCCTTCGCATGCAGCTGT
Source organism: Ophion obscuratus (assembly GCA_964007375.1). Taxonomy (NCBI): domain Eukaryota; kingdom Metazoa; phylum Arthropoda; class Insecta; order Hymenoptera; family Ichneumonidae; genus Ophion; species Ophion obscuratus. Next base: position 14,438,513 of record OZ023313.1, read on the forward strand.
CAACGCGATGTTTTTTTTTTTTTTTTCATCTTCTGTGGTGTGCAGAATGCTGAAAAAGTGTGAGCTTGGTATCTGTGAATCGTTGCGTGATCGGACTGTGCACGGTGTCCCGTTATGAATGAATAATCCTGCAACTGTCGATAGGTCAGATCATGCCTTACTATATGCTGAAATTTCAGTTTAGTAAAAGTTTTTTTTACCAACGTAAGGTTTACTAAAGGTTTTTAAGACTAAAATCATCTGCTTTTGGTTTTTCGCATGCCATTCCTGCAAGTGATAACGTTTTTTGATCCGGTTTTCTAAAAAATCCTCTTGATTGTGTGTTTTATCTAGAAAAGTTTTATTTTCAACCTAAAATGTTAAGGAAACTTTATGAAAAAAAGATCTTATGCGGAATTTTCATACAAAACCAATCCGAACATCTGACTTTGATAGTCTGCAGTGTAAAAAAAATGCACTACCCATATCGTGCCAATTACTTTAAAAAGTGGCTTAGTTATTGTCGATTCATATAATTTGTAGAAATCGCATGCGAAAAACCAAAACCAGATGATTTTTTTTAAATAACGTAAAGCCCAAAATCTCGAGAACAGTGGGACCTTTACTAAACTGAAATTCCAGCATATAGTAGGACATGATGTGACCTATCGACAGTTGTGGGATTATCCATTTAGAACAGGACACCCTGTATAGGGCTGGGTGCTATCAAATCGTAACTCGCGGTAATGGCATGAATGAGAATACTTCGTTGTGCATGGAAAGAGACAGCGTATGGCGTATCGAGTACTGAAAAAGAAATGACGATGGCAAATTTTGTATCTCCGTATTTTCTACACTCAGAAAAAAGATTTGTTAAGGACAAAGAAGTTTGTCTCCCGGCGAATAAGTTTTCTTATTCGTATGACGGCCTACTACGATTTTATTAACACCTAAGAAATTTTTTTATTTAAGTTTATGTTTAAGATTTACTAAGAATTTTTCTTAACATCTAATAGGACATGTAAGTTAGAAGAAATAGGTGTTTGATATCCGACAAATGGAGTTTTTCTTAACATCTAATAGGATTCTTCATAATCCCCCAGCTGGTTTTTTTTCGAGGAATTGTGTCATTTCCTCCGTCATTATTTTCTCACTTCCGTTTTTTTTTCTCACTTTATATTCTTACTTACACTTAAATCATTCCTCACTTTCGAGTTTCTCACTTCCAAAACGCAACACTGACACTTGTGCCAAAAGCATTGGCATAGGAAGAAGCTACATGGTAAGCGTATGTATGAGCTACATCTGACGAGCGGCCTGCTGTCGGGCCCGTCGCGTTGAAGGGAAAAGTGCGCATGGGCGCATTAGTATCATAGTCGCGAAATAAGAGGTTTTCGTGATTCGAAAGTAGTATTTATTTGATTTTAGGAAATATCAGGTTGATAAAAAAGTTTTGTCGCGAAAATTTTAAAAATGTCTTTTTACGTATTGACGCAATATGACATCGAGCTATGTCGAGAATATTCTAGAATGTTTTCTACTCTTCCGCGTGACAGGGTATAAAAGGGCGAACGCGCGTTCTAGTGGACAGAAATGGCTTCGATCTCGCAGGAGCCACTTCGAGCGATCATTTTTTACGAGTGGCGACGCGGCACGACCGCAAGCACAACTGCTAAAAATATACAGGATGCATTCAGCGAGAACGTAGTTTCTCATCGAACAGTCCAGCGTTGGTTGATTCGTTTTAAATCTGGAGACACAAGCCTTGAAGATAAGGAACGTTCCGGACGACCGTCGACCATCGATGATGAAGCATTACTCCGCTGCATCAAAGAAAAACCGGAAGCAAGTACGCACGAGCTAGCAAGAGAACTTGGCTGCACCCAACCGTCAATAGTCAATCACTTACACAACTTGGGATACAGGAAGGTTCTAGCTCAATGGATCCCACGCCGTCTCAGCGACGACAATAAGAACTGTCGCGTGACCATCTGCCAGTCTCTCCTGCTTCGCCACCATTGCAAGGAGTTTTTAGAAGATCTTGTGACGGGAGATGAAAGCTGGGTCTTGTATGATAACAGAACGCGTTTAGCCTACTGGCTTCCTATCGGAGAAAAACCGCCACACCAACCGAAATCTGATCGTCACTCACAAAAGCTTTTGTTGTGCTGTTTCTGGGACGCAAAGGGAATGCTGTTTCACGATTTTCTCCCTGTAGGTAAGACGATCGCCTCTACACGATACATCGAGAATCTCCAGGAATTGGCAAAAGCTATAAGAAAAAAACGGCCAAGACGCGCGACTGTGCACCTTCTCCACGACAACGCGAGACCCCATGTCGCAAAGGAAACCCACAGAACAATCACTGAGCTTCACTGGAATACCGTTCCTCATCCACCATACTCTCCCGACATCGCGCCATCTGACTACCATTTGTTCAGACATTTGAAGTCTGAACAAATGGCTGAAGTTCGACGATCTCAGAAGGGATATTTCAAATTTCTTTGAGTTCCAGCCGCCGCAGTTTTGGGCAAAGGGAATAAATGAGTTGCCAACTAGATGGTCGAGTGTCATAGAAACCGATGGCGAATATATTGTTGATTAGAAATGTTTTGTATAAGATATATAAATAAATTATATTGAAATTATTGCGACAAAACTTTTTTATCAACCTGATATTTATTCAAATTTTCTATTTAAAAAATGGCTTTTAATTGATGTGAAAAATCGGCACGTAAAAATACATATTTAATGACGCCGAGTGTAAATGCTGTAGTTACAATCACATAAAAACTGTCTCCATACAAGTAAACATTTATTAATTTCTAATGAATTATGTTCTAATGTGCCAATTTATTAGAACATAATAAATCTTTTTTCTGAGTGTGCCCCCCCCTCTCTCTCTCTCCATGCTTTTCCCAGCTTCTCGCAACTCTGCGTAATGAAAATTCGGGAAAGTAAGAGAGGGGAATGAAAGGTTCGTGTCTGGTGAGTAATGGAGCACGAAAGTTGGGTGGGAATTCAGACGGAAAAGAGAAACGGAGGAGACAGTTTAAACAAAAATCTTTCCTTCAACTTTCGCGAGACGTCATAAACACTACAACGTCATACATTTTGTAAATCTCGCGTGCTGTTTTCCAGGAATAAACTGTACCGATTTACGTGAAAGTACAACAAGTCCCTTTATCGTTTAATTCGACAGGATCAATCGATCATCCAATGCACTTGAAAACAAGTTTCGGTGTACTAAGGTTTCCACAGCACAGCGTAGAAAAGAAAAGCATGCTTCTCGAGCACGCGATACTGAGGAAGAGAATCCTCGGTCCGAAGTTCCCGGTGTCGTGATCCGTGTACATTAAAAAGTACAAAAATATCTTGTTATTTTCGAGGAGAGAGAGAGAGAGAGAGAGAGAGAGAGAGAGAGAGAGAGAGAGAGAGAGAGAGGAAGAGAGTTGCAGGACCTGTGTTGCATAAGGAGTACACAGTTTCGCCTCAAGGGTGGATAATATTGATTTTGACAGAGAGAGGGTAACAGGAATGGAGGAAGGTAGAGAAAAAGACAGATAGAGAGGGTGAAATAGAGAGACGGCGAGAGAAGCAAAAAATGTCGAGAGGTCATAGGTCGAACGAAATATTCAGGAAGAAATCGCTCACCCTACATACGCGCACTCCCCCGCACACACTTACTTGGGCCTGCGTACACAGGCTGAGACACACACACACACACACGGTTCCTCTCGCATATTTTTCCCCGTGCTACGGCGTATCCGCATCAAGCTATATCCCTACATTAAAAGGAGCTCGGAGGGGCTGGCGGGATAGAAAAGTTCTATTCCGCGATATTTCCTCGAGAAATACTTCTGCAAATCCCTCGCGCACTTGGATGGATCTTTCATATCTCAAACACAGTGTGTTTGTCGAGTAGTGTGTTATACGTACGGCAGACTTGACTTATCACTATCGTACTTCGCACATAGAGTGTCACACGGAACTACCGATGGACATATACGTAGGCACTAGTCGACCGTGATGGGTAGCAATAATTTTTCGATAAATGAATTATGCAAAAAGAGAAATTTAAATAATTATTAATTTTATTAAGTATTAATTTAAATTTAATAAGAAAAATATATTTAAATTATATAGGATCTATTTTAATCAAATAGGTTTTTTTCTCGTCCCACGGTCTACTACGATTCTATTTGTTTGAAAAATACATTGTTCATTTGTTTTAACTATTCTTTTTAGATATCGAATATATGCAAATTAAATGAATAAAGATTCGATTCGAATAAATCTTTGAGTGCTCACAATATACACTGCAAATCCAAGTGTACTATATGCATAGAATATTTCATGAATTCAATATAAAATGGAATACTTAATTTAGAGTTCTGCCACAATGATTTTGTATCATAATTCGTCATTCCCTGGCCTTCTGAGATGATCTCTTGTTTGAAGAAAATATTTCGCCTCCACACAGAATGGAACCTACAATCTACCTACCTATAGCCTACGTACGCTGCCACTACGCTACCGAATGTAGCAACTTAGTCACAGATAGAGCATGAGAGGCCACATGAATTTCTATAATTATTTGTTGTATCCCATAAACTTTAGCAATTATTTAATATCATTGTGATAATTAGAGAGTCTGTTTGGGTTAGTTTGGGATTGGTCGACAGACCCACACCCACACACACACGCACACTCACACTAGGGATGTTGAAACTTTACCTCCTCGTGGTACATTCTTCGATAACGCTGAAAAGGTGAAAATGGTATTCTAACCTCAAAATTATGAACGTTATCAAAAAACATTTCCTACAAAAGTTGTTAGTTTAGGCCTGATAAATACTTTGATCAAGAAAAAATGCCCGGTCCCATTTAAAAAAAACATATCAGTGATTTTAACGTCGCCATTTTGAATTTTGGAACAAATTTCTTTAACGCCCCCCTTTCAACCCTGACAATTTTATTATACGCAATACTTGATCGGTGCAGTATTTTTCGAGATAAATGAGGTGTACGATTAAAATGGGACACAGGAAATAAAGACAAACTAGTTATTCAATCAAATAGACAAATCTATGCCTCTATTAAAATTCTATTTAATTTAAATTAGAAAAAACTATATAGATACATTTAGTGGATTGAACTAAATTGTTTTTTGAACAGATGAAACCGAATCACAGATTCATTAGGAATGAATAAAATATTTATTTATTAGACAACATTAAATAGATATCAATTTGAATAAATAAATATATTTGAAATAAATAATTTCAGTAATGAAATGCAATAGGGAAAATTTGATTTCACGAAAAATCTACTTAATTTATGAAAAAAATAAAAAAGACGCATTTAGTTGATATCAATAGAGTTTTTTTGTCATTACAGTTTTAAGCTTTTGCAAACACGAAATGCAAATAGGAAAGAAGAACTCATACAGAGGAGGGACTTGCCTGCATCCTACCTGCGGTGCAATCATACCACGATCGTGCCTCGTACACTGCGGGTTACACAGCACCATTAATAGATGTAAGTGAAATTACTAGTCAACCATGTTGGATAGCGAGGATCACAAAATATGTTACCGCTGCCTCGCAGAATATTCGAAGAGTCCATATTTTATCATTGTTTACTAATATTTTAGTCACATAAGTGAGGCAGTTTTGTACATTTGTATTCTTGCGTGGTGCATACAAAAAGGCAGTTCTTCATCTTCAAGAATGGCATTGATTGTGATAATCACAAAAACTGCGTTTTACTTTAGTGTCGTGATACTTTGTAAGGTTGTCCTCAATCGTATCGGTACGATTCAAGGACAATTGTACGGATGCTTTAAAAATACTCATTTTTTTGCAAGGTCATTAACATTGTACGAAGATGTTAGATTACATACGAGGATGGGGTGGAACGTTTCCGGCCTGACCAAGAAAAACGATGTTTTAAAAATTTTTTTGCTTTATTTTTCAATGTAATCTCCATCAACACTGATACATTTCTCATAACGGTGTTCTAATTTAGTTATACCAGTTTTAAACGTAGATTCGTCAAGCTCCTCAAAATACTGATTTACAGCTTCGATAACTTCTTCGTTGCTCTTAAATCTTTTTCCGCCAAGCCATTTTTTGAGGTTAGGAAACAGGTAATAGTCGCTGGGGGCTAAGTCTGGAGAGTAGGGAGGATGCGGCATCAATTCAAACTCCAATTCGTGGATTTTGGACATGGCAACAATCGACAAATGCGCTGGTGCGTTATCGTGATGAAACAAAACTTTTTACTTCGCCAAATGAGGTCGTTTAATTTGCACCTCGTGCTTCAAACGTTGCAATAACTCTGCGTAGTATTGACCAGTGATAGTCTTACCCTTTTCAAGGTAATCAATGTATATAATTCCTCTCGCATCTCAAAAAACAGTAGCCATAACCTTGTTTGCCGATAAAATTGTTTTTGCCTTCTTTGGGGTTGGTTCCCCTTTTCCAACCGACTGTTTTCACTGTTCTTTATTTTCAGGAGTGTAGTGGTGGACCCATGTCTCATCAACAGTTATGAATCGACGCAAAAATTCGTTTTGATTACGCCTATACAGCGCCAAATTGTCGGTAGAAATGGTTTTTCGAAGCAGTTTTTGGTCGAGCGTTAGCAAACGCGGCACCCACCTTGCACACAGCTTTTCCATGTTCAAATGGTTGTGCAAAATATTTCGCACACGTTCAGCTGACATCCTACAGGTCTCAGCTATCTCATGCACTTTCTACCTGCGGTCTTCCAACACTATTTTATGGATTTTTTCAATCATCTCTGAAATTGTGACTTCAACGGGCCGTCCTAAGCGAGGCTCGTCAGAGGTGCTCACACGACCCATTTTAAATTCAGAAACCCACTGCTTAATAGTTGAATATGATGGGGAGGAGTCTCCTAGTGTTGAATCCATCTCTTCTTTTATTTGTTTTGGTGTAAAACCTTTCAAATGGAAGTATTTGATGACAGCACGTTTTTCCAATTTTTCCATTTTTACGAAAACAACGGAAGCGTCTCGCGCAATGTGCTCTCAAACGCAAACTAACGTAGCGATTGGGCTGAAACTGTACATACAAGCTCGGTAGGAATGGTACTGTAGGACGCCGCTCCAAAACTAGACCTAGTGGCACCATCTCTTGGTCAGGCCGGAAACTTTTCACCCCACCCTCGTAGTTCATGTTGATCAAGATCAAAATGAACTAGTTCAGCTAGCTTAACTAGAAGGAATGCCCTTTGAACGATATACCAGTAGGATTATTCCGTAATCGTACCGGCGCAATTCAACAATTGTACGGTTGATTCAAGTAGACTTGATTTTCTTTCGAGTCCACGAACATTCCGCCAGAGTCAACGAGGAGAAAATTAATTACGCATACGACTCTGCAACTCCTTCAATACTCTGTTAGTTTATTTTTCTTTCAAGTGCGATTCGAGATAAGCCTCGTACGTGTAAAAAACAATGTTCCTCGATTGTTTGTTTGGAGTGTTATTTGATAATATCCATAGAATGTGCCTCGGTGAACGACGTCTCCACTTCGAATTCGTACTATACAAGAACAATCAATACATTAACTAAAAACACTCATCGCACGCACGACACACCGCACGCATCCCATGAGCTAAAAAACCAAAAAGAAATGTCACCGTCCCCCATATTTCGCTTACCCAGGAACACCTGGCCTACGCATGTAGAAAAAACGTACTCTCCTCTCATAGAACGCTCGCCGACGTTATTGAACTTCGCATCGTTGGAATGCAAAGAAAGTTCATTCCCCCAAACCGCCCAAATTTTCTTCGCAGCCTACAAAAATCACTTGAACGATCTTTACGACCCCCTATCACGACTCTTACAACCTGAATAATCAAAAAATGATTTAGAATGATCCTTTGAAAGATGAGAAACTAATTTCCAGTGCATTTGAACAACGCAAAGTGCAACACGACACCATAACGTTCGCTAAACTCACCACGAGAGACGTTACTCGAGATATGGCAGAGCTGGCGGACATCGAAGACGTGACATCGGGAATCGCTGCAAATCGATATCGAAGGAGGATGAAGATCCGCTATCTATTATCGAAAAAGTCAAAATGCAACACGGCTGGTGCCTCGTATACTTGCGGATGCACATATATTCTGCTGGGCAAACATACGTGGAGCTTATCTCTCCCTCTCCCCGCCCTCCCCAATCTCTCTCTCGCTGTCTCTCGCAGGTATAATATCAGAACACGACGAGGAGCATCGTAAACCGGAAAATGCAACATTGCACATAGACAAGCAAACCAACAACGCCCTAGATAACGGAACACGATTCCTGGTCTCTGCAGGGGAGTACATCACGTCCGTCCACCACCCCCGTACAGGGAGCTGGTGGACTATAAACTAGCGCCTATGGTACCCGGCTCGAGTGAATGCGCGAACTAATGCGGGCATTTTGCGAGAGGAATTTACGCGTTTATGCAAGTATCGTATCTTACAGTAAGACAAAGAAGAATTCATGGAGCATGATGGTCTATCAATCACACAGTGCATGTATGACGGGTATTTACAATCATCGATCTGATGTTGTTGGCACAGTTGATTGTGACCCTCCTACCCCCCCCCCCCCCCGTCCTTTATCCAGCTGTTTCTTTTTTCATTCTCCCTTCGCTTCTGCCTCTCACTATTCTCTCTGCATATCTAATCGCCTTCATCCCTTTTATTCCCCCCGCCACCCTTTTTCCCTTTCCCTTTTTTATCTTTGCTTCACTTTCACTACCCCGTTCTAGCTCCATTCTTGCCCAATCTCTCTCTCGCTTTCTTCCTTTATCTCTTTCTCCCTCTCGATCGTAAAATATCCAACGAAAAACCTTAACCCAGGCGATTTAATACGCGGTACAGTGCATGCTATTCCGTGCGGAAAATTGACAGGGCATCCCTTATAAAAATAAGGGCCTTCAAGGGCTTATTTGAGGCTTTCCTTATCAGGGAATGCCTCAAGTAAGCCCTTGAAGGCCCTTATATGGCAATCCCCACAGGGGTTGGCATAATAAGGGCCTTTGTGGGTCCTATTGTGGCAATCCCGACAGGGTTTGCCACCATAGGACCCGGATTAGGGGTTATTAATGATTAATTAATAAGTTATTGATTCATTATTAGCATTACATTTTATTTAATCCTAATAAATCTGTGATTCGGTTTCATCTGTTCAAAAAACAATTTACTTGAATTCGCCAAATGGATCTATTGGATTTTTCAAAATTTAAATTAAATAGAATTTTCGTAGAGTAATCCATTTTTCTATTTATTGTAAAGATGGAATATCAGAGTATTTTGAGAATTACTTATTTCAAAAATGAAATGTTAGGTTATTTTGAGAATTATTTATTGAATAAAAATGGAATATTACGGTATGTCAGGAATTATTTATCGATCAAATGGAATATTCGATTATTTAAAGTTAAATAAAATTCGAAATTTTTTTTTTCGTGGAACGAATACTCGACATAATAAAATATTTTTATTTCATATTAATATTTCGTCCGCTCCTCGTAAATGAACAATTTCGTTGACTCGAGGGATTTTTTTCTGTCTTTTTCCGCGCTCGGATTACGCGAACGTGACAGTATTATCGAATAACTGATCGATGCAAAAAAGAAAAGTTATTCAACGAAGTGTCGTGGTTACGATAGTGTAATACTATACTAGTAACAGAAATAGAGTGACGATATACGGTGACGATATAAAAGAGAAACGGTGACGACATAAAAAAAATGTGCAACGGAAATTCTTTCATATTTATAATTTCTTTAATTTTATTGTGACCCATCGCCTTTTTTTACAGATTTGAAACGCAGACCTCGGATGAGAATTCGAAAGAAAAAATCGGTGATTTTTGTAGGCAAAGTTTGGTCAGGTCGACCAAATTGATGTCCATTGCGTTCCAACGATGGGAACTTTGACATCGTGTAATAACCGGGGCCGAGGTTGCGCACTGTGAGAGAAATTATACTCAAGTGAATTGTTGTTATAAACGAAAAAAGTCGGTTATCTGATAGAGCATCACTATCGAGGGACAAAGCTACCGAGGAAGCTGATAATGTCACGAGAATAGCTAGTTAATTGAATGAGCCCGAGACCAAGACTTCTGGTCTATATATATATATCTATATAAAAGAAGTCTCCAGTCAAGACGCTGCCACGCCTTTGAAAATCGGACTTATCGGTAGACTTATCGTCTGGAAGTCAAGAGTACATGAGACACTCCAAGTGCAAGTAGGACGGTGGCCCTGACCATTGGTTCTGTTTCCCCCTTCAATTTTATTCCTTCATATACCGATGCGGCAAAAAAAATCGCGGCCTGACGAGCTTTGGAACTTTCGAAAAGTAGATGCATGCGAGCATTCAATGAATGATGATATCCCATCACGGATAATGCGTTTCCAGGCAAACGTTTCATTTGATCCGAATTTGAGTATTTCGCGAGACGACGCAAATCTAGAAAAAAAATAGTTGTGACATGCATTAATTTGTTACAATCATGCTAGAAGATTATGAAAAAATAATGCCTCCCTTATAAGTAAAAATATGTCTTTGATGGACAATGATTTGTTTTTATTTTTATGAATTTCTTTTTTTTGACAATTGAGAAAAATGGACACCCTCTAATGTTGTACGTTTATTTGTTGAGACGCTGCGCATTACCCTCAAGGACTTTCATAAACCCTGCCATTGAAAAGACTCATAGAGGAATTAAGGGGCTATACCAGTGTGACATTTTCAAAAAAATCGATTTTTTTGCCTTTTTCTACAGTTTATACTTTCGAGAATATCATTTATATCGTTTATATCAATATCATTTTATCTTGCAAAAATGGATAGTTAAATCTTTAAACGGGTCTTTTTTCGTAATGAGATTTCTCAAATTTGCTGACATTGTAACTCGAAGAGCAATTATCCGATTGATTTTAAATTTGAACTGAGTACTCTTGAATATATTTACTCTACAATGATGGAGGAGGATATTTTTGATTGGATGAAAATTAACGATTTGGGATTTTAAAAAACGACAATTTTATAGGCAAGAAAACAGACGATTTTCATAACTACGCCATTTTGTTAGATTTTGATATTTTTCGAAAATCCTACGTCATTGTACAGGAAGTACCTTCCAGTTTAACGACATTTTTCCCTTTTTTGGTCTCTGCTACTCAATCGGCCGGAATCATGTCAGCAGTGGAGGAACTTTTTTTTGCGCCTCCGAAGGCAGCGCATAAGTCGCTTGGACCTCAATATTTTTCTATGAAAAAATTATGTAATATAGGTCAAATATATCCTTAGTTTTCCGAAACATTTAATTGAGTACTTTTCTTCTAAAAAATTTCCCGTAAATCACCCAAATTTTCAGCGTTCACACTGGAATAGGCCCTTCAGGATGTAGCCTGGTGTTCAGGCCCGTTTCCGATGCTTATTTCAGAATTTTCAAAATAACAAAATAAAATATAATCATTTTAATTTTCTCACCTGTTTCTATTGATATCGTAAACTATTGTAAGGAAAAAAAATCCGAAAACAATCATAAGTATGTAAAAAAATCAACTGGTTCATTCTACATCATTTTTTAATTTAATTTTACCGATTATTACTTCAACAATCATTCATTTAAGCAATTTCTCGAGGCGGGACACCACTGCGACGAGTAAAAAAAACAATTTTTTTTAATTTCGCAAAGCCGGTTTACATATCCAAGAATATGTGAAAGAAATGTCAAGTTAAAATATTAAAAATTGAGCAAGTTATAGATGATTCAGTAGGAGCAGGTAGCGCAACGATTTGCGTATACTGAAACTCTCAATCGCGTTTTTCTCGAAACGACTTTTCTCGACCTGGCCGGAATCGTAACTCTAGCTATAAGTGGCCGATTGTCAATTTTAAAAAGCCGCAATTTACGCAATCGCAGTAGCTATCGTTGTACGTATCCGTTGTTTTAATTTACTATTTTTGAAGCCCCCGAATATAAGTAAAAATGTCGCCAAAATTACACTTTCTTTTTTAATACCTGCCATTTTGTGATTTTTTTTTTTTCGAAAAACCTTTAAGCAGAATTGCATGTATGTATATCATAAAACTTTTTTATTTATATTTTTCGGGCAAACTGTTGTTAAGGCCTTACCCCTACTTGTAGCGCAAAAAAGGCCTTTTTCATGAATTTTTTTAAAGAAAACTACAAAACTTTTTTAATCGATCAATATACCATCTTAAAGAACACATCTTGAAGAACTTTCAGTAATTTTTTTATTGAAAAATATTACATTGTTTAGTGGCAAATGGCCGTCAATGAAATAATGTTTTTATATACACGGTTTGCGGTGACCAACATTGTGGCGAAGTGGATCATCTGAAAAAAAAAATGCGAATGGATTTAGTCAAATATAAGTATAAACTAGTCTTTAATCGAAGGATTTTAAAAAATATTCATTTTTCACAAAATGGCGGACAGTCAAAGTTAATGGTTCGATTTTAACGAAAAAAACGGCCGTTTTTTGGCTATAAAACGGCCAATTTTTTTTCGAAAAAAAAAATTAAACGATTAAAGACTACATTTTTATGTATTAAATAAGCCTGCAAAACTTCAAGAAAATCGGTTCATTAGTGTTCGAGTAATCTTGGTTACCGACTTCACAAATGCCATTTTGAGAAAAACGCGTTTAAAGTTTCAATTTCAGTTTACACGAAGAACGGATTCTTCTCTTTCAACGCTCATATCTCAGTCAATTTTGTTCGGATCGACTTGAAATTTTCAGGACATATTCTCAGATACTTATACTTCAAAAAAATGCAATAAAAAAAAATCGATTTTTTTAAAATCCCAAGTGGGGGTAACCCCTTAAGTTATCGATCTGGCCGTTGGACCACATTTTTTACACAGAGGTGCTATTATCATATTAATAACGTTGGTAATTTTACATTTTATTTAATTACAATACCCACGAAAAAAGTTCAACATATGCGTAATAACATACCTTTTTTTCAAAGTCAAAATAAATAATCCAGTGAACAAAAAAAATTACCTTTTTTCGGCCCGTTACAGCAGTGTCCCGATTTAAGAACTCTTTGGCACTTTTATTACTCGAAATCAAGGTTCACATTTTGAATATGTCCGATTTTTTCCCAAATTCTCGTCAAATCGCAAAACGCCAAAATTCCATCGAATAAAACTTTTGGAAATATATCTTCGATAAGTCATTTCTCCATTATAGATATCAGCAAAAAACTAAAATTTCCTCCAAAGTATCAACGACGACCATAAATGCAGAGCACCCCAATGAGCGCACTAATGATCGAGCTTGCGGCTCAATCCTGCAGCGCGATAGAGACAGAATGGAAATTTGAAGTCATTCCTATCTTCCGATAACAAAAAGGCACATCAGTTAATCTTCGACTGGCTCTCGAGCGTACAGTTCGTTTGCGGACGAACACCCGCGAGGTATAAGCTTGCTCGGAAAACTTGATTCTTTACTTTGATCTCCGCCTCTGTCCCTTAACTTGTCCGCGGCTGATAAGATTTCCCATCTCTGTTCCATCGTCAAGGTATCCCAGCGGCGAGGCGGAAAAAGATCGCCGGAGTGAGTGCGGGAGTGCTCGAAAAAATCTACTCGGCAGGCAGGGCATGGGGCGAGAAAAGTACGATGAGTGAAAGCAAAGAAAGCACAAAGTTGCTTTACCCGAAAATTTTCCCGGTCTCCGCGATGATACTCGAGTGTGGATCTGCCACGAAGTTTTTCGATCTCTAGCCAATTCGACGTCTTTTTTCTCGATACGTATCAAGAAAGAAGCTAAGGAAAAGCCGCTGGCTGATCCGTCACGATTCACTTAAAATTAAATTGATGAAGAGAAAAAAATGATATTGTATCAGTGAAAAAAAAAATAAAAATAAATAAAATAATTTTACCGTGACCACCACGAGTTGCAATTCGAGTATGATCCAATTCCATGACGTTGAAGTTTACAGTATTACAATGCGGGGATCCTTTTTTAAAAATTTTTTTTTATTGGGATATTGAAAAAGTTCCCGCTGTTTTTTCGTGAAACTTAATGCTTTCTTTGAAAAAGTTATTCCTAATGCTTGCAAACTTTTCGAAACTGTTGCATGATCAACACCTAATAATTCTGCAAGTTCAGTTAGCGTCGAACTCGTGTCTTCATGAAGTAGTGCCTCCAATTCGACACATCAAAATCGTTATTTTTTAAACGTTTGAACCAGTGGTTCCCAATTAGTCCTTCCTGAGTTCCACTTCAAGAAAAATCGTACCTTATACTATGTAGCCAAAATGATAAATAAACCATGAAATCAGTTTTTCGAAATTTATTAACTCTAAATCGTAATCTTTATTAATGCGATAAAAATTTTATAATAATGATGAAAATCACATATGGTTATTTGAGTTTAATGAGACAAGTGTGCACGTTCATTGTAGCACAACTCTGAAAAATCATAATTGAAAATCACATGTCGTTATTTGAGTTCAACGACAAATTTAAATTTATTTCAAGACAAATGTGCACGTTTCTTTTTGCACCACTCTGAAAAGTCAGGTTGATTTTTAGTGAGCTTGAGTTTTAAGGCCTTAGGCCACTGTAGAGGCCGAACAAATTGGCCTTTCGGGGATTTTTTTCAGAAAAAATACAAAATAAATCGAGATTACAAAAAAGGGTGTTTTTCATACATATCAATGACTGTGTACAATAATTTTTTTGAAAGGATTAATGTCAAAATGGCGGCTGTGCAGCGTTTATCTCAAAACTGCATTTTTTAAGTTGGCCGGAAACATAACTCAATTTTCATCCGATTCACTGGAAATGTTGAATATATCTTGAGAAATGCATTGTCTATGGAAGTACGTAGGTTTTTTTTAATATTGCATAGTTCATTTGTTATTAACAATTGTCTGACGATTTTTTAGGCTACTTTTCGGAAAATGAAAAATTTGCCTAAAAAATCGTCACATCATTGTTAATAACAAATGCAATATTAAAAAAATCCATCTTGAAATTAATCGCTTCAAAAAAATTATTGTATACAGTCACGGATGTATATGATAAACACTCTTTTTTGTAATCTCGATTTATTTTGTAGTTTTTCTGAAAAAAAATTCCCAAAAAGCCTATTTTTTCGGCCTCTATCTCTCTTTTTTCTTAAATAAAGTAGTGCAGTAAAATTTTCCGCAAATACTCTTTATTGGCACGAAATTTGACATGTTTAACACTATGAAAAAAAAAATTGGCGATCTCAATCGCCAATTGAGATCGTACATTGCCAATAAGAACACGTAGAAACGTTTGACCAATTTCACAGTCTGACTCGCCGAAATTATTTTTTAATTATCATAAAGAATTAATTTTCGTTGCATTCCAACGACGCAAGCTTCAACGACACAAAATTCCATAAAGTATGGCGAAAAAGGAAGTGCCAGGCTTGAATGAAAATAATAATAATAATAATTATAATAATAAATCTGGCAACGGGGACTTCGTAGAGTAATTCGATATGTCCGTGTAGCCATAGCGCGCGTTTGACTGCGCTAACGAGCAACTTTGAATTTACACTGTGAAATGTGCAAGCTGCGATTCAATTGAGTTCCTCTGTGCGATCGTCACAAAGGCGGATATAGCGGGCGGTGAATAAGGCATAATAGCCTGCATTTGACGCGAGGAAAAGTCACCGAGGCTCCGAAGCACAGAGGAATAAAATATTCGCGAGAGGAATATTCCGTTGTGTATCTCACTCACACTATGCACATCTACTCGCATACGTGCTCGAATCAGCGAGAATCGGGGAGCCAAAGCTTCGAAGTGTGAAAAGCCGAGAGGGAAATAAGTGACGAGAGAAAAAAAGGAACCAAAAAAAAGCAGAAGGTAACGTCTATGATCCCAGCTCGTTACATTAGGAGACAATGGACTGAACACGCTAAAAGAGATTGCCGCCCCTTCGTGCGGTGAATGCACAAGGCTGTCCCTCGTGGGTTCTTACATATTTATCACCTACCCTTGCGGACTACCATCGACCTTGCGCCTTCTTTCCTTTTTTTGTCTTCCTCTCGGCCAAGTGTCACGCGGATAGTCACCCTTTTTTTTCTGCCAAAGGGCCCGCGAATGTCCCTTGTGCGTCAACCCGCATGCTTTCGCACATACGCACGCATACGTATAGGCAGTGCCTTCTTGAACGGGCGTAGGTGCACTTGACGTTTTTTTGAAGAACAGCTAAAGGGCCAACTCCGCATTTGACAAGGTCCCGATTATCCCGTGGACGAAATGTATATTTGATTTTTTGTGTAATGGCTTTTTGTGTTTTTTTTCAATATGTTCGATGTACAGTCAGGTATCAGTTTTGTTGGATTCGAACGGATTGGATCGAAATGATGGATTTCATAATCAATTGGGGTGTTGCAGTTTGCCGATTTATGATGTTAAAGTTTGTGTGGTTGGAATGCAACGAAAATTAGTTCTTTTTAATTAATAATTCTTCAAATCATTTTTCTTTGCCTGTGAACATCATTCAAATGCTTTTATGTATTGATACGTAAAAGCATTTGGATTATATTCACAGGTAAAAAAAATGATTTCAAGAATTGTTAATTGAAAAGAATTGATTTTCGTTGCATTCCAACGATGCAAACTGCGACATCGCAAATGAATACGAAATTCATCGGTTCGATTTACCAAATGGGCATGACGCTGAAGTTTGCATCGTTGGAATGCAACGATTTTTTTTCTTCATTTTATGCTCATACAAAGCCTGTTTTGGCTGAAAATTGATATCCCAAATCTTTTATAAGAATTCTTATCAAAGGTTTTTTTAAGTCATTTTAAATTGTTTGGGTTATCAGCTCAGTTGGAAATTCTTTTGTATTTTTCATTTATTTATTCTTATTGTTATCTAAAATACTGTTACCTAAAGATTATTTAGATGTAAAATGTTAATATCTATAAAATATAAAATGAAATAAGACTGTTAAAAATATATATATATATATATATGGATAAAATAATCGTTGCATTTCTATAATTTAAACTTCAACACCATAATTCGTTACGCTCTAAGGGGGAAGATACCTTTAGGCGAGGAAAAAATTGCGGATTTTTATGATTTTTTTAAAAGGAAAGATTTCTTCACTATTTTAGAGACTTAGGCTATGTTTCATTACTACTTTTGGCTATTACATGTAATTTTGTTTTTCATTGATCTTTCACAATGGCGGAGGTATATCACGGTCTTCTAAACTGCACATTGAAAATGACCTGACGTATAGCTAAAAAACTAATCGATTGATCCTAAAGAATTTTGGTATAAATCTTTCTAACCTTTGCGTCTAAAATATGACACTAAATATTTTTTTCAAATATTTCTTTATTGTGAAAATTAGCTATTTATTCTGAAAATTCAATCTTTTTGTTTCAGAGCGTACCATTTCATCGATTTTCAACATTAATCACTTTTTCTTGGTTAATATTCTGCGTAACAGTGTTAATGAAAGAAAAATACCCGTTGGTTTTTTTTCCGATTAATTCCGCCGACGCTACGTGTCACGACGTCTGACGACATCCGTCCCAAACCGTTTAGAAGAAGACCGTACGGTACCTCCGCCATTTTTAAAGATTATTTTTTTTCCAAATACCATGTAATAGCCAAAAGTAGTAATAAAATATACCGCAAGTCTCAAAATTAGTAAAGAAGTCTTCGCTTATAAAAAAAAAAAAACATAAAAATCAATAAATTTTTACGCGCCTAAAGGTATCTCTCCCCTTAAAAACTGAGCGTTCAACCCGGTGTGACAACAAGAGCCCTAAACAAGTGTAAAAAAAACGCTCTAAAAAGTGCAATAATGAAAATGCGAAAAATCGTGAGTTCGGCAATAGCGAACACACGGAAATGTGGAAAAAACTCGACGACCTAAGGAAGTAAAGCCAGATTGCACACCGTCTGTTAAAAATAACATATGTACTTCGCGGTGCGCGAGCCTCGTTGGAGAGAATTTCAGGGAATTTCAATACGGTGCTTCAAATTTCATAATCGAATTACTGGAGCACGTAGCACTGCTAACCTACATACAGCCATAAAGAGCAATATATAGGAAACATTTGAAATGGGGCCCGTCCTCGACATACTAGAAATATACCTCGTTAAATATTATATTCTCGCGTACAAATGTAAGCACCCTTTGTCCGTCATTTCTGCGTTCTGAGAAAAATAAAATGAAGGGAGACATCGAGAGAGAAAGAAAAGACCAGTAACGTATACGTATGACTATATATGATTATGGAAATATTGTATCGTTAAAATTCATATGATGATACCGGAAAAGACCGCGTAGTAAAATGGCAAACCATATATATATATATATATATATATATATAGGGTGTCCCTCTTAGGGATTAGGGATAAAAATTGACGATTTCGTAGGCAAATTTATGGAACATAAAAAATTTGCATAAAAATCGTCGGATAATTGTTAATAACAAATGAACTATGTAATAAAAAAAATCCTACGAACTTCCATAGACAATGTATGTTTCAAGATATATTCAACATTTCAAGTGAATCGGTTGAAAATTGTCTGAGTTATGTTCACGGCCAACATGAAAAATGCAGTTTTGAGATAATCGCTATACAGCCGCCATTTTGAGATTAATCGCTTTAAAAAATTATTATATACAGTCACTGATATGTATGATAAATACCCTTTTTTCAAATCTCAATTTATTTTGTAATTTTTCTGAAAAAAGCCTATTGTTTCGGCCTCTAGATTGGCCTAACCCCTTAAGGGGGAGATACCTTTAGGCGAGAAAAAAAATCCTGATTTTCATGATTTGTGTTTTAAAGGAAAGATTCATTCAACATTTTTGAGACTTAGGGTACGTTTTATTACTACTTTTGGCTGTTACATGGTAGTTTTTTATTATTCATCATTCGAACTGCATTTTCAAAACTGGCGTGACGTATAGCTAAAAAAACTAATCGAACGATTCTGATAAAATTTGGTATAAACCTTTCTAACCTCATTGTCTAAAACATGATTCCGACTGTTTTTTCCCAAAATTAGCTATTTTTCGGAAAATTCTATCTCTCGTTCTTACTTCTTCTTGGTTCATATTCTGCGTATGAGTATTAATGAAAGAAAAATCTTCGTTGGTTTTTTTATCAGATTAATTCCGCCGACACCACGTGTCACGCCGTGCGACAACATCCATCGCACCTCCGCTATTTTTGAAAGGTCAATCATTTTTTAAATACCATGTGACAGCCAAAAGTAGTAATAAAACATACCCTAAATCTAAAAAATGGTGAAGAAATCTTTCCTTTCGAAAAAAAAAAAAAAACAATAATGAAAATGCGCGACTTTTTCCTCCCGTAAAGTTATCGCCTCTTTTTACTTCCTCATTTTTATTATCATCCAGAATGATTTCCTACATATTTAGGCTGAAGACAAGGATCCTGAAAAAAGTTTAAGTGATATTGGGGGGGCTTAATGTGCCCAAAAAAATTGGGCTACGAAACTTTCGTTGCGTTGGAACGAGGCAAACTTCAATGTCATTAAACCCCGCAAAGGCATACGTTGGAACTCGGGGAATAGATAGAAGTCAAGGCAGCTATATTTACACATATTTATATATATACGACGGAGTCGGATTATAGGGTCGCATCGTATTAGGGGTTTTATACCAAGGTTGTTATGAAAAACACGTTTTCTATATAGTAATTATAATCATATTATAGAAATTACATCACTCACAACCACGTCATCGGAAAAGAAAACACCAACGATTCAGCCAGACAATGATTAAAGCTAATAAAAACTGTTTTACGATGGGTATTTGCCTTCTTCTTGTGAATGCTGAATGGTATCCCCATACCCTCCTTTTAAAAGAAATATCATGTTATCCCTTTGAAAGGAAAATCGCATTCTTCTTGACCTATCCGAATGAAGCAAACGACAAAGAAGTCTTACACACGTATTCATAGATGTTCCTTGAGGAATACGTTTGTTGGCCTGACTAGATCCGTCCTTGGGGGATTTCAACGAATTATTTATTGAAAATAATGGAACATTAAGCTATTTTAAGAATTATTTATTCTATCCACCCAAAAAGTGCTTGTACTCTAACATTAAAATATTATAGAGTTTCATCTCATGGATCTGAAGTTTGCATCGTTGGATTCCAAGGATTTTTTTTTTATTTTTGTTATTTTCCAATTAATTTCTTTTTTTTTTCGTTTATTTCGTCTCTAGACTATATAGACTATATTCTATACTACTATCTGTCGAGGCCCTATAAAACGTTCAAAAAACTTTGGTGGGCCATTATCCACCCTCATTGAGGGGTTAACAGAGAATAAAAAATATCTCGAGCGGTACAGGCATTGCCATTTTTTTTCGCGTTATAAATTCGCCACGAAAAAATTAGCAACGATTTTTAACTTCCGGAACTCACCCTTATTGGGGGGGGTGCAAGATGGAGAAATCGTATCGTCAGCGCGAAAGAGATTCTCATCTTTTTTATTTACCTTACATATTCCTAGTGACTCGGGAAAGCCACGAAAAAATTGGCAACGATTTTTAACTTCCGGCACTCACCCTTATCGGGGGGGTGCAAGATGGAGAAATCGTATCGTCGGCGCTAAAGAGATTCTCATTTTTTTTACTCCTTTACTCCTACATGCTCCTAGTGACTAGGGAAAGCCACGAAAAAATTGGCAACGATTTTCAACTTCCGGAAGTCATCCTCGGGGGGCGAGGGTGAGCTCCGGGGGGTGAAAGTCGAATAAACATCGTATTTCCGCCGGTAAAGACATTCTCATATTTTGTCGGTCACGTGTGCAGGGAAATTGTGAACACGTTCATTTTCAAATGCCAAAGGTTCGGGAAGAAAGTTTCAGTTTTCACGCCAACGCAATCCGGACGGACAAAACCTTCCGAAATCATAGATATCATCTAGCATCGTGATCTAAACCTACCCGCTTAAGTTCGACCGGAATAGACGAATGTACAGACTGCCAATGCAATTTTGTAATATTATAAAGACTCGGGCGTGGGTGGTGTGTACACTGTAAAAAATGATATGAAATTTACGATACATTTAAGATACAAAGGAATTGAATTTTACGAACTCAGTAAATGGAATTAAATTTGAAACACTTGTACCGTAAATTTAAAACAGGAACATGAAAATCTAACGTGGATATAGAATTTAATAGATGCAACATGGAATTTCAAAGACAAGTTTGTAAATTTGTGGAAAATGTATTGCATTAACCCGTCTCTTCAATTGAAAATTACTACAGATGTATAATAAATCAGCTATAAAAAACAGAGCATTGAAAATACAAAACAAGTTTGAAATTTATTTACAGCAGCCTGAAAAATATAATATATGTGAATCTGAATTTTACGATACGTACAATGCATGATCACAACAGATTTATTAAAAAGTGCGAAACTGCAATTGAAAAAAAAAATCATAAACGCTGGTGAAAATCACATGAAACAATGTGAAAATTATATTAAATTTACACTACATTTAAGGCACAAAAGAATTGAATTTTACGAACTTAATATACGAACGAATTTAATATACACTCGTATATTGATATCAGCAAATGGTTCTTGATTTCAATATACATGGACGTGAACATTTGTTTACACGTGCATTATTTTTCAAACGCACAAGTATATTAATATTACGGAGCTACACTTTTATTTTTAAAATAACCTGCTTTGGATTTTCAAAATATTATCTGACATTTCGAAAACGGCGTCCGCATAAAAACATCATACACTTGTGTATTAATTTTTACACAGAAGCTTTTTACAGTGTACATTAAAAGTAATACTCTGTTTCCGTGAAATTAATACACACCCGTATGCTGATATTAGCAAATGATTCTTGAATTTAATATACACTCGTAGTTTGATATCAGCAAATGGTTCTTGATTTCAATATACTTGGATGTGATTATTTCTTTACACGTGTATTATTTTTCACACGCACAAGTATATTAATATTACGGAGCTACACTTTCATTTTTTAAATAACCTGTTTTGGATTTTCAAACTGGTATCTGAAATTTCATAAGCGGTATCCGCATAAAAACTTCCTACACTTGTGTATTAACTTTTATACAGAATTTTTTTACAGTGTATGTTAGACTTAGATGCGCGAACATGTAGAGTAAGAAAACACATGTAGAGATTCTTTTCGATGCGTCACATGATGTGACATGCGATTCAATCGCTGCGCTCGTCACAGATTAGCATCAAAAGTCGACGACCTCCGGAAAGTGGATTGCAGACCTGCGGTTTGTGGTAGACCCTCTGAGTTCGACCAGTTGGTTCGTTCTTTATCTATCTTCTATCTCTTTCCCTCTCTAATCCTTGCCCCCGTGCGCTATGTAGCGTAACGTATTGCGCGCTAGATATGTGTCTCGTGCAGCCGTACAAAGTTACCCCTTGGCTGGCTGGATCGTCTGCAGATTTTCTCTTCTTTCTCTCCGTTTGAACGGTCGCAGCTGATTGAGTCTACACAGAGCGTTCCATGTCAACTGGAACATCATCCAATCTTGAGTATCGAAAACGACGTTTTTTTTTCTCATTAAGGCGAGATATACATTTACCACGATCAAAAAATCGATTTCTGTTTCTTTTCTTCAAGGCCTTAGGCCACAGTAATGGGTATAAAATCATGTGCGAATTTAACCAATTTTTTTCGTATCCAAAAGTGATTCACTCATAACATTAATTACACATCCATTTAGTATGAATATCAAGCTGTTAGAAAATATTTTTTTTTTTTCGATGTACAAAATGGCCGCCTACTCGAAACTTCTCGAAACAGCTTTTTTCCAATTGGCTTGATAAATAACTTCAACAGTTTTCACTCGATTTACTTCAAATTTGAAAATTATGTTCCTAATTGCATTTCGCAGAGAAGTACGTACGGAATTTCTGATTAATCGAAAACTTTTCATTTTATGAGCAGTTATAACGAAATTTTTCACTGCGAATTCATTTCTTAAGTTCAAATACCAACAACTTTAGGATAAAACAATATTTTCTAAACTCCGTACGTACTTCTCTAGGTATTCTAATGTAAATTGAAGAGAATTTTTTCTTTTTGCTCTAGGTAAAAAAATTGTGGATGCGAAATGTCACGCCGCGCAGCGCCTAAAAAAAAGATAACGAAAGAAAATATTAGGTCAGCCATTTTGTATATCGAAAAAATATATATGTATATTTTCTAACAGCTTGATATTCATACTAAATATATGTGTAATTAATTTTATGAGTAAATCACTTTTTCGTACGAAAACAAATTGTTAAATTCGCACATGATTTCGTACCCGTTACTGTGGCCTAAGGGCTTAAACGATAGAACTATATATGTAGAATATTTTCCCAAAGTTTCAGAGCGAAATTCGAAAAAAATCAACCGTTACAGCCAACGCTGTGCATCAACGCTGTGCCTCACCGCTCGGATTCGGAGCGGGCGTGAACTTCAAACGCGTTTCTCTCAAAACTGCATTATCGAAATTGGCGCGCAGGATTACTCGAAAACTATTAAGCCGATTGAGTTGAAACTTGGTAGAAATATTGATAATATTGGTACCTTCCACTTGACGAGAACTATTTTTGAAAAATTCGAAAAAAAAAACTACTTTTTTAATCCACATTTTACAGAAATGTTGCGTGAAATGTTGATTTTTTTGTAAATGCGTGCCATTTTGTTTAATTTGCATTTTCTTCTTTTTAATTACCGTCACATAGAAACTATACATGTTCTAACTGAAAAAATGTTTGAAGTTTTTTGCAAATCAAAGTCTATGGGAAACTAGACTGCACGCCGATTCGCAACACCCACGGCGACCTTTCCACACTCTGCCACAGCTCCGTCATATTGATGATGAATTAATTAAAAAAAATTGTTTTGTATACTCAAATATACTATTGAAGTATACTTAAAGTTTGATAATTATAGAATAATTGTCTCTTAGGTTAAAAAATCACTTAATATTGCTTATTTTTTTCCTGTCTAAATGTATATCCCGCCTTAAGGGATATACATACCATACATGCCTATTCTACTGTAAGGGGATGAATAGATCAAATTTTTATTTTTTGCATTTTTCAACGCTATTCCATCATAGAACTGATATCCAATTGCTGGTAAGGTCGATTTTCACTTTGTCGACTCAGTAGAGCGCTTCAAAGCAGAAGCGCTGTAGTACGGCTACCCGCTGCGCGTGCCTGACAGCTATTGGGAACAGCTGTTTTGAATGTATACCTCAGTATACACATATACACGTATACTTCTATACATTTACTGTATAGTAGTAGTCTGTCTTTTTACTGTGAGTAAAAGAACGTTCTACCGGTTAGTATAGTATAGTAAACTTTAAACGCGTTTTCTCGAAATGACTTTTGTTCCCCTGGCGTTGGTGATTGCAGAAAAACGGCATAGCCAATCGGGCTAAATTTTTTGCTGCATATTTAGAATATGTATGGCTATCGCCCGAACTAAGCTTATTAAAAAATATTAATTTTCACTAATACTTTCGACCGAATTATGACGAAAAAAAACGTGTTTTCCGAAAACTTTTACACAGAACGACGCCGTTTTGTTATTTTGCAATATGAAATAATAATCTTAGTTCGGGTGATAGCGACACTCATACAGATTAAGAATCTTTTTGAATTTTTTGTTTCCGATCATGTGGAGAGCGTAAATCATCAACTCTAGCAACATACTTTTTTTATGTTTTTACACGAGTATAAATTGTTAATTAAATATACATTTATATGCAACAAGGAAAATTGTATTCCAATTCGTAAGAGCAAAAGTCGTTAAGCAAAAAAAGCTTGTACCGAGACATGCAACCGTTAAAAAAAAATAGCTTTTGTTTTTAGCCGTCACAATAGAGGAGCCCCTTAAAGGAGGAGATAGCTTTAGGGGAGGAAGAAATTGCTGATTTGCGTCATTTTTTTTAAAGCAAAGATTTCTTCACCTTTTTTAGACTTAGGGTATGTCTTATTATTACTTTTGACTGGTACATGGTATTTTGTTTATTGATCTTTAAAAATGGCGGAGCTATTGCAGGGTCTACTAAACTGCATTTTAAAAACTGGCGTGACGTATAGCTTTAAAACTAATCGACCGATTCTGATGAAATTTGGTAAAAAAAATTCTAACCTTATTGTCCAAAACACGACCCTAAATATTTTTGAAAATTAAAAAAAAGTACTTTTTATTGCAAAATGTAGCCATTTTCTTCGGAAAATTCAATTTTTTGTTTCAAAGCGTAACATTTCATCGATTTTCACTTTTTCTTCGTTCATATCCTGCGCATGAGTGTTAATGAAACCAACAAATATTTTTCTTTCATTGACACTCTACGTAAAATACGAACGAAGAAAAAGCGAGAAATGTTTAAAATCAATGAAATAATAGGCTTCGAAACAAAAAAAATGTAATTTTCCGAAAGAAAATGGCTACATTTCGCAATAAAAAGTACTTTTTTTTATTTATTTCTAAACGAAGACCGTACCATACCTCCGCCATTATTGATGATTAATAAAATATGAAAATACCATGTAACGGTCAAAAGGAGTAATAAAACATTCCCTAAGTCTCAAAAATGGTGAAGAAATCTAACCTTAAAAAAATCATAAAAATCAGTAATTTTTTTCTTCGCCCAAAGGTATCTCCCGCCGAATCTACGTCTCCATGATCGAAAACAATAAATCGAATTATCGTTTCTTTTTGTCGTTTGAGCAATTTTTTTCCTATACGTATTTCGCTGGAACGAAAAAACGACCTGCTTCCGATTTTTCATTGTTAAGCAATCCATTTGCGTTTTTTTTTTTCCGTTGATCATTCCGGAGGATATATCTCGTTAAGCTGAACAAAAAATAGAACCTCGCCAATTTATTTTCGAGGTCGAAAGATTGATTCTCATCTGAGTGGAGTGGGAAGAGAAGAAAAGCAAGCATTTCATCCCACCTGGAGGAGCGAGCAAGAACATTCCGTGAAAAAAGTTGGATAAACTCGATAACAAATGGAATTATGAATCAGTCGAGTTGATATTGAGAAACTCGGTAGATGTGAACCTCGAGATAGCGCGCATAACGAGAGTCAATTAACTCCGAAAGGGCTAACTTCGTGTGTAGAGAACAGGCGTATATATACCTTATTAATTGAACGCCCGCCCACAGGCGGTACGTGTATCGCATGTACGTTCATACACAGTCCAAGGTGCCGCAATCGATTGTCACTGATAAACGTGCATTGTGTGACGTTATCGTTACTCGCATTATATCAGTCGCGTGTCGAATTACTTGTGACAAAAAAAAACCATTTTTTTAACGAGACTGTAATTTGCATCCTTGGAATGCAATGAAAATTATTATTTTTCAATTGACCGAATTTTTTTTACCGAATATTTCTTACGTAAATGCCACAATAATTTGTCAATTCACTCATTTAGAGATCTGGAATGTAAATCTGAAAAAAGATATTTTAATATAATAAAAGTGAGGACAAAAAAGTACAAAAAATGAATTCTCGTTGTACTTTAACGATGCAAACTTCAGGACCCTTTTTTCGAGTACTTTGATTCTCGTTCTTTCGTGACCTTTTTCGCTTATTTTTTGACGATTATTATGATATGGCGACGATTTAGAATTCGTGGTGAAATATCTAAAATTTCGTCGTTTCAATGAACTCAGCAACGAATTGCAAATAAAATGACGACAATGTGATTATTGCTTGTTCGATGAATTCAGAAGGAAAAAATGAACTGTAAAGAGGAGAATTTATTACTTGAAACAAATTAAAATTGTGCTTTCACGAAAGAATTCAAATTATTAATCGTCCGTGATAACGTAATTGGACGAGCTATAGATCTAAACGGGGCAACCTTAAAACGGCGAATACATAAAGTCGAATATTGCTCCCTACTCTATGCGGAGCTGTGCATTTTTATTTGCAAAAAGTAATGCTCCTACGCGTAGACGTAATTGAGTGTGCTCGTTTAATTAAAATTTCGACGTAACTGCGGAGATAAAGTCCCACACATTTGAACCACCATTTTTATTTATTTTGTGCCGTGTTCCTTGTTTTTCTTTTTTTTTTCAAGTACATAACGTCGTAATTGGAATAAAAAATGTTGCCTTCCATTAATTTACACTTATATGTACTTGGGAGTCTCATTACTTCAGCTATTGTTCTATTCAATAAAAGGGTGAGGAGGCATGATAGTGCCAAAAATTCGGTAACTTATTTGAGGGATCTACACAGGCCGGAAAATTAGAAAAAAAACGATTTTTCCTAGCATTGTTGCGTAGCCTAAGGTTTTAATATTGATTTTCAACAAACATTTTGCAAAAATTTCAATAATTGACCTAGTTATGACGATTACTGTAAAGGGTCAGATTGTCCACTTTTTATTTTGTGTTTTTCTCGAGACTATGTTTTATCAAACATTCAGATTCGCACCAATAGGTCAGAGCATAGCTTACAACATTTTCTATCCGTATGATCTGATGATTTTTTTATATTTTCATCTATTTGTTAATAACAAATTATTAAAGTTACTTTTCATGGTAAAAAATCGAACTTTTTTGTCTACATTGCCATTGTCAGAGTGTTAAGGCCTTAGGCCACTCTAGAGGCCTAACAAATAGGCTTTTTGGGGATTTTTTTTCAGCAAAAATACAACCTAAATCGACATTACAAAAAAAGGTGATTATCATACATATCAGTGACTGTATACAATAATTTTTTTGAAGCGATTAATTTCAAAATGGCGGCTGTGCGTTTGTCTTAAAACTGCATTTTTTAAGTTGGCCGGAAACATAACTCAGACACTTTTCAAGCGATTCACTTGAAATGTTGAATATATCTTGAAAAATACATTGTCTATGGAATTACGTAGGATTTTTTTTATATTGCGTAGTTCATTTGTTATTAACAATTATCTGACGATTTTTTAGGGAAATTTTTGGAAAGTGAACAATTTCGTCAGATAACCGTTAATAATAAATGAACTATGCAATATAAAAAAAATCCTACGTACTTTCATAGACCATGTATTTTTCAAGATATATTCAACATTTCTAGTGAATCGGTTGAACATTGTCTGAGTTATGTTTCCGGCCAGCTTAAAAAATGCAGTTTTGAGATGAACGCTGCACAGCCGCCACTTTGAAATTAATCGCTTCAAAAAAATTATTGTATATAGTCACTGATATGTATGATAACCACCCTTTTTGTAATCGCGATTTTTTTTTGTAGTTTTTCTGAAGAAAAAAAAATCCCCAAAAAGCCTATTTTTTAATGAAACTATGAAAAAATATTTTATGCAGAATTTTCATACCAACCCATTCGAACACCCGACTTAGATAGCCTGCGGTGTAAAAAAAAATGTACTAAGCATATCATGACGATTACTTAAAAAAGTTGCTTACAAGGATCCCTCAGGTGACACCCTTCGATTTTGTTGAAATTTGGATATGTTATAGAGCACCGAAAAGTAAGCGATACGTATTTTTTTTATCGGCGGAAAAACTGTTTTAAGGGGTGACACCACCCCTTAATATAGTGGTGTTTCTCCCCTTAATTTTTTTTTGCAATGTCACAATGTTGGATTTTTCATTGCTTCGAATTAGAAGACTTTTCGTTTTTGTTTCATTAATATCGGTGGACTCCTTGTGTGTGAAACTGCTATATAGCAGTTTCAGAGATGCCTTTTTTCTCTAGACGCCTAGAGGTGCCTTTTTTCGAGGGGTGGTTTCACCCCTTAAAACCGTTTTGCCGCCGATAAAAAAAAATACGTATCGCTTACTTTTCGGTGCTTTATAACATATCAAAATTTCAACAAAATCGAAGGATGTCACCTGACGGATGTTCCTTGTTAGTTATTGTCGATTCATATCATTTGTAGAAATGGCATGCGGAAAACCAAAAACAGATAATTAAAAAAAAATAACATAAAGCGAAAAATCTCGAAAACCGTGCGCTTTCACTTAACTAAAATTCCAGCATATAGTAGGACATAATCTGACCTATCGACAGTTGCAGGATTATCAATTTATAACCGGACACCCTGTATATATATGTATATATACACATACATACATCCATATACATCGGTTTTCTCGCACCCACTATTAAAAGTTCAACCCCCATCGCAAGCGCTATTACTGTTGGTAGAGATCTTGAATTCTGAAAGCTCACGCTCCTCCATGCTTGCTCTCGAGAATCGCTTATCTCGATCGTTATCGCGGACGGAGAAGTTTTCAGACCCTCATCGGATGTAATATGCGAAATTACTATTTTGCCTGAAACAATGAATACAAGCAACGCGGTAGTAGCGCCTTTCGGCGCTGATCTCCTCATTCGCGAAAATCTGATTCTCACACAAGACCACCACCGAAGATGACAAAAATATGGTGAAAGTAGTATTTCTTTCGAATGACGTTGAAGTTGGCATCGTACGGATGCAACGATTTTCTTTCATTTCTTTTTCCTTACTATCA
Source organism: Ophion obscuratus (assembly GCA_964007375.1). Taxonomy (NCBI): domain Eukaryota; kingdom Metazoa; phylum Arthropoda; class Insecta; order Hymenoptera; family Ichneumonidae; genus Ophion; species Ophion obscuratus. The sequence goes on from OZ023313.1 coordinate 14,468,086, forward strand.
TCCAAAACGTTTTTTTTTTTGCAGATTTAGGTCGTAAACCGATTTTCATGGTGTTAAGGAGGTACGGTGATGACCACGCTAGTAAACTAAGAGTCTATTTTTCGCCATAATACCGCTACGTTTTAGACATATGTGTGTGGCCTATATTTCGAGAAATATTTTTTAAGTATTGAATTTCAAGCTACTTATTATTTTTATAATATGAAAACAAACGTAATAACCTACTACTCGACTTCAGTAGTACGCCATATCGTCAACGTTTAGCATCGTTGCATTTTCGATAGCTGTCATCGGTCCCACGCGCTCGGCTTATTATTTTTGGTAGCCGGTAAACATGGAGAATGAAAATAAGTACTGTAGAAGTTTATCAAGAGAGTCACAGGATTGTACCTGAAGTCCAGTTTAGAGACAAAGGTAGATTCTGTCGGACAAGAATTAGAGAGTGAAAAGATGATATTGCGAATGCAAATGAAAAACGTCGCGTTGACGTTAACCTCAATATCCAATGTCCAATCTGTCCGAAGTCAAAACATATTTCATCGATTCTTATGTTATTTTTCCCTTTCCTAATTTTCACAATATTTGCAGATATAAAAACGAACGTTCATTTTATATGACGGTTTTTCCATGCTGAATTTACACATAAAAGCGTTGTATGTATGTCGCCAGAAAGATTGAGATGCTTAGCTATACATAAAAGAACTTTGAGTAAATATCGACGAAAGGCCTTTTATAATTGATTAAAAAACGTACGGCTTCACACAACCATATTTTTAATTCGCGTTGAAAATATCCGATAGACGAATCAAATTTGCGCGGGTATCCGGCGTTGCCACTCTTCGAGCAAGATGGCTGCAGTTACGTCACGAGATGTCTCTCTCGCCGAATACTTCGGTTTTTCGCGACTTTATTTCTAAATTTATTGCTTATTTCTGCGGTGAGCTTTCCAATTCAAGTTGCCTTATTGATCACAACGAACCAATGAACGCAACCGTCAGTTTTTTTACGCGTGTCTTGGCTCCAAGTGGCACAAAAAAATCGATATATGAGAGGACAGGCACATTTTGTCGCCTACGTGTGACTAATTGACAAACTTTAACAATTAATAACTCGGAAACTGTAGGGTAAATCTCGCGGAAACTCCGCATACGCATGGACGAAGCTCTCGACAATGTTATTTTAAAAAATCGGGCTTTTATCTTGGACTCGCTCCAATCACCGTACCTCCTTAAAGTTTGCATCGTTGGGATGCAACGAACAACTTGTTTGATTTTTTTATTTCTTTATTTTTACTATTTTCCAAAATCTTTTTTATTTACAACTTTTGGTTATAAGTTTTAAGGATTCACAAAAATGTTTCGCCGACTAACGGAGCCTTAATGTGTTAAAAAAAATACGGGAATGAGAAAGAAACATATTTTGGTTGCATTCCAACGATGCAAACTTCAGTACCGTGTGATTTTCGTAGTCTGAGTCAGCAAAAAAATGGAGTGATTAAAAAAGATTAATTTACGTTGTATTCCAACGATGGAAACGTCAACATCATTCTTTCGATGAAACTTATTACTCGTAAGTATTACGTTACGCGCAGTTCTAAAGACAGACAATAATTTCAACCGAAGCTCACTATTGCTCGTGGTTACTTTCAGACGATGTCAAGATATCATGATTTACGTCGTGAGAATAGAACTTCTTTGTTCAAATATTTAAACATCGTCGACTAAGAATTTACAAAAAAAGCACGAGAATGAACCACAAAAGAATGTGGGAAGAAAGGTACAGAAAGGATTGAAAAGCTTATGATCGCCGGCCAATTTAGGACAATTAAAATTGATTGCACATACATTCATGTAGAATAATAACAATTTTAGTTAATAAATATGACATCATTAATTATATATTAATGACTGTATATGATTATATACAGTCAATAATATATATATATATATATATATATGTGTGTGTGTGTTTATGTAAATTGTTAAAACGATGTCAATACATCTTTCGTATTGTTAATACGAATTCTTTCAACATTTTCTCAATATCTACGTATTTGATGTAACTCGCGGCTTGTACTTCGCCTGGATGAGAAGCCAAGTAGCAGGGGTCACATGTACACACCTATACGTCCATCTATATATAATCATCCCTCTGGGTCACCCACGGGTCGCGATCATTAATTACGATAGGTCACTAGTGGGCAATCTATCGAACTCTCGCGACAAATTGTCCCTCAATTGCAAACGGAAATGAACATACGTGGTATACTCCTTTGTATCTATATATATAGAATTGTATTCCCATGCGGAGAATCGGGTATTGAGGTATGACCACATCTGACGCAATCCGTTTAGAAGACCGTGCCATACCGCCGCCATTTTTAAAGATTAATCATTTTTTTAAATACCATGGAACAGCCGAAAGTAGTAATCAAACATACCCTGAGTCTAAAAAATGGTGAAGAAATATTTCCTTACCAAAAAAAATCATTAAAACCACGTAGAGGTTGATAAGAAAGGCTTCTATTGCGAAGGGTAATACGTAAAAACCCGCCAATGACGTTGGAGTTTGCATCTTCGAAATACAACTACTTTTTTTCATTTTTCATTTCGTTGGTTTAATGCTTATCCGAAGCCTACTTTTCGCAAATTGAGGTCGTAAATCTCTAATAAGAATACATAAAAATGTCAGCGTTATTGTCACAGGCTTAAAAAAATGCGATAATTAAAAAGAATTTATTTTTTTTCACCTCAACGATGCAAACTTCAACATCATCAGTGGCATCATACGTTGGAACTCAGGCTACAATTACAACTGTATTGACAAATACAGATAAAGCACAAAAACACCCTAGGCTAATTAGAAATGTGTGGCTTGGTCTGCATATTACGCCGCTGACGACTGATTTGACTATCCATCTCGGAAATATATTTGAGAATTTCAAATTTAGCCATTTATGCCTGGAAACTGATGATGTTGAAGTTTGCATCATTAGAAAACAACGGATTCTTCTTGATTTGTCTGTTTCTCCATTTTTATTATTCTCTAAAACCTTTTTTGCAGGTTATGGTTATCGATTTTGAATAAGGATCCTCAAAAACGTTTCAATGATTTTCGTAGTTTAGATATGCCGAAAAAATACGCCATTACCAATAAAACATATTTTCGTTGCATTTCAACGATGCTAACTTTCAAATCATTGGATTGGAAATCATCTTCCGTACATCCTTGAAATTGGGTAACCTTTGAAAATGGGCTATCTTTGAAATGAAAGCGATTCAAGTGGTTCATAGTGGCGCTAAATCCGTTTTGGTGACCGATGTTCCATTCTCTTTCAATTTGATCATCCATGATGGTGCTCAGGCTCAGCGAAGGAGTCAGTGGATAGGGCATGAGGAAGGAACGACAAGGGAGATAAGTGTCACTACCCCTGCAGCATTCAACGTATATTCTCCCTACGGATCAACAGCTCTCTCGACGCTTCCATTTCCCGCGCACTTCCGTGTATACACATACATACATCTACATATACACATGCACGTGCATACATGAATCGTTACGTGCGGAATCGATTGACTTTTCCAGCCTGACACTATGGCCATTCGTAATTTCGATCCATGCATATATCGTCGCGTGCTCAATGCGCTTGAACCATTTTTTTTGTTGCAATTGGTACTCTTCTCTATATCATCTAACAAGAGTTGCCAACGCCGAAAAAAATATCAATAAACTTCCATCCGAACGCACAACGAGAAATTCTACCTGGGATTACTAATGAAGTTGAAGTATGCCCAGTTGGAATGCAACGAGAATTCTTTTGTTTCTTATTTTCATCATATTTTGCATATTTATTCTGGATTGTTAAATAAGAATCTTAAAAATGTTTGCGTGATTTCCGTAGCTCAAATCTGCCAAAGAATATTTCGGAAATTGAAAAAAAAACATCTTTGTTGCATTCCAACCATTCAAACTTCAACGTCATGATTATTACCTGCTTTCCTTTTTCATTTTTATTTTTTCTATTATTTTGATACGTAACAAAGTGTCTTCAAGTAGTTTTCTTTTAAATTTTGTATTCGATCGATTTTGATCAAATCTACTTGATTGAACTCAAGGAAAAAAAGAATACCTTGCAAAGAGAAATGCTGTCTTGTGGTGCAGAGTTATTCTGTCTAGAAGTGGAGACGGCCAACACGTCGAACGAAAAAAAAAAATCGTTACACCCGAACTTTTATGGTTGATGGCTGAAAGTCGTGCGCAATTTCACCGTAATCGAAGCAATGTAGGCCCCGCTATTCTTTTGGAACTAGTCTATAGAAATCAAATCGAATGTAATGCCGTGGAATAGCCCGTATATAAAAGTACATAAAGGGAACGGGATTTAAAGCACTAGAATGGGAATTCCAACTGGGTAACGTACTAAGGGAGATGCGAGACAAAGACCCATTTATCTCGATGAGCAAGACCTGATGGGGAGAATGGAACCCCCGAAGCTTAGCGTAGACAATTTAAGGCACACGCACACACGCAAGCGGACACACACACACCCACACAAAATACAATTCATGTGAAATACGTTGCAAAAAGTCATAAAAATAAACAGAATATAATATGAAGCATCAGAATCTACCGAGTTGGTGTTAGTTGAAAAAAAAATTCCAAACTAAAAACATTCTGACCGAACGGGCGAATTTTTCTATATCAATGTTAAGGGGCTATACCAGTGTGACACTTTCAAAAAATCGATTTTTTCCCCCTTTTTCGACAGTTTATACTTTCAAGAATGTCATTATCATTTCTATCATTTATATCAATATAATTTTATCTTGCAAAAATCGATAGTTAAATCTTTAAACGCGTTTTTCTCGAAATGAGTTTTTCAAATTTGCTGACATTGTAACTCAAAGAGCAATTATCCCATTGAATTGAAATTCGAACTGAGTACTCTTGAATAAATTTACTCTACAATGACGTAGGATATTTTTGATCGGATGAAAATTGACGATTTGGCATTTAAAAAAACGACCATTTTATAGGCAAGAAAACAGACTTTTTTCATAACTACGTCATTTTGTTAGATTTTGATATTTTTCGAAAATCCTACGTCATTGTACACGAAATACCTTCCAGTTTAATGCCATTTTTTCCTTTCTCGGTTTTAGCTACTCAATCGGCCGGAATCATGTCAGCAGTGGAGGAACTTCTTTTTGGCGCCTCCGTGGGCAGCGCATAAGTCGCTTGGATCTCAATATTTATCTATGAAAAAATTATGCAATATAGGTCAAATATAGCCAAATATATTCTTAATTTTCCGAAACACTTAATTGTGTACTTTTCTTCCAAAAAAAAACCCGAAAATCACCGAAATGTTTAGCGTTCACGCTGGTATAGCCCCTTAAAGGTTCTATATAGGGCATTTTTTTCACATTCACGGATGCATAATTTACGTGCCTTGTAAAATTTTATCACGAGAACGCGGAGCTTCGTATTTTCCGGATGCAAGAGTTGTTTTGTTAACTTCTTTTCTGCCCTCCCGTTTAAAGCGTCGACGGCAAGAAGAGTCTCGTACACGCTCATGAGTGAGGATACAACGCGTGCAGACATAAGCTCAACCATTTTGAAAAAAAATTTCTCCCTCGCTCTCGTTTTTTCTTCAACATGTCAGCCTTCGTTTCCGCGTGTGTTTCGATACAGCTGCGTGCGATCACTCTCTCGAGGCAGCCTGTTGAAACGACGGTATAAACGATGTTAGCAAAAAAAAGGAACCGGGTTAATGCATTTTGACTCCAACGAAAGAGGGAAAGAGAGGAAGAGAGAGAGCCACTGGCTCGCACATCGAATGCGTAACTCGTGGAGAGAGCCTAAAGGGTATCGCGATATTGGAAAAAAAAATACGACGAGAATTGCGAGGTTACAGAAATTGAATTATCTTCGGGATTGCAACTTTAAAAATGGTTTTTGTTTTTGTTTTTGTTAATAACGATCCACTTACACGCGTATGCGAAAGGCGTCGAAAACATTTTTAGCGTGTGCATAATTGGCAGCTCATTGATGGCGTTGAAGTTTGCATCGTTGGAATGCAACGAAAGTGCTTAGCAACTTTTTTCATTTCTTCATTTTTATTACAATCTATAATTTTGTTTATAGGTTACGATCGTTGATTTCTTATGAGGATAAGAAAAATCGTTGAAGTGAGTTTTGTTCCCTGAAACGGCGAAAAAAATTTAAGCAATAGGGAAAAAATCGATTTTCGATGCATTCCAACGATACAAGCTACAACATCATGCTCATTGTTGTGCCTTGGGCGCGTATCCGCAGCGAATTCCGTATAATTGTTGATTTTTTTTCTCCACTATACTGGACAGTAGGGCAGAGCGAGTTCACTTGATCATGATTTTGTTCTAAGCAGTATAGCTCCGCATCAATGATGTGATAAGTAATGATATCTTTTAAAATAGATAGCTTGTTTATTTTGCTATGTCACATAATCGAAAAACTGTAGTAAAAACGTTGCTTACTAGACTAAACGTATTACTAAACTAAACATTTACTAAACTAAACTCACCAGACTAAACTTATTACTAAACTAAACATACTTACTAAACTAAACTTACTAGACTAAACGTATTTACTAAACTAAACTTACTAGACTAAACGTACTTACTAAACTAAACTCACTAGACTAAACTTACTCACTAAACTAAACTTACTAGACTAAACTTACTCACTAAACTAAACTTACTAGACTAAACGTATTACTAAACTAAACATATTTACTAAACTAAACTCACCAGACTAAACTTATTACTAAACTAAACTTACTAGACTAAACGTATTTACTAAACTAAACTTACTAGACTAAACGTACTTACTAAACTAAACTTACTGGACTAAACTTACTCACTAAACTAAACTTACTAGACTAAACTTACTCACTAAACGAAACTTACTAGACTAAACTAAATGTTGCTTACTAGACTAAACTTACTCACTAAACTAAACTTACTAGTCTAAACTTATATGTTGCTTACTAGACTAAACTCAGTTGACCCTACTAGGTGGGATCAACTGAGCCACCAGACGAGGCTAGTTGAGCCAGTGGGATAACAAAGTTTTTTTTTTCAGAACAGAAACATAAATAAGAAGAAGAAAGCTATCTAATAGTGCTATCTAATTTTTCATCTTTCGCCGCTTTTCGGATACTTTTGCCGTTGATGACTTCTCCTGCGGCATGTTTCATCACATCTTGGAGACTATATAAGTCGTTCAGGTTTTCTCTTGTACTTTCGCATCCTGAAAAAAGAAGCAGTTTTTGTAGAAATGCTCATAGGTCCTTGGGATGGGGTTTAAACACCTGATGTTTAATACAAATTGACTACAATTTAATTACAATGCTGTTATAAGGTTAGTTATACATGCTCAAAAGACCCCGCTTGTTGTGGCTCAAATTACGCCTTCCCCATTTTTTCACGAATTCGACTGAGCCACCCTAAGACTATTAATATTAGATTATTTTTTATTCCGTCATCGTATCAATACACTATTATGACATCAAAATATACTTACTCGATTGCCGTAACACCACAAGCATGTGCTGGAGACCAAAAGATACGACAAACTGCTTTTTACTTTTGGCGCGAAAATAGTAGTTACGTACATGATACTCAAACCGAACGCCGGCCGGCGACCAATGCAACAGCGGCCGAGCCGCGTACCCTTCCCGTTTCTTCTGACATCCCCTACTTGTATTTAGTATGCACCGTCTGTGTGCTAATGTAGGTCGCACAGGAGACCCCGCTCTGCCCTACAGTGATCTTGGAGTATTGGAGACATTGTACTTTCAAACTGGACGGTTGACATTTTTCGGACATTTCACTGCGATGCCAAGTCTTTAAGAACTTTTAAGGAGTCTTCTCAGTTTAGACGCTAAAAAAGGCTATTTTCATGATTTTTTTTGATAGGTTGATATTATAGATATTGATATAAAAGTTGTTACACTTAATAAATACTCTTTTAAATTACATTTTTTTAAAAGTTTATGTATTTATGTAACTTAAACAAACTTTAAAGGCGTTTTTCTCGAAACAACTACTGAACAACTACTGAACCGGTGAAATTTTAACCACATATACTTTACAACTATAGCTATAGCGCATATAAAGGATTTTTTTGAATGTTTTTATTTACTATTTTTTTTGTCAAAAACGAAGAATAAGCAGTTTTTTTTTTTTTTTTTTTTTTTTTTTTTCGTAAAATGTCCGCCATTTTGATATTTTTGCATATACCAAAAATCGTATGATATACGCTATAGCCATTAACATACTGAATCTAAAAGCGTATTATTCATTTTTTACGAGAGCCATCTCCGAGATTCCATCAACAGCGCAGATCTACAATTTGTAGGACATTTTTTTAACTACCATTTTCGTCTATATATAGTGATATCAACAAATATAATTTTTTTAAATGTATTTCGAAAGTGTATTTATTAAGTGCAACAACTTTTTTTATCAATATATGTAATATAAATCTATCAAAAAAATTAATGAAAATAGCCTTTTTGGCGTCTAAAGTGAAAATACCCCTTAAGTGATTATTATCTTTGTGCGAATTGTAGGTCTCGGCATTTAGAATTGAGAATTTTGTTGCAGACTTTTTACAAATTGGCCTTAGTCTTAACTAACTAAATCGGGTTCGTTGGTGTTATTTTTGTTATTATTATTATTATTACCATTATCATTATTCACTGATTTATTTCTATACAAGTTATACAAGTTTCGGCATCTAGCCACCATCTATGATAATCCTACGCACATATGGTCCTGAAGTTTGCATCTTTACAATGCAACGAAAGTTCCTTTTTACACATTGTATTTTACCTATTTTATTATTATGAATGTTTTTTTCATAGATTTATATTGAGGACCGCTGAACGACTATTTTGAAAAATGGTTGAGCATCTTTTATACGCAATATCTGCCAAAATAAATTAAAGAAATCCAGAAATATTAATTTTCCTTGCATTCAAACGATGCTAACTTCAACCTCATGTAATTTCCAACTATTTGTGTCATTGATGCTCATTCCATTTTTACACTGCCGTAACATCGTGACTACCCTAACACCGAAATGAAAAAATCAATGCTATTACCTTCCACGGACCTAAATGAATATCTTTCAGAGGATAATAAGTTCCTATGCAGAACATCATTCTGGATGAGATTGATGTTCGCATCATTACAATGCAACGAAATCCATTTTACTTTTTTCTTTGCCCCTTCATTTTCATTGATATCCAAAATCTTTTTTGCCGTTTTAAGCCGACAATCACCAATGAGGATATCCAAAAACATTTGAGTGATTTACGCAGCCTGAATCCGTAAAAAAATTCGGTTTGCGTTGCACTCCAACAATGCAAACTTGAGCATCTTCATTCTGAACCCCCGTGAGGACAACTGCGACTCTATTCGGGTTTGCGTAAGAAAAAACCGATGGAAATAGTTGGGATTTTAGTTGACTACATTATCAGAGGGGTGGCGGAGAGGGGGGGAGGTTGCACGTAATTATAAAAAGTTGATGTGACATTGATGCTGTAGCAAAAGATATGCGTATAGTTTGCTCACAATCCACGTGAATGTGGAGCATAAAGCGTGGAGAAGTTATTCACGATATGATCGAGACCAGAAAAGAGTCAGCGACAGAGAAAGAGAGAGGAAGAGCAACGTTCAGAGTCTCGAATTTCACCTGGCAACTGAGGGTGATCATGGCTCATACCTCCCTCTCCAGCTCCTTTTTTCCACTGGCTGTTGCTTCTGTTACGCTTCGCTCGGAGTCTGCCAGAAATTATTTTCATCTCGTTTGTATACTCCCACGAGTCAGGGATGTATATACCCGAGTCTCGTACGATCATTATAAGCGCGTATATTGAAATATATATTTTGAGTGCTGCTGGTGCGCGCTGAAGACACAGACACACGAGCAAGACGTATTAAACGCAGGGAAAATATGAAAATAACTGTGCCCGAAAGAAGCAACTCAAAAAAATACTCCACAACTTGTCGAATAATCAATACGAAAATAATAAATCGATAGTCAAACAAGTACACATCACAATAATGGATAGAAAAAGAGTAGTAAAAAGTAGTCACTTTTTCTCATGGTATTGAAGTTTACATCGTTGGACTGCAACGAGAAATATATTTTTTTTTTGTATTGCCGATTTTTTTCGGCTCGTTTAAACCTCAAAAATTACTGAAACATTTTTTAAGGTCTTTATTGAAAATCTTTAGCCAAAACCGGCAATAAAAAGATTTAAGGTAATAATAAAAATAAAGAAATTAAGAAAATCAAGAAAAAATTGCACTGCATTTCAACGGTGCAACCTTCAGCACCATTTTTGTCAGAATGTTGAAGTTCTGAAAGTTCAGCTAGCGTCTGATATAAGTCTTCATGAAGTAATGTCTCCAATTCAACACATCAAAACCATTATGTTTTAAGCGTCTAAATCAATTTCTGCATGTTGTTTCCGACAGAGCATGGTCGCTGTAAGTCTCAACAAGAATTCTTCGTGCTTCAGGTCTCAGATTTTTCAAAAATGAAGTAGTGCAGTAAAATTCCCCGCAAATACTCGTTTTTGGCACGAAATTTGACATGTTTAAAACTATGAGAAAAAAAAGTTGTTCACACTTCGGCGAAATGATATGGACTGAATTTCAAGCTTGCTTATAGTACTTTTGTATAGGTGCGTTACCCTATTAAACTACACGTATGCAGTTCTGGTAATGCCATCTGTTGGAAAGCAGCGACAACTTATTCAACATCCTGATACTGTTTCTATCATCTTAAGGGGAGGTACCTGAGTAAACGGCGAGAAAAACAGGTAAACTTCGAGAATTTTTATCTCAAAAACTAATGTTTCGATTGGATCCGGGTTTTTTTTATTGGAAAATATGTACATTGAGGTATGTTGAGGAATTTTTTAAAATAAATTCGTCGACTGGAAGCGATTCAAACGCGATTATCTCGAAACATAGTTTTCAAAGTCAGTGCCAGATGTATCTCGAAAACGGCTTGTCCGATTTTGTCCAAACTTGGATACAATATTCTTCGATAGTTTTTTCTCGTTCGCCACGTAGGATTTTTTTGAAATTTTCATTTTTGACGGAATTGCGACCGTTTTAATTTAACATTCGTTTTTCGTTCGCAATTTCCGACGACTTTGGATTGCATACACAGTGCATAAAAAAGCAATGGTTCAATCAAATGAAAAACCCCTACGTGGCAAACGAGAAAAACTATCGAAGAATATTGTATCCAAATTTGGATAAAATCGGACAAGCCGTTTTTGAGATACATCTGGCACCGACTTTGAAAACTATGTTTCCAGATAATCGCGTTGGAATCGCTTCCAGTCAACGAATTTGTTTTAGAAAATTCCTAAACATACCTCAATGTACATATATGCCAATAAAAAAAACCCGAATCCAATCGAAACATTAGTTTTTGAGATAAAAATTCCCGAAGTTTACCTGTTTTTCTCGCCGTTTACTCAGGTACCTCCCCTTAAAATAGAAAAAATAGATTGAAAAAGGAAACTTCGCTGGTGGCATCGAGCCTGGAAATCCTGTTGTATAGCAAGTTGAATTGATCGCTAATGCACTCTCGATTGTTGAGAAGCAACGACAAAGTTATTTATTCAGCTCATTCATTGGGGTGCATGATTTGCAGCAAGGTGGATAACTTCTAAGAGCTTCAACAAGCGTCTCCCATCATCGGAGTTGCAAGTTGCAGGATTTATAGATGTGCGATTACGGTTGATCGTTTCAATTTTCATCAGTATCTTTTCCCAGATGCTCTTTTGTTATAAATTTGATTGTACGATAATTGAAATTTGTGGGTGTTTCAGATACAACGATCTAGTTAATCATTCCATTCATCTTTCAGATGAGGCTGCTGTCCATTTTGGCGACACTCCTGCACGCAGATGTTTTCGCGATCCGCGCAGTACGAATTTTTCCATTTGTTGATTGGCTTCGAATCGTTTGAGGTATTTTCAGCCGGCGATTCTGACGCTGCATCTGTTTACAAATCATCGCTTCTCGCGGATCTGTCGGTGTATGCGGAACGCTCGCGTAAATAGTTATCCCGATATACGCGACTTGCTTTGATACGTTGCACGTCAAAGCGAGCTGAGAATATATTTTCGTCGCTTTCGAGACACGGCGACAAACATTTCTTGCCCTTGCCTTCACCATCCCACCCTTTGCTGATGCCCTACACTGGCAAAGCTAAAAATTTATTATACAGTCCTTTCACTTCGAATTCCACTCAAGCTCTTTGGACTGAAAACGCTGAAGAAAAAGAGTTCTTTTTCTCAACGAGTCGAATCTTATTTCTCCAAGGAGAAGTGAATGTATATAGTATGGGCTTGTCCGTCGTACCCTCTGAGGACATTTTGATTGTCATTTGCAACGGCTTTAATTGCAAACAAAAACGATGAGGGTTATTAGTTAATGGATTGATTAATATATAACACGAACGCGAAATGGAGACATTGTTGACCCAGGCACATTGGATGCACATTTGAAAAGAACATTCGAAAAAGACGATTAAGAAATATTGTTACTTAATCCTACGAGGCTTATCTCGAATCGTACTTGAAAGAAAAAAAAAATGAGAAGAGTATTGGCGAAGTTGCAGGATCATCGTATTCGTGTTTTTTATTATCTGCTCGTTGAGTCCGGCAGAAAGTTCGTGGACCCAAAACGGCAGCAAGTCTACTTGAATCAACCATACAATTGTTCTCGAATTATACCGATACGATTATAGAACAATCCTACTGGTATATAGATTGTAGGGTCTTCTTAAAAATCGTTGAACCGGTGAATTTTTTTATTGATCAACATATTATCCAATATGCTCGTACAATGTTGATGACTTCACACAAAATTACGTCTGTCTGCAATAACCGCACAATTATTCTTGATTCATACCGGTACGATTAAGGCCTTATATACACGAAAAGTTTCAAAATTTTTTATTTTTTTTCTTCAAATTTTGATTCCATTAACCTGAACGGTTAGGAATATTTTAAGCTTCACAGAATTGGAAAATTTAAAAAATTCCAACAATAAGGTAAGATTGTATTCATAATAGATACCGTGCCCGACCGCAAACTTCGAAGCCGTTTTTCCACGATTCACTTTTTTGAACCTTGTGAAAGTTCTAACTCTTGAGCGAAGGTTCAGATCGCTTTGAAATTTTTACAAAATATTCTTAGTATCATCACCTATCGTGTGAAGCACAGAAACAAAAATTTCAATGACACAAAAAAATATAAAAAATAAAATACATAAAATACATAAATACATAAATAAATTTTCAGTTTCCAATTTTTATTATAATAATTTTTTTAAATAATATTGTTGGTTCACATTAAAGATACATTCATTATGCAATTATAAATATGTTCATTTTTTTCAGACATCCACATCGATGCCGAGAACTTTCACCATCAACGCGCGAGCAAAAAAAATACATTGGTTTATTATTTTATATCTCCACCATTTGTTAATATTTCTGATTTTTTTTACATATACTTAACCATGTGCATAAATCATCTGTAAAAAAAATGTTGTCAATATATGCGTAATTTTTTTTTACCGCGTCTAGAAAAGTACCTTCGAAAATCGGCGAAATCGCGTATTAAGGCCTTGAGGACGACCTTTCCGGTATGAATTGGGTGCGAAATTCGAACCCAAAGTATCACGACAACAGAAGAAAACGCAGTTCTTGTGGTCACCAAAATCAATGCCTTTCTTCAAAATAAAGAACTACCTTTCTGTAACCACCACACAACAATACAATTGTACACCATTGAATATAACAGAGCCTGACTAATATGACCAAAATAACAGTAAAAAATTAAAAAATATTGACTTTTCGAATATTCTACGAAGCAGGTGCAGCAAATTTTTGTGACTCTCCCTACCCAACTGGTAAATTCATTTACATCCATCAGCAGTCCTGTGTGATCCGCGAGAAACAATCGTGGTACGATTCAAGCGCAGGTAAGATTCAGGCAAGTCACCTCTCTTCATGAATTTTTCTTTCCATTTGAGTTTTGTGTTTTGCAAATATTGGTTATCTGAACAAATCCCAAAAAGAGTTTTAGTGATTCTCGTAGCTCTAAAAGGGGCAACCATAAATTGGTTGATAACAAGATAATTATTTTAAAAAATACATTTTCGTTGCATTAGCATCTATGAAAACTTCAACATCGTCAATTTGATTATAACGCGCCTGGTGAACAGCCATAATGAGCTAATACGTCGATGCGAAGAGGCTGAGATGGGCCATTGTCCGTCACTCGTGGTTTACCGCTCTCCTTCATTTGGCCAATGCTAAGGTGATTTAACGGAGGATCGATAGCCGACAGGCTGGAACGACCATAATACCTCCGTGGATTTAGTATGCCCCGACCACTTAGGGCACAATGCGTGGGTGTATGTGTGTGCACGAGACGTTCCAATTTACATGCCCACCCAGGCAAGTTGTATAGACGACATTGTACAAAAAATGTTTCATGCACTGGCAGAAATTATTTGTGCGAATGAATCAAATAAAGCATATTAATCATCTGTAGTCTTTTTTGACAAAATAAAATGTTTTTTTCAATCTGAAAACGTACAATTTCATTATGTCGATAAAAAACGATCAACTTAAATAAAATACAAGGTTGCTCTTTAATGAAAAGTAACATTTCAGTAGAACTCATTGCACTCGATGGAAAAGTTTAGTTTAAGTAATTATGTGTATGTTGAAGTTGATATTGAAGTTTGCAACGTTGAAATGTAAAGATTACTTCGTGCTGGCCAATTATTTGCCACATTTAGGCTGTAAAAATCAATCAAACCTTTTCGAGCTACTTTATTCACCAATGTATAGCCTAAATCTGCAAAAAACGATTGTGGACAGTAATGAAAATAAAGAAATCAAAATACCATAATTTTTTTGCAGACACATCAATGGTGTGATCGTTGGAGTGCAACAAAAGTTCTTCATTATATTTTGATGTCGTCTTTTTACTATTATGAAAAATCGTTATTTGCGAACCTTAATTCTAGACCTCTGAATAAGCAAATAAAAAAAAAGTCGAGGGATTTTTGTAGGCAAAACCTGCCAACAGAAATTCAACGATGGAAAAAAAAATTACTTTTCATTGCATTCCAACAATGCAAACTTCAATACCATCGTATTTTGTCTCTTCTTTTTTACGCGTATAGACTTTTTTCAACCGCTTGTCAGAGAAATTTGCATATATCGAAAGAATCACGCATCCGCCGTGTCCGATGGTACGTGCGTCCATAGGCGTGCGAAGATACAATACGATTTACCAATTGTCAGCAACCTTATTCGTGGGTAGTTTATGCGTTCTGGGTTTTTCTTTATTGACATGGGCGGTATACGTATTAGCTCGCTATATCCTGAACCGCGAACTTTAATATACAATGGAATTGGAACGTGCGAGAGCACGCGATGAAACAGCGATCGCTGTTGTGCTAAGGTTCGTGCTTAAGGCAATCATTAAGGGGTCTTCTCACTTTAGTCGCTAAAAAAAGCTATTCTCAAGCATTTTTTTGATAGGTTTATATTATAGACATTGATATAAAAGTTGTTACACTTAATAAATACACTTTCGAAATACATTTTTTTTATGGTATTTATTCAAGTCACTATTTATAGACGAAAATGTTAGTTAAAAAAATATCCTAGAAAAATAGTAGGTCTGCGCTGTTGATGAAAGCTCGGAGATGGATCCGAAACAAAAAAATCAAACGGTTTTAGATTCAGTATGTTAATGGCTATAGCGCATATCATACGATTTTTTCTATACGCAAAAAAACAAAATGGCGGACATTGTTCGAAAAAACAAACAAAAACGTTTTTTTTTCAGTTTTTGGCGGAAAAAAAGTAAATATCAAAATTCAAAAAGGGTTATATAAATATATGTTTGAAAAATGTATGTATTTCGAAAGTGTATTTATTAAGGGGTTAGGCCACAGTAACGGGTATAAAAGCATGTGCGAATTCAACAATTTGTTTTCGTATGAAAAAATGATTCACTCATAAAATTAATTACACATCTATTTTGTATGAATATCAAGCTGTTAGAATTGTTTTTTCGATATACAAAATGGCCGACTACTCGAAACTTCTCGAAACAGCTTTTTTCCAATTAGCATGACAAATAACTTCAACAATTTTCACTCGATTTACATCAAATTCGAAAGTTATGTTCCTAATTGCATTTCGCAGAAAAGTACGTACGGAATTGTTTTGATTAATCGAAAACTTTTCATTTTATGAGCAGTTTATGAACAATTATAACGAAATTTTTCACTGAAAATTAATTTCTTAAGTTCAAATACGTACAACTTTTGAATAAAACAATATTCTTCAAATTCCGTACGTACTTCTCTAGGTATTCTAATGTAGATTGACGAGAATTTTTGTTTTTTTGTTCTAGATAAAAAATTGTGGATGCTAAATGTCACGCCGCGGAGCGCCTACAAAAAAGATAACAAAAGGAAATATTAGTAGTCGGCCATTTTGTACATACAAAATTCTAACAGCTTGATATTCATACTTAATAAATGTGTAATTAATTTTATGATTGAATCACTTTTTTATACGAATTTTTTTTGTTAAATTCGCACATTATTTTATACCCGTTACTGTGGCCTAACCCCGTAAGTGTAACAACTTTTATATCAATATCTATAATGTAAACCCATCAAAAAAGTTCATGCAAAATCGCCTTTTTTTAGCGTCTAAAGTGAGAAAACCCCTTAACCAACCACTCACACTAAAACAAAGTCGATGATGGCCAACGCGTATCGACAGCTCCGTAACTCTTATAATGCAGGAGATAACAGTGACATAGCACTAGTACGATTCAATAAATCTCCCCGTGCACGAAACTCTGTTCCGAACTATTCGTTCGCGAAATTCTCTTGATGGAGTCACCGGGGCCATTGGAATGAGGTATTGCATGCTCAGTCGCCATAGTCTGAAGGGCGTTTCACCAGGAAAATATTAAAATCCATCCACCAAAACTGGTGGATGGGCGATCGGTATTCGGTTCCGACGATCCTCCGAGTTAAGCAGCGTTGTGCATGGCCGATACTCGGAGGGGTGACCGACCGCGCACCGGCTGGCGCATCAACCAGTCAGCCTAATGCCAATACACAACATCCGATACCTTAGATTAGACACGTGAGTAATGGGGTTAAAGTTTGCATCGTTGGAATGCAACCAAGATTCTCATTTCCATTGTTATCCAAAGTGATGTTCTGCAAATTTAGGTTGTAGATTGCTGAATAAGGATCACAAAAAATATTTGCTTGATTTTCGTAGCTCATAGCTGGCAAAGGAAAATTGGGAAATAAAAATAAAATTATTTTCGTTGAGATGCAAAGATGCAAAGTACAACGTCATCTTGAGTAAAATATATAAAAATAGTAGGTATGCAAACTAAGTTTTTTATATGGTATTGAAGTTTACATCGATGGAAGGCAACGAATTTTTTTTTTTTCGTCTTCTCCAATTTTATGGCACATTTAGACTACGAATATCACTAAAATATTTGTTAATATAGTTATTAGGGATGAATAACCTAAAACTGCGAAGGAAGAGCTTCGATAGTGATAAAATTAAAGAAATGAAAAAAAAAAACATTTTATTTTCCTTATTTTGTTATTACAAATGGTTTTTTCATAGATTTATATTGTGGATCGCTAAATAAGTATTCGAAAAATGGTCGAGGGACTTTTGTACGTAAAATTTGCCAAAATAAATTAAAGTAATTCAGAAATATTAATTTTCGTTGCATTTCAACTATGCGAACTTCAACACCATTTTTTTAAACGAATTGTGCGTATAACATTAGTGATGCTCATATAAGGTGAATGGGACAAGGAAATCCATAACCACTAAAAGATTTTGCATCTAATAAAACGACGTTGAAGTTTGCATAGTTGGCATGCAAACGGAATGCAACGAAAATCATTTTGTCTCATTTCCCAAATTTTCTCAAGCACATTTGACATGCGAAAATCACGCAAACATTTTTTAGATTCCTATTTAGTGATCTATGAACTGAACCTGTAAAATATTTTGAATAATAATGAATATGAAAAAATTAAAAATAATGTTCGTTGAATTCTAACGATGCAAACTTCAACCCCATTGCATAAGTGCATTCTTCGGAATGGTATTGAAGTTTGCATTGCTGGAATGCAACGAAAGTATTTTTTTCGTATTGCCGTATCTTTCCTTTTTTTCAAATACTGACGCACGAAAATTACCGAAACATCTTTTGAGACTTTTTATTAAGAATCTGTAATCTAAAGGTGCAAAAAAGACTTCCACTATCGATAATAATAAAGAAATTAAGAAAATCAAGAAAAAAAACTTCGTTGCATCCCAACGATGTAAACTTTGACACCATTCTTTGGAATATTTTCAAGATATTTTTTTTACTTTCTAACGAAGCAAACACATGCTTTACGGAAATTCATCCATGGCCCTGAAAAGTGGAATATATATATATTTATATATATATATATATATATATATATATATATATATGTATGAGTGTACATGTGCGTATCTGCGACTGAACGAAGCGATAACGCTGTACTGTCAAACGTCGCCACAAATTTTCCACTTTTCAGGGCCATGGATGCATTTCCGTAAAGCATATTTTTGCTTCGTTGGAAAGTAAAAAAAATATCTTACAAATATTCAAATATCCAATATATATATATATATACATAGGGTGACCTGTTATGAGTGAATAATCCTGCAACTGTCGATAGATCAGATTATGTCCTACTATATATGCTGGAATTTCAGTTTAGTAAAAGTCCCTCGATTTTCGAGCTGTTGGGCTTCGAGTTATTTTTTTTTTTTTTTAATCATCTGCTTTTGGTTTTTCGCATGCCAATTCTATAAATGATATGAATCGACAATGACTAAACAACTTTTTAAAGCAATTGGCATGATACGTTGTAAATTTTGTTTACACCGCAGGCACAAGTCAGATCTTCAAATTGGTTTGTATAGAAATTCGGCATACGATTTTTTTTCATAAACTTTCCTTAACACTTGAGGTTAAAAAGAAGACTTTTCTAGATAAAACGAATAACCAAGAGAATTTTTTTGCAAAACCGGGTAAAAAAAGTAATCATTTGTAGAAATGGTATGCGGAAAACCAAAAGCAGGTGATTTTTATTCCGCAAACCGTGGGACTTTTATTAAACAGAAACTCCAGCATATAGTCGGGCACGATCTGACTTATGGACAGTTGCAGGATTATTCATCGATAACAGGACACCCTGTATATAATAATTAATTGGTTTCCCCACTTGCCTCCACCGCGCCTTGGCTAATTATGATCAGTCTCACTATCGCAACGGATCCGGTTGCGCTAATCTCAATGTTTTGTCTCCCGCTCTTCCCCTTCCCTTTTGTCCGTCGCGCGCTGTATGACTAATTAATTTGCAAGAAATCACGCAGCGATTGGGGGGTTAACGGTCACCGGATTTGCCACCCGGTCGAACAATCTGGTGCGACGAGGAAAGATAAATCAATAGGAGGGACGGCGGAGAAAAAGTGTAAAGTAGCAAATTACGACCCCAGGAAATGATACGGGGTATAGATAAGACAAGCAAGAGAATAATCACGAAGCTAAAGACCAACGAGGACAGAAATCAACAAAAATAAAGGAAAACGAACGAAAACAATATATATATGGAGCGATGGAAAAAGAAAAAAAAATCAACAAAAAGGCAGAAGTGGATGTACAGGTGAGAAAAAGAGGGGGGGGAGGAAGAGAGAAGTGGAGGAGCAGAAAAAAACAGAACAAAAATATATTTTCGATGTTTGTCGCGTCCAGAGACAGGCATCGTTACGCCCACGCTTGTTCCCCACAATCGTTCAGTACTTTGTACCACTTCGTTATGAAACTCGCGTACATCCAATAAATAAACTCCACGTCAAAGCAAAACGAGAAGTATATATCTGGGTAGAAGCGAAATCAACTAAATGCAATCAACGGCTGTGCAGTCTCGGGTGTCCAAAAGAGCGGAGGGAGATGATACAGAAGTATTCGTGGGCTCTTGTCCTCCGTGTATCGCGTCGCATTCCACAGCACTATCGCCACGCTGTGCGTATGGAGACACCTATATGAGAGGGACTTTATGGTAACTCGGGTTGGCCTATTGGCCCTTAAGGGGTCTTCTCACTTTAGACTCTAAAAAAAGGCTATTTTCATCAATTTATTTGTTAGGTTTATATTATAGATATTGATATAAAAATTGTTACACTTAATAAATACACTATCGAAATAAATTTAAAAAAAAATTAATGTATTTATGTAACCCAAACAAACTTTAAACGCGTTTTTCTCGAAACAACGTTTTTCGACGGCTTGTTGATAAAATCTTCGAAACTACTGAACCGATACTTATAAAATTTTAACAACATATTCTATACAACTATAGCTATAGCGCATATCAACGATTTTTTTTTAAATTTTAATATTTACTATTTTTGCCAAAAACGGTGAAAAAACACTTTTTTTTTGTTTTTTCGAGCAATGTCCGCCGTTTTGTTATTTTTGCATGTATAAAAAATCGTATGATATGCGCTATTAACATGGTGAATCTAAAACCTTTTGATTTTTTTTTGTTTCGGATGATCCATCTCCGAGATTTCATCAGCAGCGCAGACCTACAATTTTTTAAGGACATTTTTTTATCTACCATTTTTGTCTATAAGTAGTGACTTGAATAAATAAATGAATTTTTTAAAATGTATTTCGAAAATGTATTTATTAAGTGTAACAACTTTTATATCAATATCTATAATATAAGCCTGTAAAAAATCATGAAAATAGCCTTTTTTAGCGTGTAAAGTGAGAAGACCCCTTTATGAAATAGGGATGAATTCGTACTTTTATTGTTAGTACTAATATTACGTTGAAGTTCGCATCGTTGGAATGCAACGATATGTTTTCTCATTTGTCATTACTTTATTTCTATCATTACCCGGAGGCTTTTTTGCAAATGAGGGGCGTCATTTTTTAATAAGAATTATCTAAGAAAGAAAGGGAAAAAAATTGAGTGATTAAGAAGAATTCATTTTCGTTGCATTCGAAAAATGCAAACTTCAACGTCATGTACTAATAATAACTTTATTCGGGGCGATAATTGCAGGACCAAATTGACGTTGTAGTTTGCATTGTTGGAATGCAACGCAGATATATATATATATATTTTTTTTTTATTTCCCAAATTACCTTCGGCAGTTTTCAGTTGCGAAAATTACGCAAACATTTTTTCAAAATCTTATGTAGCAATCTACAACCTAAATCTGCAAAATATGATTTTGGACAACGATGAAAATGAAAAATGAAAAAGAATCTTCGTTGCATTCCAACGATGCCAAACTGCAACCTCATAAATCAAAGATGAAGTTGGTCGAAAACGAAAATAAAATGAAATATTACCAATATTATCATTGTCGTACGAATGAAAGAATATATCATAAAATTGTAAAATCTTTCTGTAAATTGGATTTTTTTCGCCTGTAATGGAGCTGATAAGATGACGGGGTCTGCGTACGTTTGGAATTGAAAAAATTTCGCAACCCAATTTTTGCATTGCGTTGTTCAATAGCCCAGAGTCTGAACTTTAATTTGCAACGAAGGTTTTTTATTATTCAAAAAGGTGACCTAGTTATGACGACTTTCGTGAAGCGCCAGATCGCCAACTGCACTACGGCGAACCGCCCCGCTGCGATGTGCCCTTTTTTCCTTTTGCGTTTTTCTCGAAACTACGTTTTATGAAACATGATGCAACGAAAATTAATTATTTTTAATTACTCGACATTTTCTGCAGGCCTTAGAGAGTGGAAATCGCGCAAACATTTCTACGTGTTTTTATTCGAAACTGACGACCACAACTTGCAATAAAAAGGCTTTGGATAATGATAAAAATAATGTAATAAAAATGAGAAAAAAAATATATCGTTGCATTCCAACGATGCAAACTTCAACCTAATTATAAAACGGTTTAATTTAAATTGCCTTTATCGTAAATTAAATTAAAAAAAAAATCCGGTTTTTCCATAAAGTACCTTGATAATACGTACGATTTTTCTACTCAAAATGTTTCTAATTTACGAGGCCGATCGAGCCGAACAAGACAAAATCTGAAATCAAAGAAATCTCAAATCAAAGAACTCTCAAATAAAAGAAACCTCAAGTCAAAGAAACGTCAAATCAACTATCAAACAAATCAAATTTACATTTAGGTATCGTTACACGATACCGCTTCACTATTTGCGGCGCGTCCAAAAGTACATCTCGTCGCAGAGGAAAAAAGAGAGACGGGCGAGAAAAAAACGAAACGCGCCTTTGATTCATCGACCTCAATGTCAGTCAGTGGCACACGTCAAGCGGACTAGCTCGAACTGCTCCTCTTGGCGGATACGGGTACACGGGATCACGATGACGTTATTGACTCAAAAAGCGCGTGGCAGCACAGGGGCAGAAGGTCGAAGGGTAGACAGTGGAAGGGGCGTTCTCTCTTCTGGCTGAGACTCTACAGGACCGAGCTCTTTTTTTTGTCTGTGCTGTCTGTAGGAGATGGTCCCCCTTAAATGATTCATTGCCCGAGAAGGCAGAAAGAGGCGAAGCAGAGAATACATACGTACATGTGGGGACTTTGTGTAGGTGTGTGTATATATATATATATATATATATATACACACAGGGTGTCCTGTTATGAATGGATAATCCTGCAACTGCCGATAGGTCAGATCATGTCTTACTATATGCTGCGATTTCAACTGCAATAAGTCTCACGGTTTTCGAGATTTTGGGCTTTGTGTTATTTTTTTTTTAGGTCATCTGATTTTGGATTTTCGCATGCCATTTCGACAAATGATATGAATCGACAATAACTAAGCAACGTTTTTAAGTAATTGGCAAGATATGCGTAGTACATTTTTTTTCACCCCAGGCTATCAAAGTCAGATGTTCGAATTGGTTTGTATGAAAATTCTGCATAAGATCTTTTTTCATAAAGTTTCCTTAAGGGGCTGTACCAGTGTGAACGCGGAAAGTTTGGGTGATTTTCGGGAATTTTTTGGAAGAAAAGTACTCGATTAAATGCTTCGGAAAATTAAGAACATATTTGGCTATATTTGACCTATATTACATAATTTTTTCATAGAAAAATATTTAAATTCAAGCGACTTATGCGCTGCCTTCAGAGGCGCCGAAAAAAAAAGTTCCTCCACAATGACCTAGGATTTTCGAAAAATATCAACATCTAACAAAATGGCGTGGTTATGAAAAAAGTATGTTTTCTTTCCTATAAAATGGTAGTTTTTTTCAACGCCAAATCGTCAATTTTCATCCAATCAAAAATATCCTACGTCATTGTAGAGTAAATATATTCAAGAGTACTCAGTTCAAAATTCACGTCAATCGGATAATTGCTCTTTGAGTTACAATGTCAGCAAATTTGAAAAATCTCATTTCATATTCTTGAAAGTATAAAAATCTCATCTCATATTCTTGAAAGTAGCAACCATCGAAAGAGGCAAAAAAAAACGATTTTCTGAAAGCGTCACACTGGTATAGCCCCATAACATTTCCGGTTAAGAAGACTTTTTTAGGTAAAACTAACAACCAAGAGTATTTTTTTTAACCGGGTAAACAAAAAGATTATCATTTGTAGAAATGGCATGCGAAAAACTAAAAACGGATGTTTTTTATTTCAAAAACCGTGGGACTTTTACTACACTGAATTCCAGCATAGGATAGGACATGATCTGACCTATTGACAGTTCCAGGATTATCCACCCATAACAGGACACCCTGTGTATATATATATATATATATATATATATATATATATATATATATATATATATATATATATATATACAGAGGCCAAGCGAGAAAGAGAAAGGGAGAGTGAAATAATACATATATGCAGATACATATACGGATACGCAGGGCATTCTGTCAAATCGATGCAAAAGTAAGTCGCCGCAGAGGCCCTGAACTTCTGGAATTTCGGCCGCGATATCTTTTTTTCCCTTATGAAAAACCCCAAAAGACACGTGAGTTCATTTTGTGATTGATCTTCCAGCTATTCGATGCAAAAATTACTCACCCATTGGCGGGCACTTAATTAACGAGAAAAAAGTTTAAGTGTGTGTGTGTGCGTGTGTGTGTGTTGTTTTGTTCATTTTTTTCGCATATTTTTCGGGAACGGATGCCCGAGAGAAAAAAGTACGTACAAAGTGGCAGTGAATCAGAACGAGGAATAAATTTACCGACGTACATTTTTACTGTACGTATTCGAGGGTGATGACAGAGGCGAAAAAAAATCATCGTCAACGGTATCCCAGAGCAGGGCAAAAATTGAACGAGTGTCCATTTATATGCGCGCGCGCGCGCGCGTGTGTGTGTGTGTATTATATGACGCCATTTTACCTAATATGGGGAGACAAACTGCACAGGCATCGCGGGGGGTGAAAGAAGCCTCCATTCACATCCGAAATATCACGAGACCTATAGTACAGCATAGCGTGTATCGATCCATATATATACACGTACTATGCTCACATATATTCTGATATGTGAGCATAGCACACGATCCGAAAATACCGAAGATTCCATTATTATTTTGGACAATGAAATTAATTATCGCACGAAAAATATTATTAGCTTTTTCGAAAATCGGCCAAATTTCATAATGTGAACTTCTACCCCCGATGTGCCTTTACATACACTTAAAAAAACAATTGCTGTCATTCCTTCTGCTTAAATTATATCGTTTTTTTTCTCATATTTATATTTATCGCAATAGAGCGTTGTACATATTTTCAAGATGTACGATAAAATTCTGAAACGTCGATAGAACCCATATCCTTTATCAGTACGCATAGAATTAATTTGTTGAAAATATTTATACATCAAAGAAAAAAAGAAACTTGAGGTGTTGCATAAAAAATGTAAATAATTCGCTAGCACGTGTTAAAAAGTACCAGCTATTTTTGCACTTGACACACATTTATCACGTACTTTTACTATAAATATTGCGGGCGAGCGTAAAGAAATCGTCGGACACGGCATGACGTCGAAGTTTGCATCGTTGGGACGCAACGAATTTTTTTGTTCATTTTTCATCCTTTCATTTTTATCATTATCCAAACCCTTTGATGTCAATTGAAGTCGCAAATCTTCAATCAGAATTCGTAAAAACGTGACGTCCAAAGCCTAAGTCGGCCGAAAAAAATTTAAGCAGTGAAAAAAAAAATCGTTGCACACCAACAATGCAAACTTCAACATCGTGACATCGCCTACACAGGGAAAAACGAATGAAATATTAAGATGAAACTCTAAAATATTCGATGATTTCGGCTGTTTGTTATTTCGATGCAATAAATAATTCTAAAAACAACCCAACATTCCTTTTATTCCAATAAATAATTCGTTTGCATCCCCCAATAACGGATTTGGACAGGACAAATAATTTTTTCTTCTCAGTGCACATAAAGACTACCATAGTGTGTACAAATGTGTACGTGTATGATGATCGATATATAGAAATGATCCATTTACCGCGCTTGTCTCTATTCTTCGTCGATTTGCCTCGCCGCGGCAACACGTTGCCCTTGGCACGATTTTTGTCGTCTTGCATTTACATCCATAATTCTTTTGATCAAGAAAGTAGAAGCAGGAATAAAAAATTGTATTACACATTAAACATATATACGCCAGGGTATTAATTTTTTTATCCTATATATATATATATATATATATATATATATATATATATATATATATATATATATATATATATATATATATATATAGACACACACACACACACACACACACACACAAAGGGTGAAGAAAGTGCGGAGCAAAAGGGCGAAGGACGAGAAAGCGCAAAAAAAATTATGGGTACTGCCGTAGGCTCCGAGAACGAAAAATGTTTATAATCTTTAACTGTAATTGTCCAAGCCGAGCGATAATTCGTATCGAGTTTACATGGCGGACACATAAATGCGAGAAAGACACAAATTGTGGCGTTAACAGCAGGGCGAGAGAGATAGCCGAAAAAAATGCTTCCATCACCTTAAGCCTGAAAATGGTATTGAAGTGTACATCATTAGAATGCCACGATTTTTTTCCGTATTGCTCAATTTTTTTCGCACACTTAGGCTGCAAATGTAATTGAAATTTTTTGAAGGTCCTTATTAGGAATGCATAACTTAAGACTGCAAAAGAAGAGTTTAGGTAGTGATAAAAATTAAAAAATTAACAAATAAAGAAGAATTTTCGTTGCATTCCAATAACGCAAAGCACCATAGCCTGCAGCTGTTTCACGTAACACGAGCAAGATTTTTTAAATTTTCGCACATTTTTCAGAAATAAAAAGGTCAGGAAATCGTCAAACTGTGCGTTAATCAATTCCACAGAGACTGATGTTTTATTTATTTTTTTTAAATTCGACCGTCTATGAGGAAACTTTGTTGACAAATTTGTGAGGTTATGTTGACCTTGTACATGGCCTCGAAGTATGAGAATATGACGAATTTCTTTTGCATAACGATAACTCGATACCGGCTACTTTTGAAGCTTATAGTTCACCGTACAGCTTGTGCTTATAGTACTGTGCAATTATATGTATATACATATGTATGCATACATGTATAACGGTTAGTCTAGGAACACGAACACACACACACACACACACACACACACACACACACACACACACACACACACACACACACACATGTATATAAATGTGCCAAAAACAACTATACGGTCGTACTGCAAGTTTTGCTGTAGAGCTTTTAGCTCCGCAGCGAGTACCGCATCGGCCAATCCGCTCTAAAACGTCGATGCAGCACACACACACAAGCATCAAGGCTTATAGGTTTCCGACCGGAATAAAAAGCAGCCCGTAAACTCCATGTTTTAATGCTGCATGTGTATATATATATATATATATATATATATATATATATATATATACAGGGTGTCCCAAAAGTGACGTCTAAGAGGGATTTCTAGATGCCTCTTATCAATACCTATCCGAGCTCTGTATGTTTTACGATCTTTTTTGTTTTCGAGACAAAAGTATTTGTCAATTTTTTATAGATTCTTCCTGTAGCATAGGTTTTTATTGGTTTTTTAGTAGTAGTAGTAGTTTATTCCTCTTGTACAGCTTTTGCTTTTTTTACATCCTCCCGACTCTCGCCTTATCTTCTAATTCTTATATCTAAATCACAATTCTTAAACTTAAACTTAACCTAACCCTAAAGGCTACGCGATATATTAACTCTGCTACGTTCTTCTCCTTTCCTTTATTCCTCGCACGTCACCTCCTCACTGTCCCCTTCCGCCCCTTCTCGGTGCTCCTCGGCTTTTGCCTTTTTTAATTTTGCGAATTTTATTGGGTTTTTATTTTTTGTTGTAAGTAATTTCTTGTTAGAAGTTTTTTAAACCGTTTGGGAGTCATTTAAGACTAGTATAAGTATTTTTTCATGATCATCTGAACTTTAGTGACTGATGCTCTCAAAGCTATTTTCGTTTACTTTTGATCATATCTTAGGCATTCACGTTAATGTTCAGTTGGCCATTAATTTATTGCTTAACAGTACACTTCACAACGAACACACGTAAAAAAAAGAGAGAAATGAAAAATTGCTTTTTTCTCGAAAAGTAAAAAAGATCGTAGAACATAAATGGAGCTGATTCTGGATAGGTATTGACACGAGGCATTTACATTTTCCTTCCGGACGTGACTTTTCGGGTCATCCTGTATATTTAATTATATAAATGTATGGGGAATGGATAAATGAATGGTAATATCACGATTAAGGCGGATGAGACCTGCTCTACCATGCGCCATTTACTCATGAAACAAGACTAAAAAAATATCCCTTTTTTTCGTATTCTTCGATATATCGAATGACGTTGAAGTTTGCATCGTTGAAATGTAACGATGTCTTTTTTAATTCGGTATTTCTCCATTGTTTCTATTGACCAAAGGTTTCTTTCCAAATTGAGATCGTGGATCTCTAATAAGAAGACGTTCGAGTGATTTTCATAGTCTAAAACTGCCGAACAATTTTTGAGTTTCTGATTTTTTAAATTTCCGTTGCATTCCAACGATGCAAATTTCAACGTCGTTACATCCAACCCTTATAGATCGTTTTTTGAATTATCCTTACGATAATGAAAGTTTTTTTTAATTCCTCGGAATTCTTTCGATCAACTTTGCCCACGGCAATCCCTCAACCATTTTTTCCCCCGGTGCTCATTCAGAGCTCTTCAATCTTAAGGCCTTAGGCCACAGTAGCGGGTATAAAATCATGTGCGAAGTTAAACATTTTTTTTCACATAAAAAAGTGATTCACTCATCAAATTAATTACACATCTATTTAGTATGAACATCAAGCTGTTGGAAATATTTTTTTTTCGATGTACAAAATGTACTTCTCGAAACATTTCGAAACAGCTTTTTTCCAATTGGCGTGGCAAATAAATTCAACAATTTTTACTCGCTTTACTTCAAATTTAAAAGTTATGTTCCTAATTGCATTTCGCAGAGAAGTACCTACGGAATTTCTGATTAATCGAAAACTTGTCATTTTATGAGCAGTTTGTGAGCAGTTATAACGAAATTTTTCACTGAAAATACATTTCTTAAGTTCAAATACCTACAACTTTTGAATAAAACAATATTTTTTCAATTCCGTACGTACTTCTCCAAGTATTCTAATGTAGATTGACGAGAATTTTTGTTTTTTATTCTAGGTAAAAAATGGTGGATGCTAAATGTCACGTCGTGGAGCGCCTTAAAAAAAGATAACAAAAGAAAATATTAGTAGTCGGCCATTTTGTACATCGATAAAAATAATATCGAATTGTAATTAATTTTATGGGTGAATCACTTGTACATGCGAAAAAATATTGTTAAATTCGCACATAATTTTATACCCGTTACTGTGGCCTTGGGCCTTAATCGGCAAAAAGTACATTTTGGCAATATCGATAAAAATAAAGAAATATTCATTTGAAAAAAGAACCTTTGTATACCAACGATGCAAACTTTTCAGCACGATCGTGAATATTGAGTGCGCGTGGGCGCACACATAGGCTCAGGGTTTAAGGGGGATCCAGACGAGCACATTCAGATTCTGAGAGGAGGCACTCGCGTCTCGGAGGATCTCTCCGACAAAGAAGATGCCCCAAGAGCCGCGAAAGAGGCCGCCCGCTAGTGGCTCGTTTGGGGATGGCTCGTTGTAATTAAAGCCAACGAAAGCTCGGAGGATGGTGGGTCGGTAGGTCGCGTCTACGTTAAACGAGATGTATAGTGCAGGCAAAACTTGCACGCGGAGTTATAAGGCTTTTGGGGCCACTCTACGTGCGAAAACCCGTGCAGAATGTTGATTCGGGAAAAAGTACTGCCCTTGATCTGCCTTCCCTACATAATATCAGGCGCCGGTCGGGCCTTCCATCCTGGAACAGGCTCGCAATGTAACGGGTCTAAGGCTAGGTCCCGATCCGCTGTTTCCTTTCTGGCGAACTGATCAGGAACGGGCCGAACAACAAGTGGTAAATGACCAGGAAAGTTGTAGGGAATCGATCGTGAAATAACCAGGAACAAACGAGGAAATTAAAAATGACGTTTCAGCGTTTTTGGAATCCTTGAGGAGGTTAAATCAGGAGTGTAT
Organism: Ophion obscuratus; assembly: GCA_964007375.1. Lineage (NCBI taxonomy): Eukaryota > Metazoa > Arthropoda > Insecta > Hymenoptera > Ichneumonidae > Ophion > Ophion obscuratus. Next base: position 14,497,927 of record OZ023313.1, read on the forward strand.
TCCATTTCGTATTTCGACAACATATTGTTTGTTGGTTATCTACTTGCTAAGGTAGTATATGCGTGTATACATATGCTTGCTCGTATTTCCTGATAGGCAAAGACACAGAAAAACGTACACAGATCACTATCCGAGCGAAAAAGGCCTAGAGTGCAAAGGGTTATTTCGCAAGTATCGCAAAATCATAAGCGTAAGTGCACGCTGTAAGCATATCACTTCTGTACGTGGTACAACGCACAGGACGAACTTTTATCCCCGTACGATGGTCCCTTTTGCTTACGCGAAGCGCTTCGCTTGTAGCCACCTGGCGGATTGTTGACGAAATACATTTAGGTAATGTCTTCCCGGCCAGAACCAGGAAGACTAGAGATAAGGAGTACGAATGCCTGCGGCGAGCCCGATCCAAAAGCGTCCGTGAAACTGTGGATTTTAGTAGTTAGTTTTTTTCATGGCGTGCGTCGCTAGTGCATGACCGCACCGAAGTGAACTAAGCGACAAGAACACAACCGACGTCACGTGTCATTGATGATTCCCGCTCGTCGTCCGTGTTGGCATAAAGCGTGTTAGGTCTAACCAATTTTGCCAATCGTGTTAGATGTAAAAAAAAATAATTGCCTTGGTATAAAATATATTTAGTGATCTGCGGCGAAAACAATCAATCGTAGGTAAGAAAAATAGTACTTACATTCATAAAAAGTATGGTTTCGTTTTATCCTACCAATCGTACCGAGTGAAATAAAAATTGTCACAAACGCGAGATATGGAGCAAGTGTCCCGTCGATGAGACAAAACGTGCAATATATGGATTTATTTCTCGTATTTTGCACGTTTTGTCTCATGTCTCGAAAATAAACGAAATGTTTATTTTCGAGCCGTGAAAATGGGCAGTGAGTGGGTGAAATATCAATTTGCCATTTCAATAGAAAGTCAAATTAAATAAAAGCTTGTAATATTGTTTGAATTGTTGCTTTCAGTGACCAAACGCGAGACAAACTTGGAGTGCAGCGATCGATCGAGAACTGCCGTTAAAATCAACCCTCTTCAAGTTCTCAACGAAGTTTCGGACATGAAAAATTTAGAGCACGTGGATTGCCAAGCACACAACGAAGAGCTCACGAAGAGAGTGATAAACTATTATCTCGTCATGAGAGGACATTTTCTAGCGCGATCGGTCAACGAAAATAATCACGCAAGGAAAATTAAAACGAAAGACAATAGGAAAAAATCAAAACTGTAAGATCGATTTATCTGTACAGCGTGTCATAATGTGCAAATATGATGTGTGATAATTTGTAAATCTTTTGTTTGAATTCAAAATTCTTATGAATTTTCTTGTGTCTATGTTTATACTTCTTCCGCAACGAAAAAAAAAAAACATTGACTTAATATCTGTATTTCGTTATTATTCTTTATCTGTACAGCGTATCATAATGTGTAAATATGAGATGTGATAATTTGAAAAACTTTTGTCTGGGTTAAAATTTCTTATGAATTTTCTTGTGTCTATAAATAAATTTTGTTCGTTACGGTTTTGGCGAGGAAAAAAAACGGACTTTATTTCTGTTTGTCGTTATTATTCTTTATCTGTACAGCGTGTCACAATGTGTAAATATGGTGATAATATGTACATTTTTTGTCTGGGTGCAAATTTCTTATGAATTTCCTTGTGTCTATAAATAAATTTCGTCTGTTACTGCTTCTGCAACAAAAAAACTGACTTAATTTCTGTATTTCGGTATTCTCCAAAACAATCTATATATAGGGTGTCCCAGAACTCAACGTCAAGCCGAAACGGGGTGACAGGATTGATTGTAACCATCATGAGAAAAATCAGAAAAAAAATCTATCCCATGCAGTTTGAAAATTATGGCCATTTAAGAAAAACCTAGAAATTTGGTCAAACTGTAACCATTTTTATTATTATTTTTATTATTTTTATTATTTTTTGTTTTTTATTATTTTTTATTATTTTTTGTTCATTTAAACTTTGGAACCGTAACCCTAAATAACATTTCTAGAATCACAGTAAAAAATAATGACACAAATTCCCCAAGTTTCCTAGAATTAAGACTATTTGTTAAACTATGAATTTAAAATTTGCAAAACTTGTCTACTTTGAAAGGCCCTGCTTTATTTTTTTTCTGATTTTTCTCATGATGGTTACAATCAATCCTGTCACCCCGTTTCGGCTTGACGTTGAGTCCTGGGACACCCTGTATAAGAATTCTGTCTATATAGAAATTGCCTTCACGAACTGGTTGAACAACTAATTTGATAAAATGATCGCTCTATATGAAGTGGCAAAGGGTGCTTTTTGCATATCGTACGGCACTGCCTTTACAATTCATTTGATCAAATTATCGCTGCATATGAGGGAGCGTATCGTACGGCACTGGTTTGTTGCTGACTTTACTTCGGTGCGGTAGGAGAGCAGCGCCGCCCTTCTCGTCCTCACTTTTGCAGACGTTTCGACGAGACGGCGTTCGTACTCCTTCTCTCTAGTCTTCCTGGCCAGAACATTGATATTTCCCAACATGGCGATAAGGCGTATAAAAACCACGAATTACCTGCTTTACTTTTTTGCCTTATAAAATAATTTGGCTATTCTTTATGCTCAAATCGTTAGTTATCGTAATGCCAGTATTTATAATAAGCATTGTTATCCTCGTCGATTATCATTGATGAAATGAATGTTTTCAATAATGAATAGAATTACAACAGATGTATTAGTTTCATCCCAATTAATTATAAATATATTTGATGAGGTGAAATGCAAAGTAGCTTTCCTTTCGTTCTTAAAATAAAATAAAAATAAAGAAGTTTCGGTACGCTTATTCGGTGTAATAGTAGTTTAGTCTTGAACAACGCTTTTCTTCTTAACATTATTTTTTCATTAGTTATTAACAATAATGTTTTTTTTTCTTCGATTTTTTAAAATAAATTCAAAAAAATATTCTTGCTGCTTGAAACGCGATAACAAAAAAACGCTACGCCAAGTCTTAGCCAATATTATTTATTTTGAGAAAAAAAACTCGTTTTTTTCGTATCAGATCAACCGGGTGGCCAAAATCAAGTACACCGTTAAGCCCCTCACGTGCAAGGTCCTTGAATCAAAGGTACGAGCCAGTTTAAAACTTCTGTAATTATGAATATTCTTCAACGAAATTTGGTACACAATTTTATTGATGTACATACAAATAAATGTGCAAACGATTTTTCCATCATCTTACTCATTCCTTTAAAATTAGTTTCTTCAAATAATCTTGATTTTCGGGTCGTCACAGTGCCCTAACCCCTTAAGAACAATTGATTTTCATTGCATTCCAACAATGCAATCTGGTTAAACCCGACACGTTTGATGGTATTGACGTTCGCATCGTTGGAATCCATCGAAAATATTTTCCTTTCGTATTTTCGATTTATATTATTATTATTATTATTTACATGTGCTTTTTGTTATGCTTAATGAAATTGCTCCTAGGGTCTCTAAGCAATTATGGTATAGACATTTTTTTTTACATTGGTTTGTATTTTCTTTCATGTTGCCTTTCGGCCTATTTATTGTGTTTTCGTTTGTTTTTTCATCATTTATGAGTATGTATAAGGAGAATTATGAATGGATGGGTGAATATTTACAATGCCTTTCGTATTCCTTTATTTCTTATGCACATTTAGGCTGCGAAAGTCACTAAAGCTTTTTTTGAGAATCCTTATTAAAAACTTATAACCAAAAGCTGCAGAACAAATATTTTAGATAACAAAAATAAAGCAATGAAAAAATAAAGAATTTTCCTTGTATTCCCACAATGCGAACTTCAACACCATACACGATTATGAGGTCAAACGTGAATTAGGACCTACACTGACTCCTTTTGGACCAATCAAAACGGCGGAGGAAAGAGTGGGGGGGTGGAAACACTTTGTTCACCAACTTTTTCGTGCGTGGCTGTATACAGGGTGTCCCTCTTATCTCTGCCGCCAGAAATAACTCGATAATTATCGACGTCACAAAAAAATGTTCCAGACAAAAGTTGTACGGTGTGAAGGGAGCCATTAAATGTCACCATTTTTTTTTATTTCGCTGGAGGCGCTGACGCACAGTAAAGGTCACCTCCACTTTTTTAAATGGAATGGTACATTTCTTTTCAACACCTCAAGCCGCATGAAAAACATTGAGGGGTCAAAGTCGTTCAAGGTCATTCAAGGTCAGTATCGATGATACAAATCTAAATAAAATCCAAATGGCAGAGATAAGAGGGACACCCTGTATATATATACCTTTTTATTTTTATTTTCTTTACCCCATTACAATTTTAGCTTCAAGCCATTCTCTCTCATTCGTTCGTTATGAAAAGCCAAGAATCACTGAAATGGCAAATACCTTTCCGTCTCGCGAATGGCTCAATTACCAAACTGATCAAGGGCAAATTGGACAAGTAGTGAGAATTAAAAAAGTAAAATTATTACCGTATACCACGAGATTCATTAGGTGGCGAATGAGTTTGTAAAAGAAATTCAACACTAACGAGTTTACGAGTTGAGCAAATCGAGGAAAAAGTGTATTCGTCGCGGTGAGCCATAGTGATGAGTCCGTGAATGAGATGGTGATGGAATGTATATCGCGTGAAAATCAACGAGGTTGAGCAGACCGAGGGACGAAGAGAGAAAAAAGAGCGAGAGAAAAGAGCACGAGAGAGATAGAAAGAGGGGAAAAGGGGATGAATTTCGTCTCCGGTAGAGCGAAAACTGCTTTCATCTCGATAGTAGGGCGCGAAGCAATTTATTGCCTTGATACTCTCATCTATCGTTCTGTCCCTACCGCGCTCCTTCATATCCAGTGCTACACCAGATTCTACTCCCCGCGAATTTTATCACGCTTTCGTCAGAATCCACTTGCTCCTCTTCCTTTCATTGCACAGCCTATTTCGAAGTGTTTTCGATCTACCGGAAAAAAAAAAAACGAAAAAGAAAAGCTCCGGCTGTCTCTCCGTGGCGTATTTTTTGTCGAGTATTCGAGGATGTGTGGGTGCGTGCTGACCCGATGGTATTTCTGGACATCCAGTCATTGAGGAGCCGGCAAGTAATATACGATAACGACGGAGGAAAAAAGAGAGAAAACTTAAGGGGGTATCCCTCTCTGGAAACTGCAAAAAATCGTTTTTTTTTTTGCATATTGTTATAGTGTGAACTTTCAAGAATATTGTAAGAGCAACCGGATCCTGAAAATCTGAAAATTGACGAAGTTACACCTATTTTAGTGGAACAGTGTGCAAAGTTAAGGGGCTATACCAGTGTGAGCGCTGAACATTTGGGTGACTTTCGGGATTTTTTTGGAAGAAAAGTACTCGATTACATGTTTCGGAAAATTAAGAATATATTTGGCTATATTTGACCTATATTACATTATTCTTTCATAGAAAAGTATTGAGATCCAAGAGACCACGCGCTGCCTTCGGAGGCGCCAAAAAAAAAGTTCCTCCACTGCTGACATGATTCCTGCCGATTGAGTAGCTGAAACCGAAAAAGGAAAAAATGTCGTTAAACTAGAAGTTATTTCCTGTATAATGACGTAGGATTTTCGAAAAATATAAAAATCTAACAAAATGGCGTAGTTATGAAAAAAGCCTGTTTTCTTGCCTACAAAATGGTCGTTTTTTCAATGCCAAATCGTCAATTTTCATCTAATCAAAAATATCCTACGTCATCGTAGAGTAAATATATTCAAGAGTACTCAGTGCAAATTTCAAGTCAATCGGATAATTGCTCTTTGAGTTACAATGTCAGCAAATTTGAAAAATCTCTTTTCGAGAAAAACGCGTTTAAAGATTTAACCATCGATCTTTGCAAGATAAAATGATATTTACCATAAAAACTGCTAATCCTGGCCCATAAAATGGGCTGTCGAAATGCCAAAAAAAAATCGATTTTTTTTAAGTGTCACACTGGTATAGCCCCTAAGGATGATTCGTTAAGACGAAGACTCATTGGAGGGGTTTCGAAAAATGGTATTGAAGTTTGCATCGTCGAAACGCGACGAAAGTTCTTTTTCACATTTTATTATCCATATTTTTATTATTGTAGATCTTTTTTTATATATTTATGTTGTAGATCGCTGAACAAATATATTTAAAAATGATTGATGGATTTTTGTAGGCAAAATTTACCAAAAGAAATAAAAGGAATTCACAAACATAAATTTTCGTTGCGTTCCAACGATGCAAACTTCAACCTCTATTCGAAAAAGGGCTTTTGTAGACCTGGAGAATGCCGCTTATTGGTTCATCCCGATGTCGCGATTGTTTTCGGCGAGAAGGGCACTCGAAAAATGGCCGAAAAAGATGCAAAGGGGTATGGAAAAAAATCGCGTAAATCGATAGTCCGACTTTGGAATTCTGCCAAAAATCGGGAAACAATCGTAGCTCGACGAATCAAGCGGCAGATTTTGAAGCAAACGATTGCGAAGAGAACAAGCGCAGAGCGATTTTTCAAATCAAAAAGGAAAAGAAATTAGCTACGATTGAATGAAAAAAAAAACCTATTTTTGGCCGAGATGCTAAAAAAATACGACGTCGATGTTTGCATCGCTGGGATGCAACGATTTTTGGCTGTCAATCTTTCTTTCTTTATTTATCGTTTTCCAAAGCTTTTTTTTTTTTTGAAAATTGAGGTCGTAAATTTCTAACGAGAATACGTAAAAATCTTAAAAGAAGTGCACTTGAAAGAAAAAAAAATTGTTGAGTTGCAACGATGCAAACTTCAACGTTATAAAAATATGTGGATTGTTGATATATTTTTTTAAGTTATAAGAAAAAGGAATTGCTCATTACGTCTATGAGCTATTAGCACATCTCAATGTGGCTTTCGCTTTGGCTCTGGCTCTGGCTCTGGCCCAATTTAAGGGAGGTTTCTACTTCGTTGGGCCAAAAAAAAATTATTTTGCTGTGCCGGAAAGAAGAAGAAGGAGCAAGGTAGACTCTAGGGTCCTTGCATGGCAATTACTTGTAAGTATAAAACTTTCCATTTTATTCGCAGATAAACTTCAGCTTAACATTAAAAGCTTTTTTTTCGAAACCACGTTTTTCAAGTTTGCGGAAGTGCTTCTACACGCACTAGATGAGCAATCGTTACAAAATTTGGCAGTCGCGTGTACAACAAACGTCTCCATTAGTTGAACTAGAATAATCTAAAAATAATCAGACGTTTTTCGTTTATGAATAAAAAAAACTGCCAAAATTGTTGATAAAAAACTAAACTTCCCCTTCGACCGCTCAGTATTTTTTCAATTTCTCTTCTTCATGCTAGTTCGACTTATACACGATATTGTACAAAGTAAAAAAATGTTTGTTTTTTTTTGCTTCAGATCATCTGTTTAGGACATAGGACTTGATGTTTGACAAACATCATTTGTCAAACTTTAAAAAATATCATGTTCAATAAGGACCGCTTAGTAAACATACCAAATTTGAACATTCTATATTTAAGGGGTTACACCTAGTTGGCAGCACCAGATTGGAATTTTGGAGGCTGCTGCCTCTGCAGAACGTTTGCTGTATGGTCCGGGCATCGATGATTCCATTTACAGTTAATAAATTACACTTTATCTACGTATATACCTGACGTAAAACTTTAAACGCGTTTTCGTCGGAATTACTCTTTCAGAATCGGTGACCAAAATATCACAAAAACAACTATACCGATCTGCTTCAAATTTCACAGACATTTTTTCTATATCAAAAGGCAGTCCTTAATCGAAAGATTTTTTTTTAATGCATACTTTTTTTTATCAGGGAAAATAGAGTGTTTTTTTCACCAAAATTTCGACGATCACATTCGGTCGGGGACCATTTTTTCAAAAATCATTATTTTATTGAATCCTTCGATTAAAGACTAGATAATACGAAACGAAAACTAAATTCATTTGGTTTTTTGATTTCCGATGATTTGTTCCCGAGCGGGAGTGGTCACCGCGAAGGACCTTTTTTGCACAGCCCTCTGTGCAATTTACTGTATCTCCGTCGTTTATAAATATTTCCCAATAAAAAAATTGTGAAAGACACTTGAAATGGTACCCTTTACTATGAAAAAAAAGTTAAAAACCTTTTTTCCGGCCGCGAACTAGGTGTGACCCGTTAAGGCGTTAGGCCGTAGTGTATAAAATCATGTGCGAATTTAACATTTTTTTTGTACGAAGAAATGAGTCACTTATCAAATTAATTACACATCTCTTTAGTATGAATATCAAGCTTATAGAAAATATATTTTTTTTTTCGATTTTCTAAACGGCCGACTAAGTAATATTTTCTTTTGTTATCTTTTTTTTAAGCGCTTTTTTTAAAAACAAAAATTCTCATCAATCTACATTAGAATACCTAAAGAAGTACGTACGGAATTTAAACAATATTGTTTTATTCAAAAGTTGTAGATATTTGAATTTAAGAAATAAATTTTCAGTGAAAAATTTCGTTATAACTGCTCATAAACTGCTCATAAAATGAAAAGTTTTCGATTAATCAGAAATTCCTCACGTACTTCTCTGCGAAATGCAATGAGGAACATAGCTTTTAAATTTGAAGTAAATCGAGCTGATTTCTGAAATTGAAGTGAATTGAGCTGAATTTGAAGTGAAAGCTGTTCCGAGAAGTTTCGAGTAGTCGGCCATTTTGTACATTGAAAAAAAAAATATTTTTTCTAGCAGCTTGATATTCATAATAAATAGATGTGTAATTAATTTTCTGAGTGCATCACTTTTTCATACGAAAAAAAAAAATTGTTAAATTCGCACATGATTTTATACCCGTGGCCTAAGCCCTGAATATTTTTCGCAAAAAAAATAGGTGAAAATCGAACGTTTTTTAGCCCAACAAAAAGTAGAAATCTCTCTCGAGACGTCAAATAAATCATCTACTATTTTTTATTTTCCTACAATTTTTTTTTTTCACGTTCGATTTTTGTATGCACTTCTATTTTGTTATTATTCTTCAGGTCTCGACGCTGCGTAAGGCGAGGGAAAAGAAATGGAAAGAGCGGCAATGGGGAAAGGGGCTGCCGGGGAACAACAAAGTGGAAAAGGTCGGTCATCGTTGGCATACGAGAAACGATGTACGTCGTGTCGGGACCAACGAGAAGGACGATCGATAGAACCGAGTGACACACCGTATTATACCCTTCATACGGGGTGTAGTGTCTAACGTCTACTGTATCGCCGCGTATGCGAGACAGCTCGTACGCTCTCCTATCCCCCTGCAAATACGTAAGTCCGGCGCGAGCTACTTTCGGCTCACCGCAAACTCACGGTATACTCCCTCCGTACATGTTTGTTCCATCCTGTTTACAAGTATCGTTGGAATGCACATTTTTTGCACCTTTAGGCTGTCAACATGACGGAAACGTTTTTGGAGATTCTTTTCTTCAAAATGAAACTCTAAATTAAACATAACTAAAACGTTTTCTTTTTTAAATTTGTATTTGTGTATTTTTATTATTATCTGAAATATTATGAATATACATTGAATATTGAATATTATAAATATTATGTAAAATATTATTTCTCGGTCCTTCGTTTTTATTATTATCTAAAATAGATATTATAGACATATTATAAGATAAATATGGTGCTGAAGTTTGCACGGTCCGAACGCAACGAATATTCTTCCTTGTTTTATTCCCTTATTTTTATGTCATCTATAATCGTACTTTTGCTGATTTTGGTTATAAGCTTCTAATAAGAATCCTCAAAAATGTTTCAGGGATTTTAGTAGCCAAATGGGCCGAAAAAAATTACGGCAATACGAAAAAATATTTTTTTCGCTGCGTTGCAACGATGCAAATCTCAATGTCAAAGATAAATGGATATTATGTAAAATAGATCTCTCATTCGAGATCTATAATATAAATCGGCGAAAAAGAAAAGATTGTAGATAATAATAAAAATAAAGTAATGACAAATACATATGTTTCATTTCCTTAAGGAGGAAGGTCTAGTTAGAATTTTCAAAAAATCGATTTTTTTTTTCATTTTCTAAAAGTATGATATCTTACGAGTATTTTCCGACTAATTGAATGTAAATCAGACCATTATTCGCCGAAATACATAACTTTGAAGGACAATTAGGACTTCAGATGCAATTAACTTAACAAGCAATTAATTAAACAAGGACTTCAGATGCAATTAATAAAGCGCAGGAAGGCGAACTATACGGCCCAGGAATAGACGACTCTATGTAAGTTACAAAAAAAAAAATTTATCTGCATGCAAATCGTATTCAAAACTTTAAACTCGTTTTTCTCAAAACCATGTTTTCGAAGTCGGTGATCAATGTAACTCGAGAACGGCTTTACCGATCGGGTTGAAATTTATATTACTTCTTCTATACATAGTTTTCCTCCGGATGAACGAAGGATTTTTTTTGGACAATTATTTTTTTTTATAGTCAATTTTTGTAAGTGATATATTGGTCAAAACAACACTTTTGACTTTCAACGTCCGCCATTTTGTGAAAAATGAAAATTTTTCAAAACCCTTCGTTCAACCGGAGCATTATATCATTAACTAAAGATTCCCCCCTGTTTTCTTGGTTTCAGATAATCCGTCACAGCGTGAGAGTGATCACCGCAAAACCTGTTTTTTTTTTTGCTGCGTCCTCGGCCATTGATACGTATCGGCTTATTTTGAAACGTATTTCTTTAAAAAAATTATAATGTTTACATTAAATATATATCTTTTAAACGGAAGAACTTTTGTTGTAAATTATTTTATCGTTTGGCCGAAAAAAAATCGGAAAAAAGGCCTTTTTTTAACGTTCCAACTAGACCTCACTCCTTAAAATGAAGTTTAGCTAAAATATAAGGATTCCTAAATTTGAAAATATTTATGAATATAAGAATATTTTGGGATCCTTCTATTTGAGCTGAATTTCATTTTAAGGAAATGAAACATTGTGTTTGCCATTCCCTCATTTTTATTATTATCTACAATCTTTTCTTTTTTGCCGATTTATATTATAGATCTCTAATAAGAGATCTATTTTACGTAAATATCCAGTTATCTGATAATATATTTATAATATCTATTTGAGATAATAAAAATGAAGAAATGTAAAATAATATTCCACATAACATTTACAATGTTCAATATTCAATATATATTTATACTTGAGATAATATTAAAAATAAAGAAATTAAGAAAAAAATTTGTTCCGTTCCAACGACGCGAACATTCTATACGATTTTATTCGTTCGTTCACAAATATGGTATTGAAGTTTACATCGTTGCAATGCAACGAAAATTCTTTCGTATATGTTCACTTATTTATTGTTATCATTATCTATAATCTTCTTTTGCAACTTTAAGCCCGCAGATCTCCAATGTGAATCCTGAACCTATAATCGATCATTTTTATCCCCCAAATTTGCACAAAAAAAGTGATTCGACCAAATTGATTTCCATCCAAGCCCAACGACGCGAACTTCAACATCGTAAATATATTCAATCCCAACTGTTGTCTTATCGAGCTATCAAATTTATCTTCGCAATGGAACGAAAATTCTTTATTTTTTTACTATTATTGTTGATTTTCAATTTCCAATGTTCTTTCGTGTGTCCTTTCGATTTTCGATGCCTAGTACGATGCATTTCGAGGCCTGGTTTCTGTGAGAAAAAATATTGAGTGATTCAAAAAGAAAAAAAAAATTCTCATTACGCGTTCTAACGATGCAAATTTCGGAATAATTTACTTTCGCCTTTCACCGTATTCTTCCATCATTTCCGTCGGCCTTTCTTCCCGTTCAATATGTTTTTTTTTTTAGCAAAAGGGACGAACGTTGAAGGTTGGAAGGCCCATAGTGACGAAGTCGCCTTGGCAATTACGTGAAACGAAAAACTGTCGCGAAATTCCTTTTGTGTGCGCACGAGAGATTCTTTTCACGAATATAGACATGCACGTGTGCCTTCAAGTAATACGAGAAGAGCAAGAATGATTTTCGCTGCGATTGTGCTGCTCCTCGCAAAACGCGCTTCACTTACGTGAAATGTAGGTAATGCGACCGAGTAGGAGTGAAATGTGTTAAAGGGCATGGTCCATTCGTGGGAGGCGATGTCGCCAATGACGTCGCCAACCGTGACGTACGTATATTCTTTCAGTTATCTGGAATGCGTTTTATTTTTTGCTCACTTTTCTTCCAACGCTTCGTTCAGTTCTCGAAAATACTCTTTTTGTTCGAACTTTTTTTTTTCTCTCGAGCGTAAATCAATTACCTAGAAAAATTCGACTTTTGCGTAACTCAAACTTCTCCAATTAACGCCAACTTTAATTATTTTCTGTTCACTTTTTCCTGCGGCTTCATCCATCAAGGGATTCGAGCATTCAACCAATTTTTATTCACTTAAGGTGGTATATACATTTGGACGGGAAAAAGTTAAGTTTTTCGGATTCCTTTTTGAAATTTTGGTCAAATATTCTACATATGTAGTGCTATCGTTTAAAGAGTAAAAAAAAAGAAATCGATTTCTTGATCCTTGTAAATGTGTATCCCCCCTTAAAGTAATTCAATTTTTACCAACTGATTTTTCTTCAGTAGTCGGTTATTTGTTCCCCTGCGTTCATTCATTGTTTCGGAAAATTAATGTTCCGCGAAAAGCGTTGAAGCTTTGAAGCTTTGCCGAACAAAAAATCTCCAACTTATAAAATGTGGTTTAAAAAATATATATATTTATATATTTGAGGCGTTACTACCGTTAAAATGACAAACGCTCGTTCGTCACTTGAGGCAAATCCAATTGAAAAGGAAGGTCCTACATACGGTGCAGGAATCGCAGATTAAAGGTAAACTTATGATCACAACGATAGAACTGCTAGTCAAATTTTAAACGCGATTTTATCGTAACTTTGTTTTTCAAAACAGTGTACCCGATTTATTAACGTCTAATGATCGGATTGCCTTGAAATTTGGTACACTTATTCAGTGTAATAGTCGTTCCGTCAGTTATTAACAAATTTAAAAAAAATTTCAACGTTTTTTTTGACAATTGAAATACGATAATAAAAAAAAGTAAGTTCCTCACGGTGGAAGGTCCTTCACGAGATTGTTTGTAACCTCTTGAATAATTAATATTTTTCAATGAAATTTGGTACACAACTTCGTTAGTGTACATACAAATAAATGTCCAAACGATGTTTCTCTTACTTCGAATTTTTTTTTTCAATAACCTCGATTTTTGCTTCGTAAAAGCAGCCTGATCCCTTACTGGCACAAAATATCGCATATACACAAGTGGAATCAATTCTGGATACTTTTAACCCTTAATAGTCGCACTGGATCCACGGGACCCAAACAAATTATTTTTATGCCGTACAACTTTTTTTCCAATTAAACATACATTTTTTTATATGCGTAAGCGTTTCATTCTTTCCTTCTAAATCGCATCTGCGTTGGATGAAATAAATATACTTTTTGGAAAGTCCACAGAAACCGCTATGTCTATTTCAAAGTATATTGTTTCCAGATTATAAAACCATTTTTTGGTCAATAATTACAAGAGTTACAGCAATTTTTGTAAAAAAAAAGTCATGTTCCACGTTTTTTTTTGCATAATTTTCTTTGCATATTTAAAATTTAATTGTTGATTTCTAACCAATATCCTTGTATTAAAAAGGTTCAAATTATACCTCACTATTTTTTTCGTATCGTTCAATGCGTTATTTCATTATTTATAACAATTTTAAAAGTCTGGGTCCCATGGACCCAGTATGACTATAACATGATTCCAGCTAATTGTAAGTGTGACTACTAAGGGTTAATCGTCATTGGCGTTTTTTACATTTACGCACAAAATGTATATTCCGCTACGCCGAAATGATACCGTAATGTGTTTATTTTAATCTATAATGTTTCTACTCAATATCCGCCTTAGTAAGCCTACTTCGATAAGAATATAGAATATCAGTGATTATACCGTAAAAATTATTTAAAAAATTGGAAATAAAAATAAAATTAAAGTGTCAAGAATCAATTCCACTAGAGTAAATACCGAGCTCCTGTCAATTTTCTAAGCAATGCAAAATTAAGTCGTCATCACTGTTGTCTTCCATGTGCCTTGCGGATGACCCTTCCGATGATCGAACTTTTTACATTGAAAAATACGAAGAGGAATTAATGGTGCGAGTCGAGCGTTACTACCCGTTGAGACACAAGCGCGATATTTCCTGGCGCATACACAGCACCGAGGCTAGACGAAACTTTTGTACATCAATATTCATCACGATGTATTGTATAGTGTTTATTGTATAATCCTGTACACATGAGATGAGACGCTTTCCGTCGACGAAACTCGAGTCACCGGATCCGGAATGCATTCATGCGTATGTATACATCTACATATGTCCTTATTGAACGGATTCAGTCGAGTAAAGGAGTTCCTTTGTGTTGGAGGAATCTTGGGAGATATTCAAGTCGACGAAGGAGCCAGAATGTCTGTCCGGACCTCGTTCGATACGTCTACCTAACACGTTCGAATTGCCGATCGCGTATTTATTACCGACGAATGCTCGTTCAAGCGTACATTAATTGTTTTTGAAGTCAACAATGTCCGGAAATCTGGACAGTGATGCGAATTATGGGAAAAGCTAATTCAGCCTGTTTCTTCATATCCAATCGAAACGAACAAGTTGGACAAGAATCTTTTATTGAGACACCTCCAACAAAAGTTCAATTTCGACGTGTCTATAAATTCTACTACGTCGTTTTCGACGGATAGCAAAGTGGAGGACGTTTGGTATTTTTTTAAATTACGTAAATTGCAGTGGAATTTTTTTCAACGATCGCAGCTTATTGATGTCGCGAATGCAAACTTGGAAGGTGAACTTTAACCCCTTCGTTGGCACTGACGCAACAGTGCGTCAAATAATACCGTGCCCTGTGTGGCATTGACGCAATAGTGCGTCAACCTTCATTGCCGTATTTAACTTGCTCTGATTTGAAATCGAAGCCCCCCTCGGGGGTTTTTGGCCTCGCTGAATCAGAATTTGAAGTCAAAATTTGGAAATTCGAAATGGCGGGACAAGAATCGAAAACTTTAGTCGATTTAGAAGAAAATGAGTACTCTGGGATTTATGAGGTTGCTTATTACGAATCTGAACTTTAAGGGGCCAGTCGACTTTGAAAATTTTGAAAAATCGAAAGCAAGCAAGGCTTGAAGAAATCGACGATGATGAGCAATCGGAAGGGATTTTGTACGGTGGAGGAATTGCCGATTGCGTTTAGGTAAGAGTTTTTCATAGTATAAACTTCAAACGCGTTTTTCTCGAAACAACGTTTTCAAAATCTAGCTCCATCGTATCTCTAAAACTAATAAACCGAGTCTCTTGAAATTTGAACCACATATTGTAAACATGATTCGCAACAAGATGACCCTCGATGGTTGTAAAATTTTGATTTTTATTCTTTTTTTGCGAAAAACTGCGAAAAAACGCGTTTTTTTTTACTTTTTTCGTTTTTCATCTGCCATTTTTTATTTTTTGATAAAACTTTATATCCGAGGGTCATTTTGTATCTGGTGTCATACTGAATCTAATGGACTTTGATTTTTTTGGTTCAGACAAGCCGTTGCCGAGTTGTGATGGAGCTACCTAGCCCCCCCTATTTTTGAGGCGTTACGTTAAACTATAGTTATTGTACTTAAAAATAAATAAAAATTAATTAATTTTTTTTTAAATGTATTTCAAGACTTTATTTATCAAGCCCAATAACTTTTATATTCATATAATGTATAAAATCCTCAAAAAAAAATCGCGAAAATAGCCTTTTTCGTGGCTCCAAAGTGAACTGGCCCCTTAAATTTGAAAATTCACAATGTTCAGACTCATAATCAGTGACCTGCACAACCTATGAGTACCGCGTTTCGTCTAAATCAATCTGTATTATTTGTATGTTCATTCGCCATATTTGTTCGTCATTGTGAATTCCTGAATTTTGAGTTCAGATTCGTAATCAACACCCTTCAAAACCCCAGAGTATAAGTTTTCAGGATAAAAAATGTTTCCTGTCTTTTTGGGCACTTTTTGTCGAATTCTCTCTGCCAACGATGGGGTTAAACAGACCGATCGGGGGCTCAAAAAAACTTCGATATGCTTTTTTAATGTTTACTAGGAAAATGCTCTATAGGATGACGTTGAAGTTTGCACCTTTGAAATGCACCAAAAACTTAGTCTGTTTAGTCATCCAATTTTTTGGTCAATTCAGCCTGAGAGAATCGCGAAAACGTTTCTACGTATCCTTATTAGAAATAAGAATTAATTTAAAATTTGAAAAAAAAACCTCGAAACTCACTGTAATCCATGCAGGATACCCAAAGCGGCGCCAGGTATGACAAAATCGTCGCTTCCCACTCGCCATCGACGGCCAAAAGCAATGAGGCTCGGCATTTGAATTTAAAAAAAAAAAGAAAAAACAACCGCACACACAACACTTTAAACGAATTCAGAGCGAATCACTTTCCCGAATGCTTATCGAACTTGTCATTTTATCAGTGGCGAGAGAAATATTCTGATGATTCACTGAATCCCTCCGAAGAAAGTTATAAAATGTTACTCAGACTTTTTCACATGGACAGTCACTGTGGAGCAAGTGTAATGAAACATTGCTTCCATCACTTGCAGTTCTTCGCATGGGCACTGTTACGAGTACAACGAATAGTGAGATTTTCCCAATTTTTATAGACGAACAAGATTTTGTTTGATTTACGTGGTGTAGAAATTTGTCCGCGACACAAAACTATTTGCAAAGAGCTTGCCACTCTTGCAAATCGAAGAGAGCACACTGCGCAGTGCAGCTTTCGCATTCACTGTACACAGAGTTTATAAGCACTGACGCAAGGCAATCCACTTATCTTTACGACACTAAATGTGATTTTCCAAAACAATAATGATTATTCAGAGAACAACTGATGCCGAGCTTGTTCACATTGTTCCGTAATGCATCCGCAATGTTTGGACGCAGAAGGTGGGAAATTATCGAGTGGTTAAAATTCTTTGAACAAAAATTGGATCGTCAGACCGTGACAGGGGGAGACCGAAACTTGACTACAAAAATAATTGAAGTATGATCGAGTTGTACGTATTTAGATTTTTCATTTATTTATTTGCGCTATTTTGGAGGGTCTTCTTTTTGCAAATCGAGATCGTAAATCTCTAATAAAACTGTGTAAAAACGTTTGAATGATTTCCACAGCCTAAACCGAGCCAAAAAATCGGAGCATTTGAGAAGAATTCATTTTCATTGCATTCCAAACATGCAAAGTTCAACGTCATCGAGTTGTACGCTACTCACAAAAATTAAGAGGACAACAAAATAATCGAAATTTTTTAATCATTTTCAAATTGCTAAAACTTAAACTTAGCGAAAACTTAAAAGAGGATTTTGAAGCGTTGAATCTTTAGTTTTCGAGATTTTACTAGAAAAAAATTGTTTGTCCCTTTGTTATTACTAAGTCAAAAGAAATGACGCAAAGGAAAATATTCAATTTTTTTTCAAAAAGTTCTACAGACAGGTAAAAAATTGTTCGATTAATGACGTGATGAGACCCTTTTTCCCTGGAACTTCCTCTTCATTTTGAGCTTTGAGACAAGTCTGTACGATGATTTATCGGAAATTTATGGGCTATCAAAGCCAAAATGATGCTTTTGACATTAATAATCAATATCTTATAAAACAATTATCGTACAGGAATTTGAAAACCATTTCCGGAAAGCTGAAACTATGCCCTTCAAGAGAAAAAATAATAATTTATAATACATTTTTTTTTCTCTGAGACATGCACGTAAAAAATGTCAAAAAATGGCGTTTCTTACTTAAATTACAAAAGTTACGATACCTTTGCGGATATCTATTGCGACTATTATGGTTGGAGATTTTTTTAAAGTAGCTAGTGTCCACTAAAGGTATGCTAAGCGTGAAGCTACTCCGATCTTTTTCCCTGTTGCCCAAATTATAAGTTTTGAATTTTGTAAAAAAAAATCGAAGAAAAATGATTATTGTCTTTTACCACAATTATTTCGTTTATTACGCGAAGAAAAAAAACTGTTTTGCGACATTGACGGGTTTTTGGCTCATGTTAAGTGAGAATTTGTAGAAAGAAAAAATGAGTATTCATTTTTTTTCTAATAAACAAAAATTTCTCTGTATTTTTTAAAGTGTACTTCCATTCGTTTGCCATTTTTTCATAGAAATATAACAAATATATCCTCTGAGAGTGAAGAATGCAATTTTTTTACGTTTTTTTGTTATTTGATAAATTAACTGGATGGTGAAAGTTGTAACCCCTCTGTATTTCATATAGTTTTTTTAATGCGAAATTTTTTTTTTTACTAAATTGGCATATTGTGCATCTTTTGTGTACAAATTTGTAAAAAAAATGTTCTAGGCAAATTTATTTAGGAAAAGCGTAGAGTACTCAAAAGTAATATTTTCATTTAAAAAACTTGAATACCCAAAATACCAATTTAGCAGAAAAGAAAATTCGTATAAAAAAGGTTTGGAAATACATTGTGGTATTAAACTTTCAGAATACAGTCTTTTTTCAAACAAAAAAACGGGTCAAACGCTGCAATTTTTTACTTTCAGAAGGAATATTGGTTACTCCCTAATGAAAAATTGACAAATGAATAATATTACACTTTCAAGAATAAAAATGAAATTTCTTCTAATAAAAAAAAACCTAATCATAAAAACATTGAAAAAATTGAATTCTTTTTTCTGTCTCCAAGTTGCCACTTTACACAAGGGAAAACACCGGTAAATCTCGAAAAACAAATTTATTTCGCCTAATAAATGGATCAATCATAAATAAAAACGATAATGATGTTCCTTCAATTTTGTGTGCAAATACTCTAAAATTAGATAATTCGAGCCGCACGGACAAAAATCGGCATATTTTTTGCGGACAATATGCCCTTGGAAAAAGTCTTTAAAAAAAGGTCGCTATGGATATCTGCAAAAATATCCTAACTTCTGTAATAGAAGGTACAAACGCGAATTTTTTACACCAACATCACGAACTAGAAAATCTGTTTATAAAAAAAATGTACCTCAAAGCGCATACCTTTGGTTTCCGAAACTGCTTTTTGAATTTGTGTACGATGATTGGTTAATGGGATATTGATATACATTGTATGCCTCCACGCAAGAAGGCGCGAGACGACGTCACAGTGCGTTCAGAACGAACACGCGTTCGTGACGAACGCGCGCTGTGACATCTACCGGTAGGTAGCAGTGGCTCGAACGAGTTCTGCCGCGCTGTGATATCTACCGGTAGATAGCAGTGGCTCGAATGAGTTCTACGTCGAAGTTTTGGTTCGGATGTCATTTCGTCTCAACGAGCGCTCGTCTAGTTCGATTCCCCTCAGGGTCTATTCGTCGGGATTCCCGATGATCGCAGACAAAGAGGAGTCACGTGTACTCCGTATTCTCCCTCTCTCGGGAACAGTAGAGAGCGTGTAGTCGAATCTCTCTCTCTCTCTCTCTCTCTCTCTCTCTCTCTCTCTCTCTCTCCGTCCCTCTCTCTCTCTCTCTCTCTCCCTCTCTCTCTCTCCCTCTATCCCTCTCTCTCTCTCTCTCTCCTCTCGGTCAATAGTGAGGCCGTATAGTAAGGCCACGTGGGCACTGCTCGGAATTACGTACACTCGTCACTTCCATCGTAACAACTTGCACAAACTTGACATTTTACATAATATTTGTGCGAAAAGAAATTAAACGAAAAAAAAAACCCGATTTAATGTCTTGAAACTTTGAGACATAATTCGTGTTTTTCTTTTTTTATCATGATATTTTTTTCCTTTTGTATTAATCTATTTTCGACAAATCTTTTGAATGAAGGAAGCTAAAAAAATCGAGATTACGTCTAAAGCTCTTGTGATATAATTTTTTAGTTTTCTTTTCGCACGGCTTTTTTTATTTATTCAAGTTGATTACGTTTTTTTAAATTTAATTTAAATTGGAATAAAAGTTTAAAGTTAAAGTTCAAAGTTGAAGTTTGAAGTTAAAGTTTAAAGTAAAAGTTTAAAGTTAAAGTTCAAAGTTGAAGTTTGAAGTTAAAGTTTAACGTGAAAGTTTGAAGTTTAAGTTTAAAGTGAAAGTTTAAAGTTTAAGTTTAAAGTGAAAGTTTAAAGTTCAGTGATGCAATAAACAATTTGGTCAGGATTGTAATTTGACTTTTGACCAACATATGACGGGTATACTCGTGTAGCAGACGACGATATCTGATCTTCTGCCCGTTTCGCTCGACTCCTCTCTTTCCCCCACTCACACGTTGCTCTTTCTCCTTCCATTCGCGCTCATTTGCCTCATTCTCTTCGCGCGAAATTTTCAAATCTAAACATGCCCACATTCGGCCGTCCTGCGAATTCGACGTCCCCGCCAGTAATTTCAACAAAACAGTTCGCCGAGGTGCAACTAGATGTAACCCCCTTTTTTCCATTAAAGTTCTAATCGTTACATTTTTAATAAGTCGTCAAGGAAGAATCGCGCTTCCCATTATTAAATGATACACCGCAGATAAGCAAGGTCTCGTCATCTTTGGTTTCTTTTTAGATTCAGGATCTCGTAGAGGCATCTTATAATATTTGTCCGCAGATACATACTTTAAATATTCAATCGCTTCGATGCCCAGATAAAGCTTCTGTGTTTGACGCTCATCTTCGATATCCTCCACATCGTGAAGGTCGTTTCCGATAACCCCTTTGATTTCCTGCGGTGCCGGGAATTTCGGAGATAATTCACGACTCTCGCCCGTAGACAGGGCTTCGGGACGATTCAAACTTGACGATTTTTCACACGGAAAATGTTCTGTTAAGAAATCTTTCCAATCGTTCCACGTACGCTCTTGAGGTTTCGAGAGCGCGTGTTGTCTGATGGCTATATCGTCCCAATCGTATAGATCCCTATATTCTTCAATCTTGCCGATCCATTGATTAATGTCGAGTTTATCATCAATCGGATTGAACTCAGGCAAAACGTTTGCCACGTTGGGAAAAGGGTTGTAGTCCTGGGTCCTCGGTGGGTCTTGCGTATCGTCAACCATCTTGAATATCCGGTCTTTCGCACTCACACATAAAGAAAAATCGCACGCCTGCCACAAGAGTATCCAAAACGCACCGCTTGACCTTTTTGGCGTTCACACGTTTCTACGCCTCGAGCCAATTGCCGCGCACATGTATTGCTAGGCCGTTACTTCATCGGGCTTAACCCTTTTGAAAAAAACTAAAAAGGACCACTCATGATCTTCCCAACACTGTGCCATTGCACGTAAGTAATCCCGCTTCTGAACTTGTAATACATGTTGTGGTCAGGACTGTAATTTGATACGGAGAACCTTTATTCAACACATGATGGGTGTACTCGTATACCCCGGACTACAATCTCTGCTCTACCCATATCGTTCGCTTCCTTCTTTGTTCTCCGCTCTCACACGCCGCTCATTCTCCTTCCACCCGCACTCATTTCCCACATTCTCGCCGCGCGATGTTTTCGAACTCAGTAAAGTTTGAAGCTAAAGTTCAAGTTCAAGTTCAAGTTCAAGTTCAAGTTTAAAGTTAAAAGAAGTTAAAGTTAAAGTCTGAAGTTAAAGTTCAAGTTTAAAGTTAAAGTTTGAAGTTAAAGCTTAAAGTTAAAGTTAAAGTTTAAAGTTTAAAGTTTACAGTTTAAAGTTTAAAGTTAAAGTTTAAAGTTAAAGTTTAAAGTTTAAAGTTAAAGTTCAAAGTTAAAGTTTAAAGTTAAAGTTCAAAGTTAAAGTTTAAAGTTAAAGTTTAAAGTTAAAGTTTAAAGGAGGCAAGAGCGGACGCGTTGAGAAAGCCGGGAGTGTAAATCGCAGCAATTTGAGAGGAAGAAAGGGAGAAAAAGGGCAAGTGAGTAGTGGAGGAGAGAGGGGAGGGGCAGCCGAAAGCAAAGTGATAATAAGTTTAGTGGAAAACAGTGAGATGGGCGAAGTTTCGAGGAAGACAAATTGGGAGTGTGAAGAAGAGGTTAGGCGAGAAGATGGCCGGGAGGCGAGAGGGGACAACGAGAGCGGAAACGAGGCAGGAGAAAGGGAGCAGCAGCGCCGTGGGACTGAAAGGAACCACGAGGAGACAGCGGCCGATAAGGAAGGACGAGCAGCAGAAGTAACGGAGAAAAGGAAGAGAGGGCGTCCAAAGAAAAAGGAAACGAACAGAGATGTGAGGGAATTCTTCGAGTTAATAGAATCAACGGGTGGAGTGTGCGAGATACAATCGCCGCCACTGAAAAAATATAAAAACTATGGAGATACTGAAGAGGATGAGGAAGAGAAAAAGAGAAACGGGGAAAAGGAAAATGATCAAAAGGAGGAGAAAAACGAGGAGGACGAAGAATTGGAAGAAGGAGAAGAAGATGGAGAGGAGGAAGGGCAGAAAGAACATGAAGAGAAACACGTCAGCAATCTTTGTGTGTATACGTGGATGAAAGGAATTGAAGAAGCGGAGGTAAGGATGAGATGCACAATGAGGAATAGCGTGGCCGAGCTAGAAAAAAAAATGAAACAGTGGTGGAGGGAGGAAGTAAATAGAATAAAGGAAGAATGCGAGGAAGAGGGTGAGGAGCAGTGCGAGGAATGCGCGGAAAGACATCGGGAGATCGAGGAGTACAAAAGGGAGGTGAAGGAAATAAGAAAAAAAGCTGAGCAGGACCAGAAGCAGTGGGGGGAGGAGCGACGTATGTTGCTAAATATGATAAACAGGCTCGAAGGCAGTAAGCATGGAGGGGAGAAGGGTGGGACAGAAGGAAAATTCGAAGAAAACACAACGTGCAACAGAGAAGAAGGAAAGAGAAATGCGAGAAGGGCAACGGCGGAAAAAATAAGTGAGGACAGAAGATACGGGAGTAGAGAACAAGAAGAGGGGTGGAGGAATCTCGAGGAGTCAGGATGTGGAACAGGGGAATCGGGACGGGGTTGGCACGTAGTAAGAAAGGAGAGAAGAAGAGCAGTAGGAGCGGATGAAAACAACAATGTCACGAAGGCAGGAGAAGACGCAAATCGCGAGGAGATCCTGGGGAGGAAGCCACGGGCAATAAATGAACGAGAGTGGCAAGAAGAAAACAATAGGAGGAAGCATCGAAGGAATAACATAAATATTACATTCCAAGAGGGGGAGAGAGATGAACAGGACAAGGTGTTGGAGAAGGTTGAAGAAAGATGCAGGCAGAATATAAGGAGAAAAACAACTACAAAATTCTCTGGGAATGGGACTGTAATATTGAAGTTCCAAAGCTGGACCGAAAAGATGGAGAGCCTGAGAAGAAGGAAGGAACTGAAGGGAACGAATATATGGATAAACAATGACTTCACCAAAAGGGAGAAAGAGATACAAAAGTGGTTGCGAGAGGTAGCGAAACACGAGAGGAGATACGGCAGACAAGCGGAAGTAAGGTACATGAAAATTTGGTTGGAAGGGAGGTGGTGGAAATGGAACGAGGGGAAAGGAGATATCGAAAGAATGGGAGTAGAGGATGGATGGAGGCAGCCATTTCGGAACGACCGGGGAGGACGGCGTTGAGGATGACGAATTGGAGGAAGAACGAAGAGAGAAGAAAGAAGACACAGCGGGGTTAAGGGAAGAGACGGGAAAGAAAGAAGGCGTAAAGGGAAGTGGCGAAATCAAAATATTATTATGGAATGTTGCAGGAATATTTAAAATTGGGGAAGCGTGGGGGTTTATAGAAGAAGCGGATATAGTCATTTTGCAAGAAACGTGGGTGGAGAAAAAAGATGAGACGAGCGCAAGGTCAAAAATGAGTAAGAAATTTAAGTGGATGTTCAAAGCAGCGTATAAGGAAGCAGGGGCTAAACGGGGAAGGGCGAAGGGAGGTCAAGCGGTCGGGATAAAAAAGAGTTGGGAAGGGAATTGGGAAATAAGGGAATGGGCATTTGGTCTAATATTGGGTAATGATAAAATAAGGGGGAAAACCGCAATAATAACAATATATAATAATGTTGGTATACAAAAGATAGAAAAACAGCTGAGAGAAGTAATAATGGAAGAGGCGAAACAAAAAGAGAAAGTACTAATTGTTGGGGATATGAACGCACGAATAGGGGGGGCGCAAGCAATAAACGAGGGAGGGCTGGATGAAAATGGCGGGGAAATAAGAAGATCCCAAGACAAGATATTAAACACGGAAGGAAGGAGAATGTTAAACCTGTGCGAAGAGGTGGGTTTGAAGGTGTTGAACGGAAGAGTGAAAGGGGATAGGGAGGGCAAAGTGACATTCATAGGAGGGGGGGACGAATGTTGTGGGTCAGTGATAGACTACATAATAGTTGTGGATAGGGGTGGAAGGGATGAAATCAAATGGATGGAAGTGGTAGAGAGAATTGAGTCTGATCACCTACCAATATATGCGGTATGGGAAGAGGAAAACGTCGGAGAGGAAGAAGAAGAAGAGGAGCGTGAACAAGAAAGCGATAGGTTATTCTGGAATGATACAAAGGCAAAAAAGTTTATAGAAGAAATACAAAAAGAGAAAGAAATGGATAAAGGGAGGGAAGATTGGGAGGGGGTGAAAGAAAAAATCTGGAGAGCGGCCGAGAAGTCGGGGTTAAGGAAAAAATGTAAAAAAACAAAGAGAGAGAGAAGGTTGCCAAGGTGGTTCAACGACGAATGCAAAAAGCAGAGAAGTGCGGTATGGGAAAAATTGAAAGCGTTTACGAAACAAAGAAATCTGGAGAAAAAACAAGAGCTAGAAGAAGAAAGGAGGAAATTAAAAAAAATATACAGAGGGGCAAAAGAGGAATGGCGGTATAAAATTTGGGAGGAGGTCGGGAAGGCAAAGGACATGACAAAATGGTGGAAAGCAATTAATAAATTCAGGAATAAAGGAAGGGGTACAATTGGTGGTAAAATAACCAAGAAAGAATGGAAAGAGCATTTTGAAAGATTACTGAATGGAGAAGAGAATCAAGAGAGGGAAATGGGCGTAAGGGAAGAAGACGAAAGGGGCTCGGAGAGAGAAGAGACAGAAATAAATGAGGCGGAAAGAGAAGAGAAAAGGGAATTTTACGAGGTGTTCAGCTTGCAAGAGCTGGATGGAGCTCTGAAGAAGATGAAAAACGGAAAGGCGGCGGGGGAAGACGGGATTAGTGGGGAATTTTTGAAGTCACTACCAAGGGTACAAAGGGAAGAGTTGAGAGGGGCCTTAAACAAAATATGGTTAAGAGGAGGAATAGCGGAGGGATGGGAAACAGCAAGGATTGTGCCGATATATAAAGATGGAGAGAGGGACAAGGCGGAGAATTATAGGGGGGTATCACTATTAGATGTAGGATATAAGTTGCTAACAAAAATGATGACAGAGAGGCTAAACAAATGGATAGAGAGGAACAAAAAATTAAAAGAAAGTCAGGCAGGATTCCGGAAAGGCAGAGGAACAAGGGATCAGATATTTACTTTAAACGCGGTCATCAATAAACAATTAAAAGTGAAGGGAGGAAAGCTATATGTAGCGTTTGTCGATTTTAAGGCAGCTTTTGATCGAGTGTGTAGGGAAATAATGATCAGAAAATTAAAAGAGAAAGGAATCGAAGGGAATATGCTGGAAACAATAAAGGAAATTTATAAGGATACAAGGGCAGAGGTGCAAACGAATGGAATAACTACGGACAGTTTCAGAACAAAGATAGGGGTAAGGCAAGGATGCGCATTAAGTGCGGTTTTATTCGATATATACGTAGATGATTTAGAGGATATGTGGGAAAAGAAAAATGAAGGAGGAGTGGTAATGGGGAAGGAAAAAATTTTTGCAATAAAATATGCTGATGATGTGGCGGCGATAGCTGATACAGTGGAGGGTTTAAGCAGCATATTAAAGGACTTGGAAAAATGGGCAGACAATAATAAAATGGAAATAAATGCGAAAAAAACAAAGATAATGATTTTTAGGAATGGGGGAAAAGGAAGGAAGAATGAAGAATGGGGGATTAAAGGGGACAAAATCCAGATAGTGAACGAGTTTAAATATTTAGGGTATTGGTTTACAAGCAGAAATTCAATTTGGGCACATGGTAAAAAGCTGGCCGGGAAAACGCAAAAGGCAGCAAATATGGTTTGGGGGATATGGAAGAGAGCGGGAAGACATATGATGGAAGAGAGACTCTATCTATTAGAAACTATAGTAAAAGCAGGAGCCATGTACGGAGTAGAGATTTGGGGAATAGGGGAAATTGGGGTGTTCGAAAGAATACAGAGCAGATACTGCAAAATGGCGCTAGGAATAAGTAAAACAACCCCGAATTATATTTGGAGAAGGGAGCTGGGTGTGCCAACAATGGCCTATTTGATAAGGGAAAGAGTGTTTAGGTACATAAGAGAGGTGCTGGGAATGGACGATTCAAGATGGCCAAAAATTTGTTTGATGGAGGAGGTAAGGGCAATTGGCAATGGAATGCCATCAAAGTGGGGGAAGAATTTGGAGAAAGTGTTAAAGGATATGGGGATAGAGGACGTAATAACAATGATAAGAGAAAAAAGGGAAGAGGGTAAAATAGATGAAAAGATGAAAGAAGGTTTAGAATGCCTAAAAAAGAAAATTTTGGACGAGGAGGAGGAAAGAATAGGAAAATCGTCATATAATACCAACTACAAATATATCGTGGAAAATGACGAAAGGCCATGGAAGTATTGGGCGGAAGAGGGTGTGAAGGGTAGGGATAAAGAAATGTGGGCAAGATTAAGATGCGGAAATACATGGAGGGCGGGGAAGAAGGGGGAAAAAGACTGGAAATGCAGAATCTGCGAGAAAGAAAATGAAACAATGGAGCACCTGCTAATATGTGAAAAAGGATGGAAAATTGTAACGACGAAAGCGAAAAAGGAAGCTGAGGAGTGGGTGCGAGGAGTGGATAAGGTGGCGATAAAGGGGGAAATGATAAACATGTTGAGTGGAAAGATAAATATAGGGATATGCCAGTATTTCAGAGAAATAGAGGAACTATGTAAAAAAATGCGCAAGGAGGAAGAGGGAGTTGAAAGCGAGGGAGATGAGGCGTAAAGTGACAAAAAAAGAGCAAAGATATGCGGGGTAGAACATAGAATTAAGGTAGACGTAAGAAAAATGTATTTGAACAAAGCGAAAACTTTTTGTAAAAAACTTGTAAAGCAAGTTGTGCAAATAAAACTCGATTATTATTATATTATAAGTTAAAGTTTAAAGTTACAGTTTAAAGTTAAAGTTTAAGGTTAAAGTTTAAAGTTGGAGTTTAAAGTTGAAGTTCAAAGTTAAAGTTTAAAGTTAAAGTTTGAAGCTAAAGGTTAAAGTTAAAGTTTGGAGGTAAAGTTTCAAGTTAAAGTTTAAAGTTAAAGTTGAAGTTTAAAGGTAAGGTTGCAAGTTTAAAGTTTAAAGTTCAAAATTAACGGTCAAAGTTAAAGTTAAATTTAAAATAAATAAAAGGGAATGACACATTCAATTTAATAACTTAATTGAAAATTTATATTTCCTAATTACATTTTTTAAAGACGTTTTTTCCTTACATATTTTGCTTTGATAATAGTAATATATTTTCGTCGAACCCTTCAATGACGTATTACTTAACAATTTTTTTTCTTCTTTCAATCATCTTGAACGAGAAGCAAGAACTTGGGCAAGAACAAAGCGAATTCGCCATAGAAGCGAGGAATACCTTTCACCAAAACCGAACACGTTGCTTTCGTCGAGAACGACCGAGCGCGAAGAGCTGTGTTCTTTACAACGCGGCAAGAAAAACTGACTTGTTGTTTCATCGTGCCAGTCGCGTGAATGTATTTGCGTAATTGTCGCTCGGTATCTCGTCCTCCCCTCCTTTATCTGCGTATGTCCGTTTCATCTCTATAATGCCGTGGGTGATCGAGACGATCAACCACCTTATCGGCGGAAGACGATTCGGCGAAGCAACGCGTACGAACGTAAACAAAAACGCGGCGTGCGCGAGAGCGCGGTCACGTGTATCCTCGTGGCTGTTGTGTCAAGCGCTTGGTCGGGGAAACAGAAATTGACGAGAAAACCAAACTCTGTTTTTTTAATAGTCTCTAAAATTGCGAAATATAGATGACGCTAATGCTTATGTGAGCCAATGTACTTCTTATGTTATATGTCTATTTGTACCTATATATTATTTTCCGAAATTTCATCTGTCTGACATGAGCGAAGTTGGCGTGAAGAGGCAAAAGATATTTTTCCTGAATCTCCGGAGATGTGAAAATACACGCTTCCAAAATTATCCTGCATTTTTATACGAAATTGTAAAAATTCAGGACAATGCTGGAAGCGTTTTTTTCTATCTTCTTCTATCACATAATCGCGTCATTGGAGAACAAAAAACAAAAATCAAGTCAGATAATGATTAAAGCTAACGGAACTATTGTATATTGAGTTTTTGTCGAAAAACTTCTTCATAAAGACTGGGTTTTTAAAAATAAATGCTGGAAATATTCCAAAATATGTATGAGGAATCATACAAATTTTGATGAGGGATTATTAATTTTTATAAGGAATATTTCCTTTTTTAATTCCTTAAAAATTAATCAAGCAATTAGAGATATGTCATTATTCAAGAAATTTGAAGCAATAAATAAAATAACTTAGTAATTAGTAATACTTAATTATTTATGAATTAATAATTCCTTCAATATTGATTGATAAATAATTTCTTAATTATTAATTACTGTATAACTTCTTAATTATTAACTAAGTAATGATTCCGTATAAAAATGCAGAATTATTTCCTTACAAATGCCGGAACATTTCCATCATTTATGAGCAAGCTCTTCGGTAATAACGAAATATAAAATAGTTTCTTTGGCGACTATCATTATCTGACTTATTTTTTTTTCTTCTAGTGATATGATAATTCGTATGTATGAAAATATGCAGGAATCTTTCTTCTTTTTAACCATATACAAAATGTGATTTTCAACACCAATGTTTACGCATATTTCTTATCCACTTATCGGCACAGACACCCGTCAAATTGACGAGTCAACAAAAACATGAATGATCTTTAAAAAATCGACTTATTTAATAAAAATATTTACGAAATCATTGCCACTGAGCTCAATGTTTTATCTCCGAAATTCCCATGCGAACTTCGACCTTATAGTTGATTAGGGCTAGCCAATAGACACCAGTGGAGCGTCTCGTCATCACACATTCTATTGAAATCATTCTCAACTTTTTCATACTAAAAAATAATGAAAAAAAGCGACTGCTTACTGCCATTCGAAAAACTGAAATGTTTTATTTTTATTTTTATTATCGTGCAAAGGATGGCGCCTCCGGGTTTCTACGGGTACAAAAAAAAAGCACGGCACTTCGAGCAGCGCTGAGTCAAAACGCTGAAAATACAAATGAATTAGTCGGATAACAAGAACGCCCGTATCCACACGGGGTTAAAAATAGTGAATTGAGTGAATCGTGGCGACTCGTACGCGTGACAAACGCGATGCTTTTGCTGCGTGTATCGATAGGATTGTCTCGTAGAGCGACGGTCTAGTGTTAAAATTCAAAATAAAAAATGTCAGTTCCGGAGACGTTTGCGCTATCCTACCAAAAAAATCTCGAATTCCCTGACTCTGGTCCTTCTCTTATTACCGTTAGGATCTCGCTGCCTCATTTATCACTGTGAATTTATGATGTTGAAGATTGCAGCACCGTTGCGACGCAACGAAAATATACCGGGTGTCCCATTTTGATGTTACACCTGATTTATTACGAAGAATACTGCTCCGATCAAGTATTGAGTATATAATAAAACATTTGAGGCTCAACGGGGGACGTCAAAAAAAAATCGTTCAGAGTGTACGTAACGGGGCGCTATAAAAATAGTATTTTGAAAATTAAATTGGCCAAACAAACCCAAACAAAGCCATTGTTTGTTTCAGTTTGTTTGAGGGACGCATTTGACCTTGTAACTCCGAGGTCATTGGTCCCAGACATAAATGACCGAAACAAAAGTTACTCCTCTCGATGCTCGCTACCCGATGACACCATGAAAAGGGGGGAGGGGGGTAATTAGGGTCACCAGGGTAGTGTCCCGTTACGTACAGTTGAACCTAATTTTTAGGTTAGAATAAAATTCTTTATTATTTTAGCGCTATCCAGAATGTAACACGAGCGGGTAAAGATTTCAATATCCATGAGGTTGAAGTTTGCATCGTTGGCATGCAAAGAAAATTAATATTTCTGAATTCCTTTTATTTCTTTTGGCACGTTATGACCCCAAAAAACCTTCAACCATTTTTCAAGCTATTTATTTACCGATCAACAAAGTAAATACACGAGAAAAAAATTTCAATAATAACGAATACATGAAAGATAAAATGTTAAAAAAACATTCGTTGCGTTCCAACGATGCAAACTTCGGCAGCATTCAATATCCCTAGTGTAAGTATGCGTGTGTGTGTGTGTGTGGGTGTGAGTTTGTTTGGGTTTTCTTTGCGTATGTTTGGGTTTGTTCGATAACCCAAACAACGATTAGGTCTCTGCAGCTCGTCAATTCCGTTATCAAGCAAACCCAAACAAACTCACACGTACACTGATACTTCGATTTTTTTAACGTCCCCCTATGAACCCTAAAAGTTTTATTATACTCAATACTTGGCGGAGCAGTATTTTTCGACATAAATCAGGTGTAAGATAAAATTGGGACACCCGGTACGTATATAATTTGTTTTCATTCATAATTTGTGATAATTAATTAGCTGCTTCGTTTATTCAGCAACCTGTGCGGAGGGAAATATGTAAACACGGGAAAAAAAATTAATCCTCCGAAAAAACTGTCAAATTAAGGGTAGGGAATTTAATGAAATTATATGCAACGACGTGTCTTTTACGATTTTTTTTTTGCATTTGTAAAAGACATATCGAGATCGAAATGTTTTGTACATTGATGATACTAAATGAGTTCATGGATTGGCGTCGCGACATGGGGTCAGTACGCTGGAAAATTTGCTTCATCAATTTTATGCACGGCGTGATAATCGTGACTGTCTATGTAGGTACATATTCAAGAATATGTGAAAAAAAATTCAGGTTAAAATATTGAATTGAGGATTTTCAATTTTTAAAAACCAACATTTCCGTAATTGCAGTACCTGGTATTTTTAAGTCCCCGAAAATTAGTAAAAATGTCGCCAAAATAACACTCTCTTTTAACACCGACCATGTTGTGAATTGTTTTTTTTTCTTTAAAAAAAGAGCTACGTACAACGAGGATTACATTTATATGGATTATAAAACTTTTTCATTTTTATTTCGCAGACTAACCATTGTCAAGTTATCGATCCGGCTGTTGGACCACATTTTTTATAGAGGCTCTATTATACCTCAATAGCGTTGTGAATTTTGATTTTTTTTTTTTTCATAAAAATGTACACGATACGGGTTCAATGTACGCTTAATAATCTATATTATCTATAATCTATATATACCTTTTTTTCCCAAATCCCAAATAAATAAACTAGCAGACAAAAAAAATCCGAAAAGGAACCTCTTTTCAGCCCGTCGCGGTACTATCCTCCGTGAAAATCATACTCTTCAATGTTAAAAAAAATTAAAATCCTGTACACATTTTTCCAGAAAACTTCACGAAAGTTCCTCTTCTTTCCGGCCACGAGCTAGGTGTAGCCGAATAACCCTTAGTAGTCACACTCAGCTAAATCACGTTATAGTCATGCTGGGTCCATGAAACCCAGGCGTTTTTAAATTGCTATAAATAATGAAATAATGCATTGAGCGATATGAAAAAAAAAAATTGTGAGGTATAATTTCGACCTTGTTTAATATATAAAGTTTAATTATATTAGTTATATATATAACTAATATCGGGACATTAGTTAGAAATGAGACCTGTACGGCTGTTACAAACCAATAAATAAAAAAAAAATAGAAATGATAATGAAAAAAAAATAATAATAAAATGGTAAAAGGTAATAATAAAATATGAATAGCAATAAAATCTACATTTATAAAATAGCGACAAAATTTAAAAAAAACAATAATAGTAATGATAATAATCATAAAATACAAAATCCCAATAATAATAAAACAACAGAAATGAAAAAATAAAGAATTTTCGTTGCATTCATCACCGATGAAAACTTCCACGCTATAATATACTATTAATAGCTTCGCCGAGTCAGGCGCAGGTACGTGTCAGGACACAACTTATCGTGTATCCCATTGTGCTAATGCACGTTTTCTCTTATTTTTTTCTTCTCGGAGAGGAATACGTTGTCGTGTGCATTATAGAATATCAGTCGAGCACAAAGTTGCACTCACATATGCTCTCGTCTCATTCGGCTCTGCTTTCAAACGAGCGGAATTTGTGCGCTCCGAGATGCGTAGAATGTTTGTAGGTTTTATTGTGAAGACAGGCCTGACGAATTGAGTCAC
This sequence comes from Ophion obscuratus, assembly GCA_964007375.1. Classification (NCBI taxonomy): domain Eukaryota; kingdom Metazoa; phylum Arthropoda; class Insecta; order Hymenoptera; family Ichneumonidae; genus Ophion; species Ophion obscuratus. The sequence continues at coordinate 14,530,351 of OZ023313.1, forward strand.
ACTCCACGAGCGGATAATGTACTATTTCTTTTATCCGCGCGTCGCCCGTTCATCCAGACACGCATGTGTCCATAGGTTTGTGGATATATATAATTTGTGAACGGATGGGCTTATCAATATATATGCATAGGAAGACGCGGCAGCGTCGGAGCCATTGGACTTGGTATATATTTGTAGCAGTTGTATGAATTGGCTCTTCGCTTTCTTCGGTCATTATGGAATTTCATTTGCGTATCAATATACACACATATATACATACATACATACATACATATATATATACATACATATATATATATATATATATATATATATATATATATATATATGTGTGTGTATGTATGTATGTATGTATGTATTATCCATAATGACCGAAGAAAGAGAAGAGCCAATACATGCCAATACATACGTGATTTTCGGGATTTTTTTTGGAAGAAAAGCACTTAATTAAATGTTTCGGAAAATGAAGGATATATTTAACTATATTTGAACTATATAACAAAATTTTTTTCACGGAAATATATTGAGATCCAAGCGACTTATGCGCTGCCTTCGGAGGCGCAAAAAAAAAGCTCCTCCACTGCTGACATGATTCCGGCCGATTGAGTACCTGAAACCGAAAGAGGAAAAATTTCTTTAAACTGGAAGCTATTTCCTATACAATGACGTAGGATTTTCGAAAAATTTCAAAGTCTAACAAAATGGCGTAGTTATGAGAAAAGTCTGTTTTCTTGCCTATAAAATGGTCGCTTTTTCCAATGCCAAATCGTCAATTTTCATCCAATCAAAAATATCCTACGTTATTGTAGAGTACATATATTTAAGAGTACTCACTTCAAATTTCAAGTCCATCGGATATTGCTCTTTGAGTTACAATGTCAGCAAATTTGAAATATCTAATTTCGAGAAAAACGCGTTTAAATATTTAACTATCGATTTTTGCAAGATGAAATGATATTTACCATAAAAACTGCTGATCAGTTATACCTGGCCCATAAAATGGACCCTCCTCTTCCTCGAATAATGCCTGCTGAGAGGCTGAAGCTTTTCACACTGGTTAGCCCCTTAATCCTTAATAGTCACACGAGTGTACACAAAAATGTATGGTGTATTTCCAATACACCATACATTTTTTTATATGCGTAAGCGTTCCATTCTTTCCTTCTAAATCGCACCTGCGTTGGATTAAATAAATATACTTTTTGAAAAGTCCACAGAAACCGCTATGTCTATTTCAAAGTACATTGTATCCAGATTATAAACCCATTTTTTTGTCAATAATTACAAGGGTTACAGCAATTTTTGTAAAAAAAAGGTAATTTTTCACGTTTTTTTGCATAATTTTTTTTGCATATTAAAAATTTACTTTTTACGTGCTCCAAACCCGCTTCCAACTTCGTTCTGCCTCCCATTCCACACACACCCCACCTTGCGGCCGCAGCCGACTTCCACCTCTGTATCGTATTCGCCATGACATATCTGCCATGGGCATAGGGAAACTGCGGAAAACCCATAGCGATACAGGTCCCAAAGTTCGCCTCTCAGTCACGGAACTAGTCGTCTTTCGCCGAGAAATGTCGAAGAAAAACATTTCACGACGAAAGTGCCGCGACTGGTATTCGAACCTGCGATATCCAGATCTGCTGGCCAGCGCGCTAACCACTAGACCAATGCACCGGATTTATCATTTCTAATATTTTATTGTTATTGTATTAAACCTTTTTTGCAGCTCTACGTTATAGCCGTCTCGTAATGATCCCTAAAAACGTATCAACGATTTTCGTAGCCCCGATATGCCGAGAAAAAATTAATCGGGCAATAAGAACAAATAAGGATTTTTTGCACACCTCAACACCATAATAATATGTCGCGAAAACCACTCCGTGTGCGTATACATTCGCAGGATGTTGCGCGTCAGATTCACAAATCGTATTATTTATTTTCCCCTTTCTTTGCTTTTATTGTTATTGTTGTTATAAGCATTGTTATATATATATATATATATATATATATATATATATATATATATATCAGGTTGATAAAAAAGTGTTGTCGCAAATTTTTTTTAAATGTCTTCTTACGTATTGGCGCAATGTGACATCGAGCTATGTCGAGAATATTCTAGAATGTTTTCTACTCTTCCGCGTGACAGGGTATAAAAGGGCGAGCGCGCGTTCTAGTGGACAGCAATGACTTCGATCTCGCAGGAGCAACTTCGAGCCATCATTTTTTACGAGCGGCGACGCGGCACGACTGCAAGCACAACTGCTAAAAATATACAGGATGCATTCAGCGAGAACGTAGTTTCTCATCGAACAGTCCAGCGTTGGTTCAATCGTTTTAAATCTGGAGACACAAGCCTTGAAGATAAGGAACGTTCCGGACGACCGTCGATCATCGATGATGAAGCATTACTCCGCTGCATCAAAGAAAAGCCGGAAGCAAGTACGCACGAGCTAGCAAGAGAACTTGGCTACACCCAACCGTCAATAGTCAATCACTTACACAACTTGGGATACAGGAAGGTTCTAGCTCAATGGATACCACACCGTCTCACCGACGACAATAAGAACTGTCGCGTGACCATCTGCCAGTCTGTTCTGCTTCGCCACCATCGCAAGGAGTTTTTAGAAGATCTTATGACGGGAGATGAAAGCTGGGTCTTGTATGATAACAGAACGCGTTTAGCCTACTGGCTTCCTATCGGAGAAAAACCGCCACACCAACCGAAATCTGATCGTCACTCACAAAAGGTTTTGTTGTGCTGTTTCTGGGACGCAAAGGGAATGCTGTCTCGCAATTTTCTCCCTGTAGGTAAGACGATCTCCTCTACACGATACATCGAGAATCTCCAGGAATTGGCAAAAGCTATAAGAAAAAAACGGCCAAGACGCGTGACTGTGCACCTTCTCCACGACAACGCGAGACCCATGTCGCAAAGGAAATCCACAAAACAATCACTGAGCTTCACTGGAATACCGTTCCTCATCAACCATACTCTTCCGACATCGCGCCATCTGACTACCATTTGTTCAGACATTTGAAGGCATATTTGAGAAACAAAACTTTCAAAAACGTCGACGATCTCAGAAGGGATATTTCAAATTTCTTTGAGTTCCAGCCGCCGCAGTTTTGGGCAAAGGGAATAAATGAGTTACCAACTAGATGCTCGAGTGTCATAGAAACCGATGGCGAATATATTGTTGATTAGAAATGTTTTGTATTATATATATATATATATATATTTGTAACGATGAAACCTGACACCTTTCGCCTCGAGATAAAAACTTCAAGCGACAGTATGTTATACTCGAACGTCGAGTTGCGTATTAAAATGAAACAGAGCCTCGAACGCATCTCCGTATGATGCACTATTTCACCAAGATGTGCAATCAGGCGAAACCTCGAACACATCTCCATATGATGTACTATGTCTCCAAGATAAGCAATCATGTGAAATACGTTAAATCTCAAACGCAATCGTGAAGATATAAAAGGCCAGTCTCGATCATGCAGAGTAAAGTCGATTTATCAGTCACAGACACACATCAGTCGCGCTCCGTTGCTCGATATACCATTTTCTGTCGATCGATCTACAAATCGATTTCCAAGCTCATTCAAAAACAACGCCAACATTTTCCACAATACGAATTGTAAAGCGACGAGTCACCAAATAAAGAGTCTTCATAGAGATCACCGACATCTTAAACTCAATGTTCGCCGGTAACGGTGTAACAATATATAAGTTCATTTAAGCAGTACATAGAAATTAATTGGGGCCTTATGTACGCGAAAAATTTCTAAATTTTTCATTCTTTAATAATTTTTTTAATCCATTAGACAAATTCCGACAATTCCAAAAATAAGGTGATTGCATTTATAATAGATACCGCGCGGCGCGCTCGACCGCCAACATCAAAGCCGTTTTTCCACGATTCACTTTTTTCAACCTTGTGAGAGTTCTAACTATTGAAAGAAGGTTCAGATCGCTTTGAAATTTTCACAACATATTTTTAGTATCATCACCTATCGTGTGAAGCACAGAAACCAAAACTTCAATGACACAAAAAAATATAAATAATAAAATACCGACAGAAAATTGAGTAAAAAATGTTGAGTTTCGATTTTTTATTGTAATATTTATTTTTTATAATATTGTTGGTTCACGCTGAAGATACATTCATTATACAATTATAAATATGTTCATTTTTTTTCCAGACACCCACACGATGCCGAGAGTTTCCACCATCAACGCGTGCGCGCAAAAAAAATACATTGCTTTATTATGTTATATCTCCGCCATTTGTTAATATTTCTGATTTTTTTTTTTACATATACTTAACCATGTGCATAAATGATCTGTAAAAAAATGTCAATATATGCGAACGTCACTAGTCTCAACAGTTATCCAACCCCTTTTTTCCAAGTTTAGCTTACGGAACCCTAATAAGGATCTTCAAAAATGTTCCAATGATTTTGGTAGCCTAAATGGGCCGAACAAAATTGGGTAATACGGAGAAAAAAATATTTTCGTTGCATCCCAACGAATGCAAACTTTAATACCCTACGAGTATGGGGTTGAAGCTCGCATCGTTGGAATGCAAGGAACATTTTTTTTTAATGAACAATATTGATTTGGCCGATTTTTGTTGTGATAAACTCTCAAACGTTTTCACGTATTCTTATCAGAGATTTACGACCCCAATTTGCAAAAAAAGGCTTTGGATAATGATAAATAAGGAAATGAAGAATGACGAAAATCTCGTTGCATCCCAACGATGCAAACTTCAATCGCGTATCACGATTAGGGTGAAAGTGGGAACAGTGGCAACAATGGGTACACTGAACCTTTTCCGTTTCTCAGAAGTGGACATGTATGTATGTGCGTCTTTTTCATATCAGAACCGCCCTCGGATGCCAATAGGTTCGAACCAGTCTGTGAGTCCCCGTGAAAAACGACGCAACCGACCCCACCTCGAGCCAGCGTCACGCCAATCACATTCTACCATTGGCCGATGAACGGCCGCACTACCGGCTTAGTGTTGCGCCACGGTATCTTCATGATCTCTTCGGCCCAACGCTGGCATGTACGGTTGGCTTACCGTACATGCCAGCATGCAACCGTACGGTTGGTGGAAATCCTAACAGTTGGCCGGGCATTGGCCCAACATTGGGCTAAAGAGATCACGATCACTGGCTGACGGTTGGCGTGATCACTGGCCCATAGTAGGGCTAAGGTCAGCTTCATATTGTTGGCGCGACATTCGGGCTAGTGTTGGCCCAGTGTAGGGCTGCCAAAACAACCCAATGCTTAGCCAACAATCGATCAGATTCACAAGTTTCTGTGCTCGATGATTGCTCATCGGAAGAATTATTAGATTCACTAACATCGTTATGCACAATCACTTGTTCGTGGAATGTTTCCAAAGGCCATAGCCGGGTAAGTAGGGAAACATTGCCCCCGCATTTTCTCCAGCGAAATTTGGAGTATATTCTGAGGTATAAGAAAAACAAATTTTCTGAAAATTTCATCCCCGCCAACGTAATGGTTTTAGAAAAATGAATTAAAAAAAAAAATAAAACAAAAAAAATTCCGGAAACGCTTCGGTGGATCGATTCGATTTTTTTTGGTACTTGTTACGATCAAACGTGTTACGAAATAAAATTATAGAACATCTTGAGGAAGATTAAGGTTTAAAAAAAAATAATGTTCCTTATTTCATTTTTTTTACTATAATCCACTTGGGGTACAATAACGAAATTTTTTTTATATAATCTTTGGGCACCTTATTAGATTATATAATTTTTTCAAAATGATCGGTTTCGTACGCCACAGTGAATAAAGGAAACAGACTTTATTGATATATTTTAGTTATATATCTATATAACTAAAATATATCAATAAAGTGTGTTTCTTTTTTTTTTCACTGTGGCGTACCAAACCGATCATTTTGAAAAAATTATATAATATAATAAGGTGCCCAAAGATTATATGAACAAATTTTCGCTATTGTACCCCAAGTGGATTATAGTAAAAAATAATAAAACAAGGAACATTCTTTTTTTTCAAAACTTAATCTTTCGCAAGAAGTTCTATAATTTTATTTCGTAACACGTTTGATCGGAACAAGTACCAAAAAAAATCAAATCGATCCACTGTACCGTTTCCGGAATTTTTTTTTTATTATTTAAAAAAAAATTCATTTTTCTAAAACCACTGCGTTGACGGGAATGAAATTGTCAGAAAATTTGTTTTTTTTATACCTCAAAATGTACTCCAAATTTCGCTGGAAAAAATGCGGAGGCAATTTTTCCCTACTTACCCGGCTATGGCCTTTGTTTCACTATCTACTTGTCTTTTTGTTTCGTCGCATCTGATCCTAACTTGCTGTGATGAGTCTTCTAATTTTTGTCGTCGTTTTAACACTCGACGCTTCTTAATACTATCATAATAACTCGGCATTTTTTTAATACACCACAAAACTTTAGTATGTATCAATTTTCTTTTTAATAAAGTGAATTTCAGATAACAGTAATTATGACTTTTTATTATCACAGGACGTAGAAAATTGCATGCAGCGATAATAAAAAAAATATATATATCAATAATATACGTAAAAAAGCATTCTTGTATATATGTATGGACCACCGTTCAAAGCCAGTGTTGGGCCAGGATTGGCAATTAGTCAGTTTGCCATGCTAAAAATAAGCATTGGCAAAACCATGGTCAAACGATTGGCTCAGACTCAGGGCCTGCGCTCGCCCCGACAATTGGCCGACGGTCATTAATTAGTACTGGCCCAGTGTTGGCTCTTCGTTGGTGTGCCAAGCTTCAGTTCGAGACTGGCAAACCCATGATCCGATTGGCCCATTTTCGGGGCCAACGCTGGGACCCGATCGTTGGCTGACAGTTGGTAATCGATATTTGGCCCAAGGTTGGATGTTCGTTGGTTTGCCATGCTTCAAATGAGCACTGGCAGAATCATGGCCAAATTATTGTCCCGTATAAAGGACCAACACTGGGTATTAGTGGTTGGTGCTGGATATCGTACCAAACGTCGGCCGCATCTTAAGCGCCGGTAAATTTTTCACGGGTCGCTCCCGCGCAATTCGGTTGTGAGAGGTGATTTTTAATTATTTTTTGTGTCAAAAGTTGAAAAACCAGCTGAGTTTGTATGTTTTTTTTGCTTCTTTACCTATCGCAGCTATGTTCGAAGTCATTGTTCTCCCGCAACATGCAGCTATATTGCGGTATTCGAGCATTGTGTTTGTTAACCTAACAAAAATAGAAACTTGTCAGTGCCCGCTTTAGAAAAAAAGCGAGGGTCGGTACACAGTGGCTCAATTTGAGAAAAGTATGTGGCTTTCGGATGGAGGCCGTGTTGAGGATCAGCGTTGTGCCGACGTTTCGCAAACGTTACAGTCTGCATTATCAGGGCTTAGAGCTCCGATACTGAAGCTCTCGTGTCTCAGGTATTCCTTATATAGTTGCAGTCATCGTTCCGGATAGCTGCACCAGCCAATCAGATGTTTTGATTGATCAGCTGGTCAATTAAAAAACCGGGAGGACGGTGTGCCAAATAGGATTGACGTGATATCCTCCATCTCTGTTTAGATTGTCCGGATGTTTTTGGATTTCCAAACCTTCTCGGTGTTTCCTGGAAAAATAGCTGTTTGATGGGGCCAGACTTTGGGCTTTGTCGAACTGGATGGCATGACCGTTCTCCATCCAATGTTCGGCCAGCGCTGATTGTGTAATATGGCCATATTTGATACACCGTTGGTGTTCTTTGATCCGTGTACTGATCTTCCTCCCGGTTTCTCCTATGTACACTTTACCGCATGAGCAGGGTATCTTGTATACTCCTGGTGCACTTAATGGTGGTCTTTGGTCTTTTGCACTCGGAATCACTTGTGCTAGTTTCTTCTGAGGTTTGAAGATGACTCGCACGTTATGTTTTCCAAAAACCCTGCCTATGCGATCGGTTATGCCCTGAAGGTATGGAAGGGAAGTTGTTGCGGTTATTTGTCCTTCATTCTCGCCATCAGTTGCTGTAACAGTTTTCGGATCAGCTATTTTTCTTTTTAGATTGTTGATCGTTCTTTCGATGTTGCCCAATTTTTCGAGGTCCCTCAATTTTTCGAGGTACACAGAGGTAAGTCATAATATGAATATTTTCGCGTTGTGATTTAGATAGGTACTGGTACTACCACATTAGGTAGGTACTCATTGTTGATTATTGTGAAATTATTGTGATTGATCTCATAATATGCTGTCTTTTTTTAAAATCAATTTGTCAATAGTTTACTGTACAATGCTTCCCATTGTATAGAGAAAAGCACTCCATTACCTACAAGTGTACAGTGGATCAGGGTAATTTTCTTTAAATTCCGCTTGATTTTGAAATTTTGTTTGACTGTGAAATTATGCATGTTTCACTGTGTACACCCCCAAGTACACAGTGGATCAAAATCCATTTTTTTAAATGGTCATTAGCTCGATATCTATTGGGTTAGGCCGTTCAGTGTCTTTGAACAATTTGAAGCCATTGAACACACCTCACGTTTAGTCAAGGTTTCATTGAGATTGTGTGAACGGTTAGGCAGCTATCGACCTCTGAAATAAAATGAGCCACTGATCACACTCTGACCCTATGCTCAATGTGAAGCAATGACCATTTTGAAATTTGGTTTGCGAAGTCTGGCTTTCTTATTTCTCCCCCCCCCCTCTCTCTCTTATCCAGATATATGTTCCATTTGAACATTACAATACTCGATAAAATATATATTCCGTGTGGAGACCCGTGAAAAAAGAAATCATACGAAGGCAACGGTCGAAGTATGGACAAAAAAATTCGGCACGTCCCAGGACACAAACTCTATTAAAACTTGTAGAATTGACGCCACGCGTAGGTATTGGTTCGTGTGCTCGATGTCAGTTATATGATGCTTTTATGGGAATGAACCGAGGGAATGGAAATTCGACACCTACGAAACCTCCGCATGAATAATAAATGGAACTTTGTTAGGTTTCGTAACGAGAATATTTCACGTCATATAGACACAAGTGCACGCACTCATTACGTTTCTCATATTGGGATCGCGACTCATGGGACTCAAGTTCGCAGCGTTGGATTGCAACGAATTTCTTTGTTATTTTTTTTTTTTTCATCGTTCGTTATCGTGAATATGTCGACTCTGGAATACCACCGGGACCATACAAAACGTGGATTTTTTTTTCCTGCGCCAGAATTCACCCTCATTGGTGGGTTAAAAGTGAAAAAAATGTACACCCCCGACGGTAAAGATATTGTGATATTTTTTATTTGCATTATGTATTGTCAGTGCTTGAGAAAAGCCACAGAAAAATTGGCAACGATTTTCAACTTCCGGAACCCACCCTTATCGGGGAAGAGGAGGAGGCGGGGGTAGAAGTGAAAAAAATCGTCTCTGGGATATTTTTTCACGATCCTGCAGTCGTATTTTCCCGCTCATGCGCAACGGTCAAAATTACACGTCCGTTTAATTTTAACAAGAAAATTGTTACGATAGGACGGCTCGTATGATAGAGGTAAACGAAATTAATGTCGCGTCACGAGAATCTCAATTGTTTGATCGCACGTTGAGTCTTGAGGCCCTTCACCTCGATGAATTTGCCAGCGGTACTTTATACGCGAAGTTTAATCGAAACTAACGATCGCTGCTCGCGTTTTGCTTTTATACTACATATATATACGTCGAAAATGTTCAATTCGATATGTATAGCGCGAAGTTAACATGAATCTCATCCTCGTCTAGCCTGGCTTCATTGAAACCAACCGAGCGCGAACAGTTGAAACGAAAACGACACTACTCGTATGAATTCTCACAACGACGACAAATTGTACTCAGACGGTGTCCTATTTGATTTTACATACTCGAAAAGGCTGCGTCGTACGAGAAAATGTTTTTTTTTCACAAATGATGGTGAAATGTAATTGAAGTTTTGCCATGTAATTTCTCTTTATTTAATTTAAATATTGTGAAATGTTTACTGAATTTTAATTTAATTCGTTTTTTTTTTAATTTTGTCAATTTTGATAGAACTTTTTCAATTTCATAATTTAATTTGAATTTTCGGTGGATTTAGATTAGGAAAATCGCGTGAACGTTTTTTGTTTTCTTCAGAATCTTCGTTACAGATCTACAACGTAAATGTGCGAAAATTAATTTTCCGATGCATTCCAACGATGCAAACTTCAACACTATTTTACAAAAGGATTTACGGTGCTGAAGTGCGAATTTTTGATGTCGTGAATCCGGAGATTTTTTTTTTCGTCTCTTGGGTGCACGAAATCACGACGTAGTCCATCAGATATTTCAAATCATCCTCAAACTTCAATCATCATGATATTGAAGTGCACATCGTTGGAGTGCAATAATATTTAAACTCTCTGAATTCCTTAAATTACTCTTGGCAGAGTCTGCCCACAAAATTGGCTCAGGCATTCCCTAGTATGCTTGTTTGTAGACCTACAGTCTAAATCTACAAAAAGAATTGTATAATAATTAAAATCAGTTAATAAATAAATAAATAAATCTTCCTTGCATTCCAACGCTGCAAACACAGCATCAAACCTGGACAGACCTCGCTTCTAAAAGTGGTATGGTATTAAAGTTTGCATGGTTAGAATGCAACGAGAATATTTTTTTTGATACTTAGGCTACGAAAATTACTGAAATATTTTTGAGGATTCTTATGGACAATTTATAGCCATAAACTCAAAACAGATCTTAGATTGTAATACAAATGACGGAATGAAGAAAATCAAGAAGAATTTTCGTTGCACCCCAACGATGTAACGACGAAGTTCAATACCATTAAATGACTGATTGTCAGAAGAAATAAAAACAAGTAAAAAAAATTATGAAAAAATGAATATTTCTGAACTCCTTTAATGTAGGTTGAATTTTTTTTTTTTGACATTACAATGTTCGTATAATGATAAAAGTGCGGAAACGAAAATATAGAGCGGACTTTTCTACGAACGTTTTTTGTTATTGTTGTAAATACACACGGGTACGAATTTGATATATTACAATCAAACGCATCGTGACGAATATTAAAACGCATTCTTGATCCAGTACAGCCGTGTACGATGGTCTTTTGTTCCAAAAAGAGCCGTACCGAAATACGAGATGGGAAGGGGAGAGGGGCTTGGGGCCCATTAATTGTTCTTGCAGATTTGTCTAATTGCCGTACGACTCTTTTGTCCCTGTAGTGGAGTTTCTCTCTACAATCTCAGGACAAAGATTCTTTTTTGTCCTGATCGACCCGAAATAAACGCCTTTGAGGGTCCTGATCCCTTTTTTCAACTTCATTCCGAAGTATGTCAGGAGATAGGGGTAAAAAACGTTTGCAATCTAGTCCACTAAGTGTCTATAAAGAAAGGGGAGAAAAGGAATCAGAACATTTTTAATTTTTGGAGATTGTTATGTTCCATAGCTGATTGTTTAATAAGATCATTTCATTTCATTTATTGAAACTAATCTTTTAATTCAATAATTGCAAAAATAATCGGCAATCAGTTTGATGGCTAATTATGTAGAAACATAATTGGATTACATTTTTTAAAATTATTATTTAATTCAAAGATTGCAAAAATAATTAGCAAGCAATTTTGTGACTAATCGTGTAATGTAATAATTAGAGAGCAGTTTCATGGCTAATTATTTAATAAATTAATTAGCGAGCAGTAGCTCTCTCCGACCATTCGCTCTCTCTCTCTCTCTCTCTCTCCCTCGCTCTCTCTCTCCCTCGCCCTCTCTCTCCCTCGCTCTCTCTCTCTCTCTCTCTCTCTCTCTCTCTCTCTCTCTCTCTCTCTCTCTCTCTCTCTCTCTCTCTCTCTCTCTCTCTCTCTCTCTCTCTCTCTCTCTCTCTCTCCCTCCCTCCCTCCCTCCCTCCCTCCCTCCCTCCCTTCCTAAAAACGATCATCGCGACAATCAAGAATGAAAATTTTGGACTCACCATATCAAGTGAAGACTGAAGAGAAAGGCGCCGGGTACGACGAGATCGTCGCTTCCGACGCTCCAGCGTCTCCGAAAAACTACGATACCAGGCATCACTTAATTATTTATCCAAAATAAATAAATAAATTCGCCCTCTTCAGGCGCTATTTTATACCGTCTATCCGACACACAGCGTCGATATTAATCGTTATTTTATATTCTCATATCCATACGTATGTATATATAAATATATACACATATATATATTTCGCTTATAATCATTACGATTATATATTTATCCCGATCATCTTTATTTCGCGCACGAAATCACAAACCGAATGTTCTAACGGGCTGAGCTTTCCTCATTTTCGTCTTAATTTCCGTGTCCCGTGTTATCTCGTGGCCAAAATGATGACGATATCTCGTCGACGACGTCACGTCCTGGTGCTTGCCGCCATCGTCAAGGTCGCGCTCCACCGTCTCAACGATTGAGGTCACTCCCGTCGCGTCTATTCTCGTGTCGTCGCTCGGTCTCGATACGCCGGAAATCACGAGGCGCCTCGTCTCCTCGAGCTTTGCCATATTTCGTCGCACTCTCTCTCCCTCTTTCTCTCTCCCTCTCCTTTACCCCGCTCGATTGGTCGTAGGAAAACAAAAAAATAAGCAAGAAATACGCACGACCGTGTGCGAGGGTCGAAAAAGTTTGGGGCGGAAGGAAGGAAGAAAGGAAGAAGAAGCGAACGGAGAAAAAATAAAGTGTCAGGAGGGCAACGATATTGGCGCTTCGAACGTCTTCGAGAGGGCGCTCGATCCCCGAACGACCATTTCTCAACGACTTTTTTCCTGCTCGTCCAGGCTGCTTCCCCACGGCAGATTTTAGGGTCGCCGCGAATTTAGGTTCACGATTATTTATGATCACTTCTTCAGCACCGAATACTTGGTTTACATTTTAATTCTTTCCAAATTACTTTTGCTTGATTTTGTTTTCTGTTTGTTTCTTCATTGACGTTGGTCCAAACGAACGAAAATTCACTATTCGAGGCTTCACGTGTTTTTTAATTTTTTTTATCTATCCACTATTCGAGGCCACGTGTTTAAAAAATTTTTTTTATCAATCCACTATTCGTGGCCACACGTATTTTTTAATTTTTTTTATCAATGCACCTATAACGCCAGTGAGGCGACGCACGAAAGGTCTAGTTTCGCTTGACTTTCCGACAATTTCACGCGCTCGTTAATTAAACACGTCGTTGTCCATCGTTTGCTCGGAGAAAACGTTTTCTTCTAAATTCCATCGTACGTCACGTTTGAACTGTTCATACATGCATCTATGTGTGTGTATATATATATATATTTATATATGCACTTGTTCGGGACTAAACAATATATATATATATATATATATATATATATATATATATATATATATATATATATATATATATATATATTGTTATTATATATAAATAATGTATATAAACATATATAAACACATTATATACATATATATACATATATATATATATATAGTATATATTCCGAAGTAAAAGTGCATTTGTTCGGGTCGTCAGGGAAGATACGTGTTCAATTTTTCTCGATATTTTCTAGGTCGTCCCTATCGCTATATCAGAAAAACGTACAAACGGAAGGAGGGGAATAAATTAGTAAAAGTCGAACGACAGCGTAATGAGAAATTTTTTTTTTTTTTTTTTTATAACATTTTATTGCCTCCGGCAATGCATTTTTTTTTAGAAATGATTATTATTATTATTATCAATCATAGTAATTAATGATAATATTAATTTTATTTATCATTATCATTATTATTGAAGGAATACTTTTTTCCGCCAACTTGCCCAACGAGTTATTATGATTATTATTGTATATTATTAAAAGAATTTTTTTTTTTAAGATAACGCACTTCCTTAATAATAATAATTATTATTATGAATTAAATGTAAAATGGAAATTCTGTTGGTCATTTGTGGTTTTTTTTGTTATTTCCTAAAAACAAAGCTAAAATAAGAAAATGTCAACATGACGCTTTGAATTGATAAGTGTGTCCACGAAGTGCAGAGTGTTGACACTTATTTTGGGAACATTCGGTAGGTCGTCATTAAGGTATTTCTTTCGAGGAGAACCATATGTTGTCGGGGCATAAAAAGAGCCCTTCTGAATCATTGGTAAATTACCGTGGCGCTTTATGAAAATAAGTCACAATCAATTATCTTACCTAATGGCAAACTGGGATTAAAAATTTCGCGAAAATTTAGTAGATTTCGACATTGTTACATTCTCCCTGAAAAGTCGCGGCTACGAAAATTCTTCTGCTAGTTACATTTTTTTAAGTTTTATGACTAATATTTCTTTTTAACATTCGGTAACCCCCGGTTTTTATTGCCGTCACGGAATCTTTTTAATTTTCAGTTTAAGAGCAGTTTATGTCTGGCATCTCGAGTTATTTAGTGTATAAATTATTAGATAGGAATGTGGCTAGCGTGTCATCTCCATTAAGGAGGTTGGAGCGATTCAGCTGAGTCAAATGGCGGTTTATTCATTTTTTTTTCAATGAACCTGAAATTTTTTTTAAATGATCAAAAAAATGCATACAAGGTACAGATTTATACTGTATATGCTAATTTTTTTAAATATATAATAAAAGGGCAAAATCATGCATTTTAATATTTTTATTACGTAAAGTAGCAAAACTTTTGTGTTACTACCGACTTGAAAAAGTATAACATTATCGGTGATTATTATAAAAAAAACTACGACAACGAATGTTTTATACAATTCACAATGAAATTTTGAGTAATAAATAATTATGCTTATTCATATTTACGTCACGAGATTATTGGCCCATGGTTTACGATGGGCAAGATGAGCATTTTTTTTTTCTAAATTTTTACAAAGGTTTAGTTTGCATTAATCCGTTATTAGAAATGGTTTATCTTGGTGCTAAATAACAAAAAAAATACATAACCTTTAATGTGAACGTCTTGCCCATCTAACCGCACGTCAAATTACATACATTAAACTGTTTTTTAACTCTGGTGTTTGGTGGTGAAAAAAGTTCAAAAAATTCGTAAACACTCAGTATAGTCTAAACAATAACATGTATTTTTTTTATATTAAATTTAACCTTGGATTGTGGCTGACGCTTAAACCTCCTTAAGTGCCGTATAAATGAGACGATTTTTAGAGTCCTCATTTTTCGTTAAGGGGTTAGGCCACAGTAACGGGTATAAAATCATGTGCGAATTCAACAATTTATTTTCGTATGAAAAAGTGATTGACTCATAAAATTAATTACACATCTATTAAGTATGAATATCAAGCTGTTAGAAAATATATATATATATTTTTCAATGTACAAAATGGCGGACTACTAATATTTTCTTTTGTTATCTTTTTTTAGGCGCTCCGCGGCGTGACATTAAGCTTGCACAATTTTTTACCTAGAACAAAAATCAAAAATTCCCGTCACTCCACATTAGAATACCTAGCGAAGTACGTACGGAATTTAAAAAATATTGTTTTATTCAAAAGTTGTAGATATTTGAATGAATTTTCAGTGAAAAATTTCGTATAAAACTGCTCATAAAATGAAAAGTTTTCGATTAATCAGAAATTCCGTACGTACTCCTCTGCGAAATGCAATTAGGAACATAACTTTTAAATTTGAAGTAAATCGAGTGAAAATTGTTGAAGTTATTTGTCACGCCAATTGGAAAAAATCTGTTTCGAGAAAAACGCGTTTAAAGTTTTAGGTACTTTATGGCCGTGCCAGAGGTGGGTTTACGCTATACGCTTAAAATCGGTGAAAAAAAATGTTCTTGCTATATATTGAATAGTTGGAAGATAGTAACTTATTCTTATGATGATAAAGCACCGTTTTAGCGAAAAAATCGATTTTTTGAAAATTCCAGTGGCTTTACCACTTAAAAGACTTTGGCGGTTATTTAGCTAAAAATGAAAATTAACCCTTACTTGCCACACTTCAGTAGAATACACATCAATACATTCTCGCATAAGAAAGAAAGTAGGTGGGGTGTTTCGAACCCCACAGTGGCAGAGGTGGGCTTACGTTATACGCTCAAAGTCGGTGAAAAAAAATGTTCTTGCTATAAATCGAATAGTAACTTATTCTTATGACGATAAAGCACCGTTTTGGCAAAAAAAATTCTACTGTGCCTTACCCCTTAAGGAGGTTGGAGGGCTAGCCACAATCCAAGATATCATTTTTGAGAGAGGATGTCTCAAAATTGCCGGACCTTTTTTATTGCGCGCCATTTTTTTGTGGCGAACACAGACTAAATATTTAACTACTAATATTTAACAACTGGCATCAGGAAATATTCAGGTTTAGTCATAGATCATCATTTACTCGTCGCACCGGTCGGTCGAAAGAAATCATTTTTTTTTTAATTTCGCTTTTACGTTTGCAATTATAAGCTGTTATGTGCCATAACATTAAATAATTTCGCTGTTTTAGATCAATATCAGGTTTTCGTATTTAAAAGGCCATCCATTGATGTGCACCGTTCTATTGATCGCCACATATGTTTTTTATTTCATGTTTTATTTGTGATAAAACCGCGCGTCTCAAGTCCAGCGGCTTGAATTTTTCCTGAGCCTCCTGACGATTCCTCTTTTGTCCAAGATGCTAGTGCGTTCGGATGGTCACCCAGCCTGAGTTTGTAGCTTGTACAGAATTTTTGTGCTACCGTCTTCACGGTGTCAATATTGAAGTTCTTATGCAAATTTGCATTTATGATGTACCAGGGGGCGGTTTGCCATAATTCTGAGACGTTTTGCTTGGAATCTCTGTAGGATTTTCATGTTTGTGTTGACCGCAGCCACTTTTTCCTAATGCACAACTGTATCGCATTTGCACGGGGGCCCAGGGAAAGTGCGGAAAACCGGGGCCGATACAGGCGGCTATATTTGGCTGAGTTTCAGTTGTATTACCATCAGAAACTCGGACAAACTGCCTTCCACTCAGAGGTTGACGCGCAAACCAGTGCACGGGCGAGCGGTCACCGCTCCAAGTATTGGCAGCCTCCGATGCTGCTTAACTTCAGTGACCGCCGAGCCCGCACACCGACCGCACGCCCATCTCTGTCGGTTTCGTGCTCAGCAATTGAACATGTCAAGATGCTCTTACAAGATGAACCCTGTAAGCATGTACATGCAGATCTTCTGTCCAGCCCCGGATGTAAGGGGGGGGGGGGGGCAAACCGGGGTACCTGCCCCGGGCGGCAATTGAAGGGGGCGCCAAATTCTTGTGTTTAAAAAAAAACTTGTTTCCATGAAGGGACCCATACAGGGCGCTTTAGTGAGTTTCAATGGTCTCGTGATCCCAGCCATCGAAAATAAAAGTGCCTATGAGACGAACTCCGATGAGGTATTCCTTTAGGCGTCTTTTGAAAAACTGCTCATGTTACAGCTCAACAAGTTATTGATCGATCTGGCTGAAATTTTGGCAGGTTTCTCACTATAAGATTATTGGAAGGATATACCAAATATTTTAAGGTTATCGCGAAAATAAATTACCTTTTTGGGGTTAAAATTGTCGAGAAAATAGTCAAAAATATGAAAATTTGATCACAAAGCCTACTTTATTTTTAATTTTATACTTTTTAAGATATTTTTATAGGTATGTCCTTCCAATAATGTTATAGTGAGAAACCTCCCAAAATTTCAGCCAGATCGATCAATACCTTTTGCAGCTATAACGTGAGCAGTTTTTCGAAAGATGTCTAAACAAATACATTATAACGCCACCATTTTGTTTTGTTTAAAAAAAATTAACACTTGAAAGTTGTAATAAGATAATGTTAAAATTTTACAATGATGCGATTATATCATCATCTTCAAAAAAATGCATGAAAAATGACTCATTTTCGGGCGTCTAAAGAGATTTCCCCCTTTGATCTCAAATGCTGGAGGGGAGGCCAATGTCAAGTTTTTGCCCCGGCTCGGAAAAATCGTAGATCCGGGGCTGCTTCTGTCAAAATTCGCTGCACAGAGCATCTTGAAATGTTCAATTGCTGAGCACGATGGCGGCTATGTTTTCAGTCGACCGATTGGTACGAAAACGGCCACTGCTTTTCGCGGTCAGAACTGAACCACTAACCTCAAATTTTGTGATTAAACTCACCACAGTGTTGCTAAATGATGCGTTATCAGGACCAAAGGACGTGCGGACTTTTCGACCTGTATCTGAAAAATGTTCACCATTTTTGGTGAACATTTAGTGAATTCACCATTTAGTGAATTTGCACAAATTCTATGCGTTGCTCGATCGTGCGATTCTCCATGACTAAACCTCATTTTCAACAACGGATCAACGTAAACTAAACCTTTGTTACCATTTGGAAAAAAAAATCCCCATTTTGTCCATCGTAAACCACATATATTCAATATTGAACCTTCAAGGTTTTGATGAGAGATTACGAATCTTGGCTGCGAATGAAGAACATTGCTGTCGATCCCCATAAATACAAATAGGCATAATTAGAAATGACTTAAGGGGTTATATACAGTTGAAATTTTCGAAAAATCGATTTTTTATTTATTTTATTTTCGTAATGTACATATATTTAAGTACACACACAGAAAATTAAAAACACACAACTGCGTTTTTAAAGTCAGTGAGCAAGATTTCTCGGAAACGGCTGAACCGATCAGTCTCAAATTTTAACACAATCTTTTCAAGTATATTTTTTAGTCATTAATCGAAGGTTTTTTCTCACCGATCAATATTTTCCATTTTATAAACAATTTAAGGCCTACATTTTTGTCAACAAAATATTATTTTGCTTATTCCTTCAATCAATTACAAGATAATCCATGATATTAACGAAATATTTTTGGTTTTTTCATTTCAGATGATCCAGCCCAGTGATATCGTGCTCACCGCAAGACACCTTTTTTTAAAGGTGCTCCCGGAGATCAGCGATAGCAGCTTTCAAAATTATTATTGTTACAAATAAAAAATGTTGAAATCCAGTTAAAAGTTACCATAATATGTGTACAAAACTTACCGTAAATAAATTCAAAAGTCTTGTCAAGAAAAATTCTTGAAAAATCGCTCTTTTTGGGCCTCCTGACTGTATATAACCCCTTAGAGTTTCATTCTGCGTTGTATAAAAAATTCGCTGACGCCGTTTATTTTCATAATAGGCATCGATAACGTTATATAATTTCAAGTTGCTAGTAACACAAAAGTTGTTCTTATTTACGTTATAAAGGTATAAAAACGCATAATTATTTGGTTTAATTATATATTTTATGAAATATTAGTATCTACTGAATAAATCTATACCTCGTATGCATCTTTTCAAGATTCGTTGAAAAAAAAATTCACTAACCGCCATTTGCCTCAACTGGACGGCTCCAACGGGATTAAAACTACGGTACTGAAGTTTGCATCGTTGGAACCCACACGGAAATAAAAAATATGTAAAAATACATTTTTTAATATATTAAAAATGGATGTAAAATATATTTCAGATATATATTATCCATCTTAGATATAGATTAGATATATGCAATATAAACGGGAAATGCATTAAAAATATATTCGCGATATCAAAGTTTTCGGCCCAAAATAGATCTTCAGAATGTATATAAATATGTATGTTGGATAGGCGGTTACGTATATTCAAAACTATATTGAAAATATACTTACAATGTACTCAAATTACCCTCAAAATATACTACAAATGTATTTTAACTGTATTCGACTTATAATTGAAATATACTTTAAATGGATTTAAACTACATCTAAAATATACACGATATATGCTCATACTCCGTTTAAAATATACTTGAAATATGTTCATACCGCACTTCAAATATTATTGAAGTATATTGAACGTGTATTTAAGATATACTTGAAATATATTTAAACTATACTTGAAATATTCTTAAAAATTTTGTTATGACGTTATTTACATCATTGCACCCTTTTACGATATTTTTCCTTGTCATTAATTACGATTATGGTGTTTGCGGTTCAAATATATTAAGGGGTTACCCCCACTTGCGATTTTGAAAAAATCGATTTTTTTTATTGCATTTTTTTTAAGTATAAGTATCTGAGAATATGTCTTGATAATTTCAAGTCGATCCGAACAAAATTGACTGAGATATGAGCGTTGAAAGAGAAGAATCCGTTGTGTAAATGACCGGAAATTGAAACTTTAAACGCGTTTTTCTCAAAATGGCATTTCTGAAGTCGGTGACCAAGATTACTCGAACACTAATGAACCGATCTTCTTGAAATTTTGCAGGCTTATTTAATACATAAAAATGTAGTCTTTAATCGTTCGAATTTTTTTTTCGAAAAAAAATGGCCGTTTTATAGCCAAAAAACGGCCGTTTTTTCTCGTTAAAATCGAACCATTAACTTTGACTGTCCGCCATTTTGTGAAAAAAGAATATTTTTTAAAATCCTTCGATTAAAGACTAGTTTATACTTATATTTGACTAAATCCATCCGCATTTTTTTTTTCAGATGATCCACTTCGCCGCAATGTTGGTCACCGCAAACCGTGTATATAAAAAACATTATTTCATTGACGGCCATTTGCCACTAAACAATGTAATATTTTTCAATAAAAAAATTATTGAAAGTTCTTCAAGATGTGTTCTTTAAGATGGTATATTGATCGATTAAAAAAGTTTTGTAGTTTTCTTTCAAAAAATTCATGAAAAAGGCCTTTTTTGCGCTACAAGTGGGGGTAACGCCTTAATGGTTTAAATTTAAATTATATCAGACGCTTACACGCCGTACGGTGGTTTCGAACCCGGGACCTCTGACTGATGAGCTGGGACCTCCCCCACTGAGCTAGTTCTACTTGTTAAATTAACTTTCGTATCGTTTGCATATCGTACAGTACACAATGTTAGTTTATTGAGAAATATGCGGCTTTACAACGGTAACTAACATTATCGGATCAATTACTTAATTGCATTCGCATATAGAGAGCGATAATCGAATAGAATTACATAACCTTCAATTTATTTGTCCGATCATTTATTCCGGCTAGTGCGGCTAGGTCTTCGCGAGATACCGACTTGAAGATGTTTTTCATTTGCAACGTCATCTGTTACTGAAGTTGCTTAAGGTATTCCTTTCACGAACCCAAATATTTTACACTTAACTGATTTTCGTTTATAATGAAGTAAAAATACATCCCAGTATACTGTTAAAATTTGAAGCCAAGTTACCGAACCTTTAACGAAAAATTACGGCCCTAAAAATCGTCTTACTTATACGGCGCTTTATGGACATGTCACGCTGGCCACATGTCTTTCTAATAATTTATACACTAAATAACTCTAGATGCCTAATACAAACTGCTCACAGGTGTAAAAAAGTCTAAAGATTCCGTAACAACAATAAAAACAGAGGGTCACCGAACGTTTAAAGAAAATATTAATGTTAAAACTTGGAAAAGTGTGGTTAGCAGAAGAATTTTTGTAGCCGTGACGTTTCAAATAAATGTAAAAATGTCTCAATCTACTAAATTTGCGCGAATTTTGTCATTCTAGTTTATCGTTGTGTATAATAATCCATTATAACTTGTTTTTTTTATTAAGCGCAATTGTAATTTACCGACGATTCAGAAGGCCCTGCTTATGCCCCTACAAAATACGGCCCTCCGCGAAAGGAATACCTTAACCAACCTTATTTAAAATATAGAAAACATACATTCAGTTTGTATGTTTGATATATTTAAGATGTATCTTAAATGGATTTATATGTATATATCGTATAGGTTTTACTCTTATCCAAAAATATAATTGGCATAACCAACTTTTCGAACCAATTATATTTAATACATGTTTTATATATTTTTTATATATTTCATTTTCATGTGGGAATGGAACGAAAATATTTTTTTTCTCATTCCCGTATTTTTTTTCAACACATTAAGGCTACGAAAGTCGGCGAAACATTTTTGTGAACTCTTAAAATTTATAACCAAAAGTCATAAAAAAGAGATTTCGGAAAATAGTAAAAATAGAGAAATAAAAAAATCCAGAAAAATGTTCGTTGCATCCCAACGATACAAGCTTCAACTTCAATTAAAAGTTCGGTAACTTGGCTAGAATTTTTACCAGTATACTGGGATGCATTTTTATTTCACTATAGATGAAAGTGAGTTAATTGTCAAATATTTGGGTTCGTGAAAGGAATACCTTAAGGGGACCCGGTGGTCTAGAAATAAAAAAAAATCGATTTTTTTTCTCGATATTTCCAAAGTAAAGTATCTTAAGAATATACTGTGAAATTTTCATGCGGAAATTCCCAATATTATAGCTTCTACAGCCCATTAACCAGGTAGAGCGCGGTCCGCGTCTGTACCTTATATCTAGATAAAATATCTGTACCTCAAACTTGAAACTCATTTATCTCGAAACGACTTTTTTCGGCACGGCGGTGGTGAAAACAAAAAACTATTTAACCGAATCACTTGAAATTTAGATATGTTGTTCACAACATATATGGCTATCGTCGGAACTAGAATCATAATTTTTTAAAAATAATTTCCTATTGTTTACACTAAAAAACTAGTGAAAAAAGACCCGATTTTACGAACTTTTTTTTCAAATGCGCGCCATTTTGTCAATTTTTAATTTTTTCGATTTGTTCTAGTTCCGACCATAACTGCACTCTTTCTGATTAAAATTCTTCTTGAATTTTGTGTTTCAGATGTGTAGAAGTCTCGAAATCGCCTACGCCGTCCGGGTCCGATTTTTCGAGAGGGTCATCTTCAGCGGCATGTTTATAATAATAAATATTGTTTTTTAAATGAAAAAAAAAAATTTTGTATGCTCAATAAACGTAGTAATAAGCCCGAAAAGTTGAAACATCGTTTTTAAAATTTTTAATGGCAAAAAAAATCGTGAAAATAGATGAAATTTTCGTGCTCTAGACCACCAGGTCCCCTTAAAGGACAGGAACTACCTACGAATGGACCGTGTTTTATTTATTTTTCTATCAAGTCACTGACTCTCTTTCTCCTCTGTGCACGTATTCGGAATTTTCGCGATGTCAATGGGGATGCCAGGTGCTTTTGGCCAAGCCAGTACAATTCAAGGGTGCGAGACTGAACTCAATTAAAGCATCTCTCAACAACCGCATAACCGAATCGTTGGCTCTGCAATTATAAATTTGTTCCAGGCTTTACAACGCCACCTAGCGTGCGCGCTTTGCGGGGTTAGGTTCGAACCGGCACTCTCGGAAACTGCACCGCATGGAAACTAACAACACTCGTTGCATCGCACTTTTCTCTTCTTCATCTATGCGCGATTAACGTCGTTAGCACTGTCACCGTAATTCCTTCGCCATTCTACTCCTCGTGCCCCCGGCGCCTTTTCCCTACCATTCGCTTTTTCTACGCTTCGCACCGATAATTTTGCGAGAACGACCTACGACAAAAAATTCACCGGGAACGGCGTTTTTTTTCGCGCCGATGGGGGAAGCTTCCGGATTGGAAATCAGTCGCGTAATTTGGTGGCGATTGCTACAGCGATGGCGAAAGTCACGAATTCAACGGGCCTGAATTTTTTTTCTCGATTTTCCTGGTTGTTAATTTCTTCGAGATAAATCGCGTGATTGCTCGTAGATGCGAGTACGGATTTTTCCGGTGGTGTTGAAGTTTGCATTGTTGCAATGCAACGGAAATTCTTCTTTAGATTTCATTATTATCCATACCCAAGTTGAATTGAATTTTCCAAGTTCAGTTTATGAAACCCTAATGAGCATTTCCAAAAATGTTCCCGTGATTTTAGCGGCCTAAATGGACCAAAAAAATTGGGTAATGGGGAAAAAAATACTTTCGTTGCATACCACCGATGCAAACTTCAAAACCATGATTTTTGTATTTCGCGACGAATAATGGCAGATGGGAATCTGAATTATGGTGATTCGATCTTTTAGGAAATTATCTCAATATCTAAACTCCGAATGCAGAAAAACTGTCTTCGGTAGGGGTGAATACTACTCGGATCAATTGGCGAGTCTGCAGAAGCTTGAAATTTCGAAAATGCGATTCTTCAATGCAGTTTTATAGGCTAGGATCTTAACTTGCTAATAACAAAAATTTTGTAAAAATTCCCATAATTTACCGAGTTATGACAATTCTTGTGGAAAGTCACATGCCCTGAGATTGGGTACCGAGAAGTTTCGTTGAAATGCAACGAAAATATATTACCTTTATATTATTTTTAAACACATCAAGGCTACGAAAGTCGCCGAAACATTCTTGAGAATCCTTAAAACTTCTAACCAAAAGTTGAACGAAAAGATTTTCGAAAATAATGCAAATAAAGAAATAAAAGAAAATCAAGAAAAATGTTCGTTGCATTCCAACGATGCAAACTTCAACACCATTGAGATTAAAGTTTGCATCATTGGAATGCAATGAAAATTAATTCTTATGAATCCCTTTAATCTATTTTGGCAGATTTTGCGTACAAAAGTCCCTCAACCATTTTTCAAAATATTTATTTAGCGATTCACAATATACGAAAAAAAACATCTATAATAATAAAATAAGGGGAAAAAATGGAACTTTCGTTACACTCCAACGATGGAAAGTTCAGGACCATCAGTGTAATGCACTTTTACTTATTAACAATGATGATGTCATTGTTCCTTGAAGAAACGACAAAATTAATTTTTCTTTCTATCGTTGAAACACGATAAAAAAAAAATCTCGATCACGTTTCAGCCATAATTATCTATCTTGAGGAAAAAAACTTGTTTTTTTAGCCCCTCACGTTTAAAGGTCCTTCACGAGATTTTTACTAGGCGGGCAAGACGTTTATAATTTGATTAATTATTGTAATTAACGTTTATAATTTGATTAATTATTTTTATTATTTTAATTAACGTTTATAATTTGATTAATTATTTAATTTTAATCATTTTAATCGTTGATATCATAAATTATTATTATTGAAGTATAAAACTTTATTAATTATTGATATTAAACTTTATAAATCTATCGAGTATTAATATTTGTCATTATTAATATTAAAGTTCATAATTTTATGTATTATTAATATTTTTAATTATTAATATTAAAGTTTATTGCTATATTGATTGTGAAGATTTTTAATGAAATTTGATACGCAACTTTGTTAATGTACATACTGATGAATGTCCAAACGATTGTTCAATCATACTTATTCCTTCGAAATAATTGTTTCTTCAATAACCCTGATTTTTGGCTCGCCACAGTAGCCTAACCCCTTAACATCCTTGATAGACGAAACGAATTAAGCACACGATTCAAATTTCATCAGGAAAAAAAAACCCTCGTTTATCAATATTCAGCATTAATGAATAGACTAATTAATTAGTATATTTCGCTAATTGGTTCTCCTAATTCAAAAGGCATTTCAAAGAAGCAGCCGAGCTTCTTGGCGTTTTCCAGCGCAACCTTCCGGTTCAAGTTGATCCGTTCCAAAACCGTAAATCCACGTAGCATAAAGAACATACGCAAAAACAGGGATCTCGCGATATATTCCTCACGATGAGTATAGCATACGAAATGTCGTGGAACTTTTCGTAGAACTGTATTCGCATGCGTTGAAACTAATAGCCTGGAACCTACTCTTTATTTCCTGACCGGAGCCAAGCGCGGTCGGCGAATAACGCCGTATCCTTTGTTTTTTCGCGATACGTTGTTCCGGCGTTATTCAGCGTCCGTGTCGCGAGTTATTGCCGGCGAGTTCGCCTCGACAGTCGCTGTCTCTGTTTTTTTCCTTCTCCGCATGTCCTCGCAGTCCATTTCGTTACGCTCTCAATGTCATCGCATCCTTTTTCCTCTCCTCTCTCATCTTCCACCCGAGCTATGCGCGTTTTTCGAAAAGTCTACACACCGCGAAATACATGCCGCGATTTTTCGTCACTCGCGTATTTTTTGGATTATTTTTTTTTCAAGCACAGCGATGCCGGTGCCCGGCAGGATTCACGACACTCGAGAAAGCCGAAGATTCGCGAGGGGTAGGAAATCGCGTCCTGTCTTGGAGGCGACACGCGCGAAGAGAAAAATTCCCACACCGGTCGACGTTCGACGCGAGACTGCCGCTTGTCAGCGCGCCGGGTTCTCGCTGGTTCCCGCCGCCCTCGCGACGAGTACGCCGAGGGCGGCGCGGCAGTGGCGGGAGTTCGCATCAAGGGTGGTGGGGGGAAGTCGCAAGGGAGCTTCGCGCTTCGCTCCCCGTGGGAATTAGGCGGTGGAAAAGGGGGAACCCGTCTCAGCGTGTCGTCGGGATTCCGCACGTTTGTTTTCCGCACGCGTTCTTCTACGAACCCCTTATCATCTCGCAACTACCCGCGAGTTACGATGATGAAGTAATACCTGTCTCTCGTAACAAATCAAACGAGGATGTTTAAACTCGACATTTTAATCAATATTGCGCTTTTTTCATGTTCGGAAAACAGTCATGCTCTTCCGCAGCATGGACAGATTTTTTAGTCGGCACATGTTATACAATCTTCTGTTAAGGGGTTAGGCCGCAGTAACGGGTATAAAATCATGTGCGAATTTAACAATTGTTTTTCGTATGAAAAAGTGATTCACTTATAAAATGAATTACACATCTATTAGGTGTACAAATAAGTTTTAGGACAGTTTTCAAAAAATTCAAGATTTATTAAAAAATAAGTAAAACACAGTTATTCATCGAAGTAATCTCCATCGCACTGAATGACCTTCAGCCATCTCTCAGGTAACTCGCGGATGCCTTTCGCAAAGAAACTTTCGTCTTGCGAGGTGAGAAATTTAGCGACCCATTTTTCCACTTCTTCAAATGTTTTGAATCGCACGTCAGACAAATCGTTCTGCATTTTCCGGAATAAATGATAATGGGATGGGGCTAAGTCTGGTGAATACGCCGGGTGTAGTACAGCTTCCCATCCAAGCGCTAGTAACGTATCCTTGACCGGTTTACCCACATGAGGCCGCGTTGTCATGGAGCAGTTTTACTGGACGTTTTCCTTTACCAGAAAATGGACGTTTCTTCTCAATTTCTTGATTCACTTGCATCAATTGATGACAATAGCGATCGGTAGTAACTGTTTGACCAGGTTTGAGAAGTTCATAATACAGTACGCTTTTCATATCCCACCATATGCACAGCATGACTTTGTTACAATGAACATTGCGCTTTGGCGTGGATGTTGTCGGCTCGCCGGGGTCAATCCAATGATATTTGCGTTTCGGATTATCAAAATAAATCCACTTTTCATCGCCGGTCACAATTTTCCACAAGAAAGACTTTCTATGTTGCTTGTTGTAAAGACTCATACAAATGTTAAGACGGCTGTTTTTATTTTCTTAAGTCAGAAAGTGTGGTACCCACTTTGTTCCTTTTCGAATCTTACCCATTGCTTTT
This sequence comes from Ophion obscuratus, assembly GCA_964007375.1. Lineage (NCBI taxonomy): Eukaryota > Metazoa > Arthropoda > Insecta > Hymenoptera > Ichneumonidae > Ophion > Ophion obscuratus. The sequence goes on from OZ023313.1 coordinate 14,557,765, forward strand.
AAACGATAAGAAACAGTTTTTTGAGTTACTCCAAGCTGTTCCGAAAGTTGTTTCTCCGTCTGACAAGAGTTTTCATCCAGCAACGCTTGCAGTTCCTGATCGTCCACCTTTACAGGAGGCCCCGTGCGTTCACGGTCACTAACGTCGAAATCACCTTCTTTGAATCGCTTATACCAATACTCACATGTACTTTTAGATACAATGTTGTCTCCAAGAACAGAACATATCGATTCACACGCTTTCCTAACACTTTTTCCTTGATGGAATTCATAGCGAATGCAGTGTCTAATAAATAGCTTATCGGTCTGCATGTTTAATTTACAGAATTTATAGGTTATGTTTATGACTCCTTTACGTTTCGATACTACATATCAAGCGCCATCTATGATAAGTGAGCGGGACCTTTGAATTAATTTAGAATAGCTGTTATGATACAAAATCTAAGTGTCCTAAAACTTATTTGTACACCTAATATTTAGTATGGAAGTCAAGCTGTTAGGAAATATGTTTTTTTTCCGATGTACAAAATGGCCAACAACTAATATTTTCTTTTATCTTTTGTTTAGGCGCTCCGCAGCGTGGCATTTAGCATCCACAATTTTTACCTACAACAAAAAACAAATGAAAAGTTTTCGATTAATCAGAAATTTCGTACGTACATCTCTGCGAAATGCAATTAGGAACATAACTTTTAAATTTGATGTAAATTGAGTGAAAATTGTTGAAGTTATTTGTCACGCCAATTGGAAAAAAACTGTTTCGAGAAGTTTCGTTCAGTCGGCCATTTTGTACATCGAAAAAAAATACATATATTTTCCAATAGCTTGATATTCATACTAAATATGTGTGTAATTAATTTTATGAGCGAATCACTTTTTCATACGAATTTTTTTTTTTTTAATTCACACATGATTTCATACCCGTTCCTGTGGCCCAACCCCTTAACGGGTTATGCCTAATAGGGGATTTTACTATACACAAAATATGGTTCATTCTCTTGTTATCCTAATATAATATTGTATTTGAAAAATATTTTCTATCATTTTATCGAAAAAATATGCATTGTTTTCGTTTATCTCAATTTTTAAGGGGCCTTTTCACTTTAGACACTAAAAAAATATATTTTCATTAATTTTTTTTTGATAAGTTTATATTATAGATATTGAAATAAAAGTTGTTACACTTTATGAATACACTTTCGAAATACATTTTGAAAAAAAGTTTATGTATTTATGTAACCCAAACAAACTTTAAACGCGTTTTTTCTCGAAACAACGTTTTTCAACGACGTATTGATAAAGGCTTCGAAACTACTGAACCGATCGTCACGAAATGTTAACCACATATTCTTTTTTAATTTCGATATTTACTATATTTTTTTGCCAAAAACGGTGAAAAAAACACGTTTTTTTTGTTTTTCCGAAAAATTTCCGCCTATTGTTTTTTTTGCACATGTCAAAAACCGTATGATATGCGCTATAACCATTAACATACTGAATCTAAAGCCTTTTGATTTTTTTGTTTCGGATGATCCATCACCCATTTTCGTCTGTAAATAGTGACATAAATAAATAAAAAACATTTTTTCCATGAATTTCGAAAGTGTATTCATTAAGTGTAACAACTTTTATATCAAATCTATAATATAAACGTACTTCAAAAAATCATGAAAATAGCTTTTTTTAGCGTTTAAAGTGAGAAGACCCCTTAAGGGGTTACCCCCACTTGCGATTTTGATAAAATTGATTTTTTTATTGCATTTTTTTGAAGTATAAGTATCTGAGAATATGTCCTGAAAATTTCAAGTCGATCCGAACAAAATTGACTGAGATATGAGCGTTGAAAGAGAAGAATCCGTTGTGTAAACGACCGGAAATTGAAACTTTAAACGATTGTATACGAATTGAATTTTTTTCACCAAAACATTTATCAGGTCAAAAATAAAAACTTTTGTAGGAATAGTTTTTTGATAACGTTCATAATATTTTGGTTAGAATACCGTTTTGAACTATTTTAGCGCTATCCAGAATGTATCACGAGGAGATAAAGTCTTCAACATTCCTAGTGTATGTGTGCGTGTGTGGGTGTGAGTTTGTTTAGGTTTGTTCGATAACGCAAACAAACCTAAACAAGGATCAGGTCTCTGCGGCTCGTCACATCGGCTAAAAAACGGTATTCTAACCTAAAAATTATGAACGTTATCAAAAAACTTTTCCTACCAAAGTTGTTGGTTTTGATCTGATGAATGTTTTGGTCAAAAAAGACCATGAGCCCATTAAAAAAATCATGTCGGCCATCTTAACGTCGCCATTTTGAATTTTGGACCCAAAAAGTTTTTTTAGCGCACCCTTTAAACAGTAAAAGATTAATTATACTCAAGACTTGATCGGAGTAGTCATTTTCGAGATAAATGAGGTGTAAGATTAAAATGGGACACCCGGTATTAGTTTATCCTATGATTCATCGAAGGATTTCCAAAATGTCAAATTTAAAAAATGGCTGTGTGTTTAAAGTGAGTCTTCATTTTTGCGAAAAAAATTGGCATTTTTCGTTCATCAGATCGGAAGTATACATCGGAAAAAAATCCTTCGATCAAATACTATATTTGTACACCTAAAAAAAGGACCTAAACATTTCAGAAAGATCGATGCCGTTGTTTTTGAGATATTTTGCTCACCCACTTTAAAAACGGACGTTCGAGAAAGAAGCGTTTAAAGTTTCGAGCGACGCTTCGAACGTTCCGACGGGCGTCAACATAACAGGCAATAAATCTGTCAATTTCGATCCGATCACCTTGAAGTTTTCAGGGAACATTTATACGATGATATACTGTCAAAATAGATTGGTTTTGAAAAAAGTGATTTTCGACTCTAACTACTAAGTATAACCTCTTAAGGCGAAGTAGAAGATGTACCACGTGACATGTGAGTGAGAAAGAGATAGCTCAAATTTTCAAACAGAGATATTTAAAAAATGAACAATATTTAGGGCAAAAGAAAATCGTCAAGCTCTGCTTTAGGGAATTCTCCAGAGGCTAATACTTTGTTTTTCGTTTAAAAACTTAACCGTCGATGAGAAAACTAGGTTCGAAAATTTGTGAGGTTATGTTGACATTGTACATGCCCTGCGTCATCGCAATTGAACGATTTCGCCCCAAGTGAAATTCCTGGAAATTGTTAGCAATTTACAGCAACAAATATAGTAACTTTTGTCCTCAAACAATCGTGAATTTAGATTCCAGCCGGATTCAAGAGTATTTGTGATTTTTATTTGATTTTTTAAAGCGATTTAACACGTTGGCAGCTGTGCGTGGGAATTTTCGTCCAAGTGCGACCGCGGAACTTACAGTCTGGCCGCGCAAGATTAATGGATAGTTGTTTGAAGAATTGTTGAAGTAAGAAATATTATTATTACTCGTATCATTCATGATTGGGATTCTGATAATGATATAAAATGATATAAAAAAGAATCAATTATAATTATTCAAAAATTCATTAACACCTAGGTCGTGGCCGAAAAAAGAGGACATTGGTGATTTTTTTTCCAGGATAACTTGTGCAGGTTCCCGAATTTTTTTCACTTTAAAGAGTATCGTTTTAAGTATCATTCGCACTTTTTATATTAAACAATAGTTATAAATGTGGTAGACACAATGGTTCGTGCAGAACGCTGTTCGAAAAACGTCCTTTGCGGTGACCACTGCCGCTCGGAATCAGATCAGCTGAAATTAAAAAAAAATCAAACGTATTTAGTTTTGGCATGAAAGTATCTGGTGCTTGGACGAAGGATTTAATAAAATATTGATTTTTGAAAAAATGACCACATTCCTAACTAAAGGTATCGATTTTCGATTAAGAAAATAACCCTCTAATTTCGTTAAAAAAAAAACTATGCATAAAAAAATCCTTCGTTCAAGCACTGATTTTTTATATGTAAAAGCAGCTTGTAAAATTTAAAGTTGATCGGTGCAGCGATTTTCGAGATACCCGAGTAAAAATGAATATATATAAACATATATAATTGTATATTAATTGATCATATACAATTGTATATAAAATTGTCCCGATAGAATTTTATATATTTGTATATAAACGTATACAATTGTATATACTAATATATTATCGTACATAGCTGTATATTAGTATATACAATTGTATATGATCAATTAATATACAATTATATATGTTTATATATATTCATTTTGACTCGGGTTTATATTTTATAATTAATCGTTTCAATGTAAAATACGTTGATATGTTTTGTCATGTAGAAAAAAAAGCTATTGTGACACGTATTATACCAGTCGAAGAAAGCGATGACATTTTGTTAGTAAAATATCAAGAAAAAAAAATAATCTCAATCAACTGATCAGAATTGGAAATGATCTCTGTAAGAAATCCAATAATTGTAATCAAATTTAATAAATATCAGTACATAATTTGTTAACTTTTAATAAACAATATTTTGATTTACCTGCTTCCTTACGCGAATAAAACCAAAGAAAACTTTTTCTATATCTAATCATATATAAACCCATATAAACATACATATATAATTATATGTATTTGAAAAGAAAATAAAAGTACTCATATACAGTCATATACAATTTTATATACCGTAAATAAAATTTTCACGTATATATATAATTATATACAGAACTATGTATAATTTTATCAAATCAAATTTAATGAAAGTACATTTATATCGAATTATATATACGAATGTATAGAGTTATATACAATTATATATAAACCTACATGTATATATATATGATTGTATATCATTTTTATATAATTGTATCTAAGTATATACAATCATTTTTACTCGGATATGGTGGCCACCAAATTCGAAAAAGGTATTTTGAGAAAAACCCCTTTAAAGTTCACCGGTTCACGGAACCTACCCATACACGCCCATAATTCTCTCAATTTTGCACGGATCAAGGTGAAATTTTCAAGGAATATTTTGGAAATGTTACATTTTGAGAATCCGATGAAAACTAAAAATCGGTATTTTCTCAATTTTCAACTAGGTATAAGCTCTTAAAAGGAGAAAAAACACTCGATAATTGTGCTTTGTTCTTTATTCGGGAAGTGTTCAATCTATAAAAAATACCTCCGTACATTGTATGTATAGAAAAAGTAAACAGAGCTTGACAAAACGAACGGCCCGTTAATTATTGATTCTCATTTCTTATTGCAAATGTATGGGCCGCCCACATATATATATGTGTATATATATATATATATATATATATATATATATATATATATATATATATATATGTGTGTGTGTATATATATATATATATATATATATATATATATATATATATATATATATATATATATATATATACACGCACACATACACACTTACACACATGCTTGTGTATATTTATATTTCAAGGATATGAAGAAATTGCTTCCGACGTGTATTTCCACCCATACAGTATGTCAGTATTAGTCGTCGCGGATTTACGTCAAAGTTTTCAAGTTCATGTCACGTTGCTGGCTGCATATCGAGCTGCACTTCGGAAGTGGCACCGCACAGCTGCTCTATACGCGAGCCAACATCTTAGTTAGCGAAAATATTTCGTCACGTGATCGTCGCGCTCCCAAGGGTGTTGCAATTCCAGCCGATATCGGTGGCGCGCCGGTGAACCGCTTATTGAGGCAATTTTTAGTTCGCGGTTTTGTCACCACGCGTCGCTGCTGTCGAGGGTCGTCGATCGTCGTACTCCCTTCGCGTTATAGGCATGTGTCGCGACGACGCGTCGCTACTTCTTCAGTATTATACGTAGAACATTTAGTCAAGCAAGTGTGGCACGATTTTTATGCGCTGGAAAAAAATCGATGTAAAATAGGTATCGATGGTGCGATTCGTTAATATCAATACAATAGTTGTTTACGATTTGTGAGCAGTTATAAACGATGTTTCATTGCGTTTTGAATTGATCGATAATTTGCTCACGGTAGATTAGCGATTTGTGTTTGCTTATTTGGCTAATTTATAGAATAAAATAGGGGTGCGCTTGCGCGACGCTCGCGGCGGGATGGGTAACTTCTGAGAGCCTCGATAATCGGGTCAACACAGTTGATAGTTTCGGATAAAATTCCATATAGCTGTTACCTCCCATTTAGCTGAAATTTTCCACAGACGTTCAATTTACCAATTCAAGTCTGCCTAGAAGGATTTTCGGCGCATCGTGGTGCGCCCAAAATTCATTTGGGTACTGACTTGTATCATCAAAAAGAAGATCCATGGAAAATTTCAACTGAATCAAAGGTAACAGCTATTCGGAAGTACAGCAATGTCTCAACTTTCTTTTGTCGCTCCATGTCATCTATTCTTTCTTAAAAATGTTGACCCGTATGTTTTTGTCGTTTACGATCATCCCAATGTCGACGAATTCTACTTATAATACTATGGTGCAGAATACAGTTGGCGGAGTCACGTGCAACTGACAGCGCCATATTCGACAGATATATATATTTATGTCGCGTGTGGCGATGGCACGAATATTGTCTATGCGCATAAGTACGAATAGATGCGTAAAAGCGCAGATACGCCAACTACAACAATCCGGGAAAACCACCTCCAGCATACTGGACATACTAGATATCCAGACTCCAGACGCGAGGCTTCCTAGCCTATGCCGCCTTGTCGAGGGCGCCTGCGTATTTCCGTTCGAGCCTAACCTCCTCCCACTTCCCAAATAACTCGCAACTCTCGTCGTAGTACATGACGCAACGGCGTTTTCACCCCCGCGAAACCAACATCGGCGTCAGCAAAGTGAGAGAACCAGAGAAAGACAGAGAGATGGATGAAGGGTGAGATTAATCCGCACGACCCTCGAAGGAAAATCTAACCCTCAGCCGACGAGTCACGTATCGCCCAAGTATACATATATGTACATCATGTAGTAATGCCGAAGCACACAGGCGACATCTGCGGTTAACTAATCTCGTACTTTTTCCCCCGTTAGGGTTTCCTCTCATGTTCGCCTTCAACTTGCGTTGCAGACATCAAACGCGCTATTCTGGAGGACCAGCGAGCTTCTCGTTAATGTTAATAATACGCCGTTTATACGTGCTCAACGACTCTGAGTCAAATGCAAAAAGAAGAATCATAACCTCAATAACATTCGACGCTTTCGGATCAATCGGCACTAATTTGGTTCACAGGGTTTAAGGGGTTATAACAGTGTGACACTGTCAAAAAATCGATTTTTTTTTTGCCTTTTTGACAGTTTACACTTTCAAGAATATCATTATCATTTATAACAATATCATTTTATGTTGCAAAAATCGATAGTAAAATCTTGAAACGCTTGTTTCTCGAAATGAAATTTTTCAAATTTGCTGACATTGTAACTCAAAGAGCAATTATCCGATTGACTTGAAATTTGAACTGAGTACTCGTGAATATATTTACTCTACAATGACGTAGGATGTTTTTGATTGGATGAAAATTGACGATTTGGCATTGAAAAAAACGACCATTTTATAGGCAAGAAAACAGACTTTTTTCATAACTACGCTATTTTGTTAGATTTTGATATTTTTCGAAAATCCCACGTCATTGTACAGGAAATACCTTTTAGTTTAACGACATTTTTTTCCTTTTTCGGTTTCAGCTACTCAATCGGCCGGAATCATGTCAGCAGTGGAGGAACTTTTTTTTTGGTGCCTCCGAAGGCAGCTCATGAGTCGCTTGGATCTCAATATTTTACTATGAAAAAATTATGTAATATGGGTCAAATATAGCCAAATATATTCTTAATTTTCCGAAACATTTAATTGAGTACCTTTTTCCAAAGAATTCCCGAAAATCACCCAAATTTTCAGCGTTCACACTGGTATAGCCCCTTAAGGTTGTTATGAAGCTAAGCCGAAATACTACCACCGAGCTGATTTTTTGTTCTGCAAGTATATAATCCCTTTGCCGATCATCCTGTGCAGTTTGGGTACACTGAAAAAAAAAATTCGTTCATCCATCCAAAATTCAGTTTGTTTAACAAAATTGTATCTTTAAATACATTCAACTTGATTTTTGATTAGCATAACATAACAGTATAGTTGGGCAGTAACCAAAGATACATTTAAATTATCTGCTTATTTAGCATGTCCGAGCAACTGTTAAAACAACAAAATTTCGAGGCAACAAAATGCATTTTGCACATTCAACGATTCTTTTTTCTCAGTGTACAAGCCACCGTACCGTTTTTTAGAAAAAATTATATATCAACCTTGAGGTTGTTATGGGGTGTATCCGTCGGGGGTGTAGTGCAGGGGGAGGGCCCTATGCGTATGCATGGGGCCGACGGACTGTTACCAACTGTTAGCTATAAAATAATCATTATATTAAACGTGCCTTTTTGGAAAAAATTTTTTACACCTGTTTACAAAAAAAAACGCATTTTTTAACATTCGATGATTACATGAAATGTTTTCATTACTTAGTGTAATTACTTTCTATAATTCTTCCTCGTTCAATTAACGCGAGGAGAATTGGCAACGTCGTGAATCGTGGTATATGATAATACTTAGGTTCGCAGAAGTGTCGCGAAGTTAGAGGCATACGTCCCGTTCATAACCTCAAAACCCGCCCGAGGAGCTGGAAACGATGAATATCGGTGCGAGTCAAAAATTATTTCGCTGCAAAGGAAAAGTGTGTACCGAACTGTTATCTGAAAGAAATCAAAAACATTAATAATTTAGCGATATTCTAAACAGTTCTTTTGTTTTAAAAAAATGCGATTTTTTTTGTATTTTCCTAGACGTCCCTAGAAACTTATCGCTCCTGAACATATATCTCAAATTAATATTGACTAATTATTACTAATTTAGGGAATAAGAACAAATAATATTCCTCGTTAATTATCCTGACTAACAAGGATCACCACTTTGGTGTCCTCCTCCGATTTTGTTGAAACTTTTTTATGTGGAAGAGTATCAAAAACTAAGAGACACGTATTTTTTTTTGTCGGCGGAAAAAGGATTTTAAGGGGTGAAACCCATCCTTGAGTATGCATTCTCATATTTTTACTATGTGAATAAGAAAAACTTTGGGGTTACTACCAACTTGAAAAAGTATAACATTATCGATGACTATTATGAAAATAACCGTGTCAGTGAATGTTGTATACAACGCAGAACGAAATTTTGAGTCATTTACAATTATGCCTATTTATATTCATATCAGGAGATTATTTATTATTCGCATTAAATAATATCAAGTGTCAAGATTCGTAATCTTTTATCAAACGTCGATGGGGCCGGGTTCAAATTCCCGGCCCTACCTTCATGGCTCAATATTCAATATATATGGTTTATCTCGGTGCCAAATAGCAAAAAGTAAATTGCATCACCCGTAGTGTCAACGGCTCGCCCATCTAACCGCACGTAAAATTACATCCATTAAACTATTTTTTATGTCAGTTGTTTTGTGGTGAAAAAAATTCAGAAAATTCGTAAAGACTCAGTATACTCTAGACAATAACATATATTTTTATTTTCTTCTAAATTTTGGATTGTAGCTAACGCTTAAACATCCTCAACGCCATTTCCAAAACGGCGTTTCAAGGTATTCCTTTTGCGGAGGGCCGTATTTCGGGCGCCATTCTGAATCATTGGTGAAATTACAGTGGCGCTTAAAAAAAATAAGCCACAATCTATTATCATACTGCCGTCATATGGAACAAGGCGGCATGTACAAAAAAAGTCGAAAATACGTTTTTGGTACCGTTGGAGTCACTACAAATTTTCCCATCGTTCTGTACAGTAAAACGTATTTCCGATTTTTTTGTTTGATGCCGCTTTTTTCCATATGACGGCAGCATATCCAATGGTAAACTGGGATAAAAAATTTCGCGCAAATTTAGTAGTTTCACACATTTTTATATTTTCTCTGAAAAGTCGTGGCTACGAAAATTCTTCAGCTATTCAAATTTTTCTGTTTTATCATTAATATTTTCTTTAAACATTCGGTGAACCACTGTTTTTTATGTGGTTGCGGAATCTTTAGATTTTTTTTCATACGCGTGAGCAGTTCATATCAGGCATCTAGATGAGTTATTTAGTGTATAAATTATTAGATAGAAATGTGGCCAGCGTGTCATTTTCATGGAGCGCCGTACAAATGAGACGATTTTTAGAGTCGTAGGTCTTTCGTTAAGAGGCCAGTCCACTTTGCAGCCACCAAAAAAGCTATTTTCGCGATTTTTTTTTTTAGGATTTTATAAATATATGTATATAAAAGTTGTTGGGCTTGATTAATAAAGTCTTGAAATACATTTAACAAAAAATTAATTCATCTTTATTCATTTTTAAGTACAAAAACTATAGTTTAACGTAACGCCTCAAAAATAGGTGGGCTAGGTAGCTCCATCACAACTCGGCGACGGCTTGTCTGAAACAAAAAAATCGAAATCCATTAGATTCAATATGATACAAGCTACAAAATGACCCTCGGATAAAAAGTTTTATCAAAAAATTTAAAAAATGGTAGATGCAAAACGAAAATAGTTTTTAAAAACGCGTTTTTTCGCAGTTTTCCGCAAAAAAAGAGTAAAAATCAAAGTTTTAAAACCATCGAGGGTCATCTTGTTGCGAATCACGTTTACAATATGTGGTTCAAATTTCAAGAGAATCGGTTTATTAGTTTTAGAGATACGATGGAGCTAGATTTAAAAAACGTTGTTTCGAGAAAAACGCGTTTGAAGTTTTCACCGTGAAAAACTGTTACCTAAACTCAATCGGCAATTCCTGCACCTATTTTGACACAATATTTCTGAATGTATGTACTTTCAAAAACAGTTTAAAAAAATCGATTTTTTTAAATTTTCAAAATGGACTGGCCCCTTAAATGTTCGATAACTTCGCTTGAAATTTTGCCAGTATACTGGGATGGGCACGATTACGATATTTTTGGCGCCTTTATTTGACCCTGGTTTATTGATATTTGGCCCAAAATAAAACTTTTTTCAAGAGTGACAGAAATTGAAATTCGACGTTTAAGGGGGTGAAACAGGGGGTTGAAAGTCGAAGCATTATTATGTTTGTGGTTCCCAATTTTGACCATGCAGCGTCCATATTCGATAGAAAATGCGACTTTTGTGTGTGTGGAATCGTTGGGTGGATCTGGAGCACCTTCGATGTGTGTGTGGAATCGTTGGGTGGGTCTGGAGCACCTTCGATGTGTGTGTGGAATCGTTGGGTGGGTCTGGAGCACCTTCGATGTGTGTGTGGAATCGTTGGGTGGGTCTGGAGCACCTTCGATGTGTGCGTGCAATCGTTGGGTGGGTCTGGAGCACTTTCGATATGTGTACGATACCGTTCAACGTTGATTAGTCTTAGGTGCTCTTAATTTCATTTTTCCGGCACATGCTTGGGCACGATTACGATATCTCTGGCGCCTTAATTTGATCGTGGATTATTCATATTTGGCGCAGAAGAAACACTTTTTTGAGAATAAAAAAATCGCGATTTTGGCTTCGTTTAGAAGATACAAGACATTTTACGAATTATTCGTTATTAAGCGATTTAGCTGGTTTGCGTTAATGTAGCTTTCTTCGGAATGCGCTATGTCGAGAAAATAAACAAAAACAAACCCACACAAAGTACGTCGTAACAATGTAAAACACGTGGAAAATTCGATTTACATAGAAAATCGGAAAAATACACTTTTTCTCTTCGAAGCGCTGTAAATCCAAAACTAAGGCTCAAAACGAGAAAAGTTATTCTTGTTTTTCGTATTTTTTTCGGCCATATTTCATAATCCAATGGTCAAATTTAGGCGCCAAAGATATCGTAATCTCCCCCTGGGATGTATTTTGACTCGATTATAGACGAAAGTTGTTGAACAAACAGTTGATTGTTGAATATTCGGATTCGTGGAAGGACCACCTTAAGGTAGTTCTGTACTTTTGGTTAAATCTTAGGAATTGGCTGAAATCTAAGTACGGTGTAGATATGATCTTCATGGACTGATGCCCAAAAATTCAATTCTATTGACCGTTTAGTTCATAATATAATTGCACTTGAATATAGGTATTTTTGTACGCGATCCATATAACTAACACGTAAACCGATAGAAGTTGCTCGCATTTCTCGATATAGATTCTAAACGGATCTTGGGATTTCAAAATAAAAACACACGTGTACGCAGTACTATTGTGGGATTGATTTAAAAAAAAAAAGACAAACTTTGGCCGATTAGTTTCGGAGATATCGACTTATGAAAAGTGGTAATTTTATCCCACACCAAACTCGGGCCCAACCATCTGTAACGGAATGGCAATAGTGTACGCTGCAGCCAGCCGTTCGGCGCGTGGTCTGGGAACTCGAAGCGTGTTTTTTTTCCCGAGTTCTAGTAATTCTGTGACGGATGTGAAATAAATTTATTCTGCAAACAAATTTGATTTGTTCAATTTATGCATGTATTTATTCGTGTTATATATATTTATATATAAGTGTGTATGTGTATAGATATAACTTGGGTTATTGCAGAGCACTTGTCGCCGGAAATGTGTAAAATAGAATTCAATCCCATTCGGGTTTCCTTCACTGTTTTCCACAAAAAAAGTCTTTGTTACAGCGAATACAATTTAAACTGTCGGCAAGATATTGTAAATCCACGATCCGACGTCCTTCGACAGCGAATTTTTGTTGCTGATCGTTGAGGTTATGGTTATTCTCATCGCGTTTAGCCGCATTTGCTTGACACATGGCTGCCGCAGCTTTCAGTCTTTCAGCAAGCGCCTTTTAACTTGTAAACTTTCCTTTGTATCGCATTTGGGTTGACATTTTCACGCTTTTTTATTTATTTATATAAAATATTTCGCGAAAGACGGATCGTAGGAAGCTCAACGCTATGACTGTAGGAAAATCGCGTTATTGCCACGATTGCAGCGCCGCTCTCTATCGAGCATGAGACCTATCTATGCATGACGTGCGAATGTGTGGGACATATAGAGGGTACAAGCTCTGTAAAAAATTTACACCCAACAACATCGTATAGGCATTGGATGTTACTATACGCTTCGACCGAAACTTTTGGCTCATGCGAGTACCTACAGAACTGTCCCAGGTAGCAAAATGTTATCTGTATGGCATCCGAAAGATATCGCGAAACGGATACGGATAACTTTTTGGTTGTCCAAAAAGACGCCGTTTTGTATTACAAAACGTATCACTTATGTCCGCTCGGCAGATAACTTATTTGTGTCCGATAGTTAACTATGCGGCAACTTTTAATGGTCAACAAAGTGTCGACAAAAGGTTAACTTTTTTCGGTTGTCGGTACGTTAGCGCAAAGTCATCAAATCGATACATCTTAAAGATATCTTCTTAAAGGCACAAAAATGCCAAGATGCCGCTGCCATCTAAAAGTCGTCCAATAGGCATCCGAATGAGGTTAACAAAACATCTAAACGGCATCGAAGAGTACTATCGAAAAGATATCTATTTATTGGCGATATATATGTATAACAATATCCTATCCATTTCTTTATAAAAATTAACCTATTAATAGTTTAATATGGCTCAAAAATCTAGACTGTTAATGAGTTCATTTATATCATGAAGAAATTGATAAGATATTGTTATGCCGGTTTCGAAGTGGGTTAGGTCATTATAAAGAAAAAATCGATTAATGCATTATAAGTGAATTGTAATTTAATATTATAAAAACGGTACAGTCGTTATTAGACTTCTCTCCCGTTGCAGTCACGTCTTTTGGTGGTTTCCATGCTCCAAGCGATCCCGTGGATAATCTCAAAATCAGACATACGCTTTTAGAATAAAAAGATAGTACATTAAACACATATATGTACTCACAGAGGCGAAAAGAATAGTAGGATAAAAGGCACTCACGTATATATATTCCAACACCTTTATTTTTTTTGGGCTACTTGTTGTTACACACATTTTTTTGCCGGAGAAATGAAATATGACACGCTACACTCGCACTATGATAAAGTGATCCGTTGGATGTGATCTTTAGGACAACATTTGGATGACTTTTTACTATTTCCCGCCAATACCAAATATCTTGAAAGACAGCATATTACCGATATCTGAAAGATGTCATGAAAAAGACGTCTTATGTAATTCGTCTTTATGATATCCTTTGGATAACGTTGAACTAGATACAATAGATAACAGTAAATAGATAACTTTAAAAAGTCATCAATTGTATAATATTTTGGGATACCTTTTAGACATCCGTTTTCATCGCCGAAAGATATCATAAAAAAGATAAATTTACGGCAGCATTATGCGGGATGTCATTCGAAAGATGTCGAATAGTTATCTTATGGTCATGTCTTAAAGGTAACCTGACAACGGTAACTTATCGACGTCAATTGGACATTTATGCTGCCTGGGGTTTTAATCAATTGGAATCAGAAAAAACGACATTTCACGACGATGGTCATTGGGTATTTCTAATTCAATTTTGCCCGAGTAAACCTACAGTTAAATCGCTACCGAAGCGTGTGCCACGGGGACTTCCGTTCCGCGGCAATTGAGAATAAGTGATCACAGCTGTAAATTCGTAATAAGAAAGGCACACAGCATCCGGAGAGCAGTGCGATTTACGATGTCCCTATAGCCTTTCGAAATAGGCTGACCTTTCAAGCGTTGCTCGAACCTCCGGCTTATGGAGCATTTGCGCAAATGTACACACGGATTTACGTACGAGAAATCCAATCTCTCGACTTACCCTCGTATACCCTACGCACGTCGATACCCAACTCGATGGGGCACCGCAATCTCTCAGTCATTTTTCACGCTCGGCAAAAGCCATCAAAATGTCTTCAAATTTTTTAGGGCAACACTGCGACTTTTGTTCGAAGCGTCCGAGAGGCAAACTCTAGCAAAGTCGGTGGTAAGTTCTAAGAGCCGAAGGAAGCAGTGACGGATGGTCCCTTAAGATGTAATTACGACCCGAGTGGAACTCTGAAGAGCGTGGTCGGTGGGGAATTGATCGGAGGTCAGTCTCGACCGAAACGTCTCGTGTAGACGAAAGTACGTTCATTATCGATGAGCGAAGAAGACGGAAAACCCAGTCGAAAGAAAACTGCCGGTGACACGTGAATCAAGTCCGCTCGGTCGAACGATTTCCGGCAAGATTCTGCGATGGAGTATTTTTTTTTTTCGACCGTTATAGCCTCCCAACCGACCCATAAAACTTTTATTGTCGAGGAAACGAGGATACACTTTCTCGAGCAACCGAAACCTAGATACTGAAATAACTGGGCTCAGTTTATTATAACATTGATGGGGAAATATAATGCACCAAAAATTATTCAATGATGGATGGGAATCTACATATAAAAGAACAGGTTCTGATTGATTCATTAACGCCGAGCCAAAACCACTGAAGCTAAGTACATGGAATTCGGACAGTAGGTTGCTTTTGTGACGTAAGCGCCCACTAAGGAGGAATTTTTCGAAATTCAACATTAAGGGGATGAAAAGGGTGGCAAAGTTTGTATGGAAATTTAAAAAATGTACTCGGATTTACTTGAAATTTGGTATTCGTGATTCTTGACACAATTAATGAAACACGTATTTCAGCGTTTTTAGAAATTCAACCCCTAAGAGGAGAACGGGGGTAGCGAAGCTGGTATGTAAAATAAAAAAATCCGGTTAGAAGATTTACTTGAAACTTAGTATTAAGGGGTCTTCTCACTTTCGACGCTAAAAAAAGCTATTTTCGTGCATTTTTTTCATAGGTTTATATTGTAGATATTAATATGAAAGTTGTTACACATAATAAATATAGTTTCGAAATACATTTTTTTTAAATGTATTTTCTTAAGGGGCCATACCAGTGTGAACACTGAAAATTTGGGTGATTTTCGAGAATTTTTTGGAAGAAAAGTACTCAATTAAATCTTTCGGCAAATTAAGAATCTATTTGGCTATATTTGACCTATATTACATTATTTCGTCATAGGAAAATATTGAGATCCAAGCGACTTATGCGCTGCCTTCGGAGGCGCCAACAAAAAAGCTCCTCCACTGCTGACATGATTCCGGCCGATTGAGTAGCTGAAACCGAAAAAGGAAAAAATGTCATTAAAGTGGAAGGTATTTCCTGTGCAATGATGTAGGATTTTTGAAAAATATCAAACTCTAACAAAATGGCGTAGTTATGAAAAAAGTATGTTTTCTTGCCTATAAAATGGTCGTTTTTTTCAATGCCAAATCGTCAATTTTCATCCAATCAAAAATATCCTACGTCATTGTAGAGTAAATATATTAAAGAGTACTCAGTTCAAAATTCAAGTCAATCGGATAATTGCTCTTTGAGTTACAATGTCAGCAAATTTGAAAAATCTCATTTCGAGAAAAACGCGTTTAAAGATTTAACTATCGATTTCTGCAAAATAAAATGATATTGATATAAATTACATAAATGATAATGATATTCTTGAAAGTATAAACTGTCGAAAAAGGCGAAAAAAAACATTTTTTGAAAGTGTCACGCTGATATAAGTCCCTCAAGGCACTATTTATAGAAGAAAATGGTAGTTAAAAATGTCTTTAAAAAAATGTAGATCTGCGCTGTTGATGAAATCTCGGAGGATCATCCGAAAAAAAAAATCAAACGGTTTGAGATTCAGTATGTATGATTCAGTATATAATTTTATGTATATTATTATATGTAGTATATTCTTATATATGTAGAATGTATATTATTATATGTAGTATATTCAGTATTCGAGCTATAGCGCATATCATACGATTTTTGATATATGCAAAACTAACAAAATGGCGGACATTTTTCGAAAAAACAAAATAAACGTGTTTTTTTCACCGTTTTTGGCAAAAAAATAGTAAATATCAAAATTAATGAAAGTCCTTGATACGCGCTACAGCTATAGTTGTAAGGAATATGTGGTTAAAATTTCATAAGGATCGGTTCAGTAATTTCGAAGATTTTATCAACAAGCCGTCGAAAAAAATTGTTTCAAGAAAAACGCGTTTATAGTTCGTTTGGGTTACATAAATACATAAAATTCCTTTTTGAAAATGTATTTCGAAAGTGTATTTATTAAGTGTAACAACTTTTATACTAATATCTATGATATAAACCTATTAAAAAATTCATGAAAATAACCTTTTTAGCATCTAAAGTGAGAAGACCCCTTAAAGTACGTTTGTCCCGTGGTCCATCAACCTCTCTCTCTCTCTCTCTCTCTCTCTCTCTCTCTCTCTCTCTCTCTCTCTCTCGCTCTCCCACGCACGCAGACATACTCTCCCCTCTCTCTCGCTCGTAAGCCAATATTATTTGACTCGTGCAACGAAACGAGAGAAAAAAAGGTCTCGGGGATCATCTGTGTTGATCCAAGACACGAGTTCATACAGCAAAAAATTGTTTCTTTGCAGATACAGACTCAATAAAAATAAAGAAATCACGTCGTTAGCCGTACTGTATATCCGCATTTTAATCGAGCGTTTCCCGAGGCTTTTAACTCAGTCGAATTTATTTTCGTACGCGCGGCCAGAGCGTGTAGCGCTATCGACGATGCATTTTCGCGCTCAAATCCGCGACGAAAATACATCTGTCGCTCGCGAGATTCGCGGTGGCTGAATTACCGAATAATTCATTGACTACGTACCGTTCGGTGTGATAAACGCGATTGTTGAAGGAACGGGAAATAGAGGGGAGAAACGCTCACCATCGATTTTACCATTTTTACGGAGGAATCGCGATTTTTGTTGTCTGCGTCCTCGTCCGCGTTTAAGGCAGCACACCACAGTTCGTGCGCGGTACGAGGGTGTATTTTTCGTAATTATTTTCAAGCAAGCGATGAATGGATTTTTTAAATTAATACTCATAGTCAATGTATACAGACAGAAGACTGTATACAAATTTTTGTACTCGAATCTCTCCAATCACTCTCGAATCACTCCAACGAAATTGCTGCTCGGCGGTTGACAGCGATTAAGCCATACGGTTCATCTGAAAAATAAAATACAAATATATTTAGAAACTTGACATATAGGTTTACAGCATCACGTAGGGGAATTTCGATATCTAAAAAAAATGGCGGACTAGCGAATTTTATTTCCGATTTTCATGGAAAATTTTCATCGTTTATTTTTAAAAAATAGAAGGGGGCCCTTTATTAAAAAATCCCTACGTGAAGCCATAGAGACTGGATTTTCGAACAGTTTAAGACTTGGCGCATGCAAATCGGATGAATAGTTTTTTTAATATGTTGTCAACCAGGTTGAAAAACGTAGTTTTGAAAAAAACGCGTTCAAAGCCGCACATCTTCCGCTCGGCGCGATCGTGCGCTTCGAACGGTTTCACGTAAAATGCTGTATCTACGCCAATTAAAAAAAAATCTTTTAAAAATTGTAGTGAGAGTATCCTTTAAAAAATATATATTTCAGAAAATGAAACAAAAATAACTAAAAGAAAAACGTAGCTCATTAAGGGGTTACCCCCACTTGCGATTTTGAAAAAATCGATTATTTTTATTGCATTTTTTTGAAGTATAAGTATCTGAGAATATGTCTTGAAAATTTCAAGTCGATCCGAACAAAATTGTCTGAGATATGAGCGTTGAAAGAGAAGAATCCGTTGTGTAAACGATCGGCTAATTGAAACTTTAAACGCGTTTTTCTCAAAATGGCATTTCTGAAGTCGGTGACCAAGATTACTCGAACACTAATGAACCGATTTTCTTGAAATTTTGCAGGCTTATTTAATACATAAAAATGTAGTCTTTAATCGTTCGATTTTTTTTCGAAAAAAAAAAAAAAAAAAAAAAAATGGCCGTTTGCTAGCCAAAAAACGGCCGATTTTTTTCGTTAAAATCGAACCATTAACTTTGACTGTCCGCCATTTTGTGAAAAATGAACATTTGTTAAAATCCTCCGATTAAAGACTAGTTTATACTTATATTTGACTAAATCCATCCGCATTTTTTTTTTCAGATGATCCACTTCGCCCCAATGTTGGTCACCGCAAACCGTGTATATAAAAACATTATTTCATTGACGGCCATTTGCCACTAAACAATGTAATATTTTTCAATAAAAAAATTACTGAAAGTTCTTTAAGATGTGTTCTTTAAGATGGTATATTGATCGATTAAAAATGTTTTGTAGTTTTCTTTAAAAAAATTCATGAAAAAGGCCTTTTTTGCGCTACAAGTGGGGGTAACGCCTTAAAAATCTCCGCCAATTTTACAAATTTCTTCAAAAAACTTGATGAGAGCGTTCTTAACAAATATATCTGTCAGAAAATAAAAAAATGACAAAAACATTTTTTTATTTACCGTGGTGTGCTGCCTTAACTGACGAAAAGGAAATGTTCGAAACGTAGCTCTGTTTTGTGTCCTTGTTTGCGAGGTCTGGATGAGCTTGAAATTTTAGAAATATAATTTTTTGTTGCTCAAGGTGCTATACCAGTGTGAACGCTGAAAATTTGGGTCATTTTCGTGGATTTTTTTGGAAGAAAAGTACTCAATTAAATGTTTCGGAAAATTAAGAATATTGTTGGAATATCCAATACAGCGATTTTGCGGTGTTCTACGCAACTCGGCACACACACGACGAACGTACGCACTCATGCTTAATACGCGCTCTCACACACCGATCGATACTGAATCGATCATGTCAATTAATTAAATATACGTTACTTTCATTTAAATCTGCATCTGTTACAATTTATAACCTCATACGGAGTTCCCAGTTCCTCTAACAACCAACAAATATATTTGGCTATATTTGACCTACATTACATAATTTTTTCATACAAAAATATTGAGATCCAAGCGACTTACGCGCTGCCTTCGGAGGCAGCCAAAAAAAAGTTCCTCCACTGCTGACACGATTCCGGCCGATTGAGTAGCTGAAACCGAAAAAGGAAAAAATGTCATTAAACTGGAAAGTATTTCCTGTACGATGACGGAGGATTTTCGAAAAATATCAAAATCTAACAAAATGGCGTAGTTATGAACAAAAGTCTGTTTTCTTGCCTATAAAATGGTCGTTTTTTTCAATGCCGAATCGTCAATTTTCATCCAATCAAAAATATCCTACGTCATTCTAGAGTAAATATATGCAAGAGTACTCAGTTCAAATATCAAGTCAACCGGATAATTGCTATTTGAGTTACAATGTCAGCAAATTTCAAAAAACGCGTTTAAAGATTTAACGTCCGATTTTTGCAAGATAAAATGATATTTACCATAAAAACTGCTAATTACAGGATATTCTTGAAAGTATAAACTGTCGAAAAAGGCAAAAAAACATCGATTTTTTGTGTCACACTGGTAAAGCCCCTTAATTTGATAGCTTAGGGTCTTTTAACTTTAATTTGAAACAAATATTTGGTAAAAAGGTCCAAAATTGACGGAATAAACATGATTTTCATGAAGGGTCTGATCGCCCAATATTGCGAACCGCCCGTTTGCGATTTATCCTCTTTTCATTTCAATTTTTCTCAAAACTCTGTTTTATGAAACGATGTAAGTCCTATTTTTCAATCTATTTGTTGGATTTACTCCCAATTCGGACAAAGCATAGTTCATAACATTTTCTACCGTATGACCGGATGATTTTTCTATATATCTGTCCATTTTGCAACGGGTGGGGCTTTGTAACGATCCGAAACGGAAGGTTAATTTTAAAAAATTATGTTAAAGGCATAAGATTATTGAAAAATCGTTTAGACATTTATTTGTATACACATTAACAAAGTTGTGTACCAAATTTCATTTAAAAAGATTAATAATTAAAGAAGTAACGAACGATTTCGTAAAGGACCTTTGAATGTGCAGGGCGCAACGGTGTACTTGATTTTGGCCATCCGGTTGGTCTGAAACAAAAAAACGAGTTTTTTAATTGAAATATATGATATTGGCTGAGACCTGACCGAGCTTCTTTTTGTTGTCGTTTTTCAATCGTCAAAAAACGAATTTTTATTTTTTCCCCAATTTTCGAGGATAAATAACATCATTATTGTTAATAACTAATGGAAGGTAAATGTGAAAACGAAAAACGTCGGCCAAGACCAAACTACTATTACACTGAATAAGTGTGACAAATTTCAAGTTAATCCATTAATTAAATGTCGAGAAATTGTGTACACCGTTTTAAAGAACATAGTTTTGGGAAAAACGCGTTTAAGGTTTTACTATCAGTTCTATCGTTGTATTCATACGTTTATCTTCAATCTGCGATTCCTGCACCATATGTTGGACCGTTCTCTTCAATTTGAATTTCCTCAAGCGATGAACGGGAGTTTTGAAATTTTCTCAGCAGCCTTGCCCCCTTATAAGCAATGATTAAAGTTGTTTTTTTTTTCTAAAATCGACCTTTTTCCTACATATTGCCATTTTCGTAATTTCGAAAAATTTACGAAAATATCTGACCATACGAAGTTGTTATTATTATATCAAAAGTACATTTTTTCATTTTAAATCACTCTATATAGTTGCCAGAACCACCTATACCAATTGACCATGCAGCAACTGCGGCACTTTGTTAAAATAATAATAACTTCATAGTTTATCAAGATTTTTCAATTAAAAAAAAACTTAAAGTTGGCAAAACTATGCATCAATTATATGTAAAATCCCGATCTCGGCACTGCAATACTCATGTCCGAGAAAAATATTGAAAATCGATCTGTTTTTTGGGCCCCGAGCTGATGCCGGCCCGTTAATTGAAACGAATAGATTCAAGCATCATAAATACATTCAAAGTAGAACTTCACCATTATTCTTCACGATCAATTTTCAGTACTGATAACGGTTTTTTTTTATTTGTCCTGACTCGCGGAAAAATCCTTCGTAAGGTGACAAGGAGCATCTTTTTCACTCAGCATACCTGTGATTTTTTACGAGATGCACAAAAACCCAGTCCGCTCATACTGTGCAATTATTCCTCTTGATTCGTGACTTCTCTCTCGTTCCGTCGCTGTCAAAAATTCACATTTATCCTACGGAAACATGCCGTCTCTGCGATCGTTATTCCTTCGATGGCGTTGAAATTTCGTTTGTTGGAATACAATAAAAGTTTTCTTTCCCTCATATTTTCACTTCCTTATTTTTACTATCGCACAAAATCTTTTTTTACGGATTTGTATATAGATACCGAAACAAGTGTCTCAAAAAATGATCGATTGATCTTTGCAGGCAAAATCTGCAAAAAGAAAATATAGCAATTGGGAAATATTAATTCACATAGCATTCCAGCATTGCAAACTTCAGTCTCATCTTCTCTCTACCCAATGCTAAACATACGCACGCGTATTTGGAAAATATATTTATTTTCATTTGAACAAAGCGTAACTAAGCACGAGACTTTAATTTCTCGCTTTGTCGTAATTCTCGCGGTACCAATCGACGGTCTCTTGGATGGCCTGATCGAAGGGAGTGAATTGAAAGTCTGGTAGAAGACTTCGGAGCTTTGCGTTACTCGCGGTTTTCTTGTATTGACCATCGGCGAAGTTCGTGTCGAAACTTAGTTTCCCTTCGAACTTGAATGCCTTGATGAGAGCTTTGGCCACTTGTGATATCGTCACTTCCTGGGTCTCGTCGACTGAAAGCGAAAAAACGCACACATCGATAAGATCGGTTGAAGGTCTTCATCATCATAGTTAGGTGCAATCGGTATTTTTTTCACACTTTTTTCAAGGGGACGCTCTCTTTTTGCAAACACGTTTTTGTACATTTTCCTTCTGAATATTTCTCTCAGCATAAACATACGCATACATGCATGTTTAAAAAATACGTACACTTTGGATTTCTGTTGTACGAGAAAGATAAATACATTAACTAATGATAGCAATCGTTTTTGTTTACAATTAAAGCTGTTCCAAATAGCAACGAGAGTCCTTAAGGGGTTAGGCTACTGCGAAAGATTCAACGCCCGCGTTCGTCGCTTGAGGCAACTCAAATTGAAGAGGAAGGTTCAACGTATGGTGGAGGAATCACAGATTGAAGGTAAAGTTGTGAGTACAACGATAGAACTGCTGGTCAAACTTTAAGGGGTTAGGCCACAGTAACGGGTGTAAAATCATGTGCGAATTTAACCATTTTTTTCGTATGAAAAAGTGATTCACTCATAAAATTAATTACACCTCTATTTGGTACGAATATCAAGCTGTTAGAATTTTTTTTTTTTTTTTTTTCGATGTACAAAATGGCCGACTACTCGAAACTTCTCGGAACAGCTTTTTTCCAATTGCCGTGACAAATAACTTCAACGACTTTCACTCGAATTACTTCAAATTCAAAAGTTATTTTCTTAATTGCATTTCGCAGAGAAGTACATACGGAATTTCTGATTAATCGAAAACTTTTCATTTTATGAGCAGTTATAACGAAATTTTTCACTGAAAATTCATTTCATAAGTTCAAATATCTACGACTTTTGAATAAAACAATATTTTTTAAATTCCGTACGTACTTCTCTAGGTATTCTAATGTGGAATGACGAGAATTTTTGTTTTTTGTTCTAGGTAAAAAATTGTGGATGCTAAATGTCACGCCGTGGAGCGCCTAAAAAAAGATAACAAAAGAAAATATTAGTAGTCGGCCATTTTGTACATCGAAAAAAAATATATATTTTTTCTAACAGCTTGATGTTTACACTAAATAGATGTGTAATTAATTTTATGAGTGAATCACTTTTACACACGAAAAAAAATTGGTAAATTCGCACATGATTTTATACCCGTTACTATAGCCTAACCCCTTAAAGATATAAAGAATGAGGATTTACAGATTGTCATCGAAAGAACGATATTTCCGAATAAAATTAATGGTAATTGGTAAATTATCATTTTTTTACCTGACAGGATAATCGGCTCGACGGAATTGTATTCACGAAGTACCCAGACGAACAATTTGGCCAGATCCAAACTGTATATAAATTGTCTCAGCGGCTTACCAGAGCCCATGACTTTGAAAACTTTGTCTCCCGTGTTACCTGTAACAAAACGATTGAACGAAGGTGAAATAAGAATTTGCCTTTGCGACCGATTAAAATGCGATTGATCACATCGCAAGAATTTGCCGTCTCACCATCTTTTATCAAATCGTACATTTTTCTCATCAATCCGGGAATCACGTGACTCGCGCTCGGGTCGAAATTGTCGTGAGGTCCGAAAACGTTGCACGGAATTACACTCGTATATATTCTATTGTGTTGCTCGTGATATCCTCGATTCGCTATGTCTATCAAACGCTTCGCGTAACTGTATCCATAGTTGGATGGATGTGGCGGACCGTTGTGTATCTGAATCATGTTTAACCACATTCTTTCCATTTATTACATTGTCTTATTGGGCAAAAAAATCGTGTAGGGGTCGAAGTTTTCGATACATACACTTATTCGCGGGACATGTGAGATTTAAAATCGTTTCGGTACCGAAAATCATCAATATAAAAATAACTATTTAGGCGTTACACCTGGCTCGTGGCCGGAAGAGAAATTTTCGTGAATTTGTGCTGAGAAAACGAGTACAGGTTTTCAGTTCTTTTTACGTTGAAGAGTATGGTTTTTAAGGGCCACTTTAAAAATTTCACAAAATCGAAAGCAAGCAAGACTTGAAGAAATCGACGATGATGAGTAATCAGAAGGGATTTTGTACGGTGCAGAATTGCCGATTGAGTTTAGGTAAGAGTTTTTCATAGTATAAACTTCAAACGTTGTTTTTCTCGAAACATCGTTTTCAAAATCTAGCTCCATCGTATCTCTAAAACTAATAAACCGATTCTCTTGAAATTTGAATCACATATTGTAAACATGATACGCAACAAGATGACCCTCGATGGTTTTAAAATTTTGATTTTTACTCTTTGTTTGCGAAAAACTGCGAAAAAATGGGTTTTTTAAATTCCTTTTTTCGTTTTTCATCTGCCATTTTTGTATTTTTTGATAAAACTTTATATCCGAGGGTCATTTTGTAGCTGGTGTCATACTGAATCGAATGGGCTTTGACTTTTTTGTTTCAGACGAGCCGTAGCCAAGTTGGGATGGAGCTACCTAGCCCACCTATTTTTGAGGCGTTACGTTAAACTATAGTTTTTGTACTTAAAAATCAATAAAAATGAATTAAATTTTTTTTAAATGTATTTCAAGACTTTATTTATCAAGCCCAACAACTTTTATATTCATATATTTGATAAAATCCTCAAAAAAAATCGCGAAAATAGCCTTTTTTCGTGGCTCTAAAGTGGACTGGCCCCTTAAGGAACTTTTACCATTTTTTGTATTGAAAAATATTCATAAATGTGGCAGATACAATGGTTTGTGGAGACCGCTGTTTGAAACATTTCATTTAGTTTTTACATGAAATTATCTAGTGCTTGGACGAAGTACTTAAGGGATGATTCCAGTGTCAACATTTTGAAAAATCGTTTGTTTTTTGCATTATTCAAAAATATGGACTCTCATAAACAGGCTGTTAAATCTTGGTCGCGAAATTCGAATTATTGCGGTCGTTACAGCATTTAAAAAAAAAAAAGAAATTCGACCCGCTGCGTTGTTTTTAAAAACGATGGACGATTTTAGACGAAGAATTTTCAAGCTATTCGTCTCAAATTTTGCCCCATCATTTTTCCCGCCATTCCTTAACGTCGTACGGAAGCGTTGTTTTTTCAATTTCACATATATTTTTTAACAAAAATCTTTCGAAAACAAGACTCACTTTGACACTCAATTTTTAAATGGCCACCATTTTGTTAATTTTCATCGAAAGAAAAATCCTTCGTACGCCTCTACAGTTTTTCATACTGATTAATAATCTTGTTGGTTTTTCTTTCAGACAACTTTTGGAAGAGTTTCCATCATCAGGCGCAATTTTTTTAGGCATCATTTTGGGTGGCCAAAAAAATGATATAGAAAATAAAACTAAAACATTAAAAAATATTTTCATGTACAGCGTAAGTCATTTGAATAAACGAAAGAAAAAAAATCGGACTGATTATAGATTTTTATTTCTTTTATCGTGAAACTTAGCAATTTTCGAGCCAGTCACACTGGAATGGCCACTTGATAAAATATTGATTTTTGACAAAATGGCCTCGGTCCAAAGCGAAAGTATCGATTTTCGGTAAAAAGACGCTCTGTTTCATTGTAAAAAAGAACTATGCATCGGGGAAAAAATCCTCCGTTTGAAGCACTGCATTTTTGTATGCAAAAGAAACTCATAAAATTTGAAATTGATCGATGCAGTGATTTTTTAGACATTGCGGTCGCCAATTTAAAAAAACGGATTTTGAGAAAAACACGTAATAACTCCCTCAATTTTGGAGGCATCGATTTGAAATTTTCAGATAATATTTTCGTAATGTTATCTCTTAAGAAACAGTCGAAAACCGAAAATCGATATTCTCCAAACCTATTTTCGACATGTATATATCGAAAGTCCATTCGATATTTATATATTGAAAATATATGGGTGGGTGACCCTCCCCCGAGGGTCCCAAAACAGCGAGACGGGCTCCAAGGAACTGGAGATACAAAATTCAAGTATGTTAGGATACGATTAAAGTTTGCATCGTTGGATTGCAATGAAAATTATTGTTTCATATAATCCCTCTAATTTCTGTTGGCACATTTTAGCTACGAAATTTCCTCAACCATTTAAAAAATGCTTATTCAGATATCTCCAATCTTAATCTGCAAGAAAATAATTATGATAATAATGAAAATGAGGAATGAGAAAATTTAAAGAAAAAGCCCTAGCGCTCCAACGATGCAACCTTCAATATCATGAGGAAAAGGCAAAAGGATTCGGATCGTAAAAGCCCAAAAAAGCATTGGAATATTCACAAAAATACTTACCATAGTCTCGTCAATGGGATACGTTGTTTTGTCAGGAAAAATGCAAGTTGACAGACAAGACACGACTTTAACGACGTTACATTCGTGAGCTGTTTGCAGCACGTTATCGTTTATGTGTAAATTCTTCCGCTGCAACAAAACATACGTAGAGTTGGGCATAAGATGCAAGGGCAGAATAATAATTATTCATGGAAGAAACCCACCAAAAAGTCCAAATTATGGGCCATATTGTGGAACAATCCGCCCACCATCGCAGCCAAGTGAATAACGTGCGTAGGCTTGTGCTTTTCGAAGAGCCTGACCGTACTCTCCTTGTCGCTGAAACCAACGAGACAGAAAAATCAAATGCTCGAGTCGGTACATAGTCTATACGCCGGAGAAGTACCAACCACAAATCCGCATCTTTGGAACTGAGAAAAATCCATTTTTCGTTCGGCCTCGGGTCAGCGGAGACGACGGTTTGTATGGCTTTCCCGACCAGGCCCGATCCACCGGTAACCAAGATCACTTTATCTTCTGATGACATGCCCAAGCCTCAAGCCGATTGCCTGCTTTCAAACAAACTTGTCTATCGATCTGGCGCAATATCCACAGATTACTTATCGACCCAAATTCCTCAATACACCATTGTAATTTGAGTTTGCCTTGGAACAATGTTTGAAATGATCTGGAAATTTCTTTTTTATTTCCATATTTTTATTACTCGGAATATTTTTTTTGCGAATTTAGGTAGTAGATTTCTAACAAAGATCCTCGAAAACGTTTAAGCTAGAGGCTACTGAGAAAATGACAAGCTCTCGTTGGTCGCTTGAGGCGACTCAAATTGAAGAGGAAGGTCCAACCTGTGATGAAGGAATCGCAGATTGGAAATAAACTTATGATTACAATAGAACTGTAGTAAAGATATAATCGTGTTTTTCTAAACTCTCCTTTCTAATCTAATCAACGGATTGACTTGAAATTTGGCACACTTATTCAGTTTAACAGTAGATCAGCCTCGAGCGACGTTTTTCTTCTGAATATCTTTTTTCATTATTATTGGCAAGCGGATGATAGTTATATACCACAATCGAGAGTACTGTTCTTCCTCCATTTTTCACCTTCCTCCATCAATATTTTCTGGTTTAAACAAAATCTTTTGAGGCGAAGTAAAAGCAGTATGACATGTGAGTACGATAGAGATAGCTAAACAATTTTGACAGAATAATATTAGCTGAGTAGCGAACATTTTTGAAAGATGATTAATATTAAGTAAAAAAATTAAAATAAAATCGTGGATCTCTGTGTCTATGAATTCTAGAGCCTGGTGCTTTGTTTTTCGTAAAAAACGTAAGTTTTTCCTATTGCCGAAAACCCTTTTCCTAAACAACTAAGCTTTTTCCGAAAACTTAAAACCATTTGTAAAAGTTGAAAAATCACTTTTTTCAAAATCAATATATTTTGACTGTATATTATCTTACAAACGTTCTCTTAAAATTTCAGACGAACGCTCGGAGCATCGTTCGAAACTTTAAACGCTTTTTTCTCGAAAGTACGTTTTCAAAGTCAGTGAGCGAAATATCTCAAAACCTACTGCAGCGATTATTTTGACATTTTCGGCCTTTTTCTAGACGTAAAAATGTAGTATTTGATCGAAGGGTTTTTTTTCCGACGTATACTTTCGATTTAATAAATTAAAATGTTTTGAGGTTATGTTGATCTTTTACATGCCCCGGATATCTTTGAATTTCGAGGTGAAGGCAAAAATACATGAAAAAAATGTCCAACAATAGATCGTAATTCTCGATGCGAATGCGCACGATTTTTCAAATATTTTTCTAACGTTGCACCGTTGCATACGGACCGTTGAAAAACTCCGAAAATTCTAAATTCAAGGAACCCTCGAATCTGATAAAATATTCTTATCCGTGCTCCCAAAATCGACTGCTTTAAAAAACGTTGAATCTCAAGGATTGTACTTAAAATTTAAAATCGGTATCTTCATGTCAATTACAGACGCGAATACTCAAATTTTTCAAACGTTTTTCCATTTTTGTCCGCAAGGTACGAAGATCTATGATAACGATATTTGACCGCCGACGACTTTCCTCTGCGATAATTCTTTTTTGACAATTACCTGTTCAGTTTTGGAGAGTAAAAACTCCGCATACACGAGAAATAATGAAGTACTTGCTTGAAAACTTTTTGCTGACGTGAATTGTAAGCTGATAACAAGATTACGTGCATAACCTCAAACATACGTTTGACAATATTTATTGCAATATAGTGGGGGCAAAAAATTATACTCACGCAGCCTGTAGATGTCGCTGTATGATTTTTCTTGCAAATTTTTCGCTAACTCCAAAACTCGCACCGATTTAAAATGTCCATTTTCTTTCGCGTTTCGCGTACACCTGAAATCACGGGGGGCTTGATAAACGGGAACTCAAAGTTTTATGTCATTGGAAATTTGAATTACGGATGCTAATACTAAAATGGAAATTCCATTGTTTACGGTTGGGCTTTTCGATGCTTCGTTCGCAGTGTCGTTCGACGGAAATCGAATTTTCCCGAAGGTCGCGTCGCATGCTCAGGTATATTAAAATTATGGAGTCTTTTGCATCATGCTGGCGGCGTAATAAAAATCTTTGAGTCATCTTCGATCGATCGATTGTATTAAAGCGAAATCCAACAACTTTACAAGGCAGTTTCTCGACGCTAGACGATGATTGTTATTTAAAAAATATTTCTCACTTTATAGACTCGGTTGTCCCGGATTAAAAAAATAACAGGATGATCGATGGGTAAAAATCGTTCGTCCCTATCACTATCGCTTGCATTCCCTTTCGCAATCATCTATCTTCGCTGTCCCGCCGTTTATATCTCTCAAATAAATATTCAGTCGTATATTTCCATTTCGTCGCACGTCGTCGCGATCCAATCCAGCAAGTACTTCATTCCCTCGGCGTGTGCCCCTGGACATTTGTAGTCGGTTACGACCTCCTTTAGGCACTGCGACAGTTGCTTCAGTATTGGCTGTTTGGAAACAAGAACATCGCATCAGTTTCACGACTTTTGTGGAACGAGGGAGGAAAATCGGGTATCGAGTACTGTTCTTTTTTTTTCAGGCGGATGATTTTCACAGGATGCTGCACATTTAAGGGGCTGGACTACTGTGGAAATGACGAGCACACGTTCGTCGATTGAGGCAACTCAAATTGAAGTTCACGTTTAGTCTTGACCGATGTTTTTCTTCTTAACAGTTTTTTCTTCATTAGATATTAACCATTCGTTATCACTGTGAGTCTAAACGGCGTTGCCAAGTTTTGTGCGACTTTTTCTCTTTACGATTTTCTTTTGCATGTAGCCATATGATTTTTTATATAATAATTTTGGGCACGTATTATGCAATATTTGAGGTGTGTTTATTAATTTTTTCATGGTCATCCAACTGATAGGCTTGTCACACTGGGGTAAATGTGGACCCAGTGTGACAAGCATGTTTCTCCAGGTAAGTGTGACAACGAAGGGTCATCAATAATGTAATTTTTACTCGAAAAATCGGAAAAGAATCAAACTTTTCTTTAACGATTGAAATACGATTACAAAAGAGCTCGGTCAAATCTTGGCGAATATTATCTATTTTAAGGGGCTATACCAGTATGACACTTTCCAAAAATCGATTTTTTTTGCCTTTCTCGACAGTTTATACTTTCAAGAATATCATTATCATTTATATAATTTATACCAATATCATTTTATCTTGCAAAAATCGATATTTAAATCTTTAAACGCGTTTTTTTCGAAATGAGATTTTGTCAGCAGTGGAGGAACTTTTTTCTGTGCGCCTCCGAAGGCAGCGCATAAGTCGCTTAGAACTCAATATTTTTCTATGAAAAAATTATGTAATATAGGTCAAACATAGCCAAATAAATTCTTAATTTTCCGAAACATTTAATTAAGTACGTTTCTTCCAAAAAAATCCCGAAAATCACCCAAATTTTCAGCGTCCGCACTGGTATAGCCCTTTAAGAAAAAAAAACGAGTCTTTTTTGGTTTCAGATCGACAGGTGGCCAAAATCAAGTACACCGTTGAGCCGCTCACGTTCAAAGGTCCTTTACGAGATTATTTATAACTTCTTGAATTATTAATATTTTTTATGAAATTTGCTGCACGACCTCGTTAATGTACACACAAATAAATGTCCAAACGATTTTTCAACCATCTTGTGACTTCAAAATTATTTTGTTTATAACCCAGATTTTCGGGTTGCCACAGTAGCTTAACCCCTTAAGGATGCGGGGGAAATACAATCCCAGGCAGAAATAAGAGAAACTTTAAATTCTCAAATATATGTTCCAGATGTAAAGCGGAATCAGTCGACAATGGCACGATATGTGGACTCAGCCTCAAATTTCCAGTTAAAAGTGGTTTTTTATGATTGTTTCATCTGCATTCGTTAATATTTAATTTCATTAGCCGTGTCCGGACCGGCCGAGGCAAGGACCGAGGCAGCGTCGCGCGGCACTGCCTCGCACTATGTGCACACCGTGCCTCGCTCGCGTCAACTGTTTGGGTTTCCGTCCTCGAAAAAAAATCTCGAGAGGCGCACGTAAAATCGTTCGTAAGTGGCATTATACTTTTTTCAGAATTGCCATACAGTTTGGTAACGATGTGAGGTAGAGCCAAACGAGTACGCGGAATTTCAGTACGTTACGATCACACCACAAGTATACAGTGAATGAATGTGAAATTTTCCAAAAAGTTTATCTCATATATAAATTGTCTACGCGAAAAATCTGAAACATTCCGTACAATTTTCTCATTCCGCTTTTTTCATCATATCCAAGACAAGCGTCCCATAATAACAAATGCAAAGCTACTGCACATTAGACGCGTAATAATTCTTCCACGGGTTGGTGGATCGATCCAAAATGTTGAATAAAGGCTCAGACTGAAGGGCCTCAAGTTGAGAGTTTCAATAAATGTTTACCTCGGGCCAATCTTGTCGAAAGAGAGCTACGCATTGATCGCTCAGAGACTCGATGTTCAAGAGATTTTCCCTCAAAAGTGTCTTCAACAATCGGGCGAAACCCTTCATAGCCGACGATTTCTCGGTACTTGTGAGCATCCGAATATTACGCGGACTGATTATTCTCACGAACAAACTCTCGTCCTCTCTCGTGCGAGGAGTATGCATTTTCCATACGTTTACAAATTTCTTCTCGACCTCCACTGTAAACAAGTCTTGCCTATGCGTTACTGAAACAAATGGAAGTACGGTATTGCCAAGTTGTTACGTTCATTACCGACGCCTGGTAAGCAACGTCGATTGTCTTCACGCTTGTCAATTCGAATTTCTTTCTCTTACTCAGTAACAAACAGTACTCGACACTCATCGTGTACAGATTTTTTTCCGGATATTCCACCAAGTCTTCGCGTTCCGTTAATGTCTGTTGCAGAAATTCCAACATTTTGCTGATATAGGCTGTGGATAATTCGCTCCAACGGTTCTGCTTTTCCAACAATTCCCACATTGAATTCTTGCAGAAAGGGAAATAAAATTATTAATTTATTTATCAAACAAATTATTAAGAGAATTAAAATTATTGATATTCGAAAATAGTTCGCTTCCTTATCGTGTTTTTTTTACTCTCGACAAGTATGAGAAATGAAACTTCGAATATATTGTAAATCCAATAGATTCGGTGAGATCTATCTATCTATGATATCTTATTATGTCCAATTTATTACACGAAAAAGGCAGTTAAAGTTTTATGTATTTGCAATGAATTATGGAAATGTTAAAAAAAATGTTAAAGGGTAACACTACCACATTGAGTTTTATGTCTTCATTAAGGAGTTAGGCTACTGTTAAAATGACGAAGACTCGTTCATCGCTTCAGGCAGCTCAAACTGAAGAGGAAGGTCCGACGGTGTGGGAATCGCCGATTCAAGGTGAACTCATGATTATAACGACAGAACTGCTAGTACAACTTTAAACGCGTTTTTCTCAAAACTATGTTTTTTGGTAACGGTGTACGCGATTTCTCGACATCTGATGAACGAATTGACTTTAAGGGAAACTTTGTCCTTTGTGCCCAGCGGGAGATGTTAGCGGCTCAACATGAGCAGCTAGAAGAA
Organism: Ophion obscuratus; assembly: GCA_964007375.1. Lineage (NCBI taxonomy): Eukaryota > Metazoa > Arthropoda > Insecta > Hymenoptera > Ichneumonidae > Ophion > Ophion obscuratus. Next base: position 14,590,720 of record OZ023313.1, read on the forward strand.
GAGGAGGGATGCCTCTATGGACCAGGTATTGCCGATTAGCGGTAATTATAAACACATTTGTGTAAACACATTACAAAACTTTAAACGCGTTTTTCTCGAAAACACGTTTTTAAAAATGGCTGACATTCTCCTGATCGCTGTAATTAACATATCGACATGAAATTTGGAGAGCATACTCAGATAATATGTCTTCACGGAATGACGGATCGTTTTTTCGATAGATACTTTTTTACATTTATTATTTATCTTTTTATGCGAAAAAAACGCGAAAATTCGATTTTTTTTAATTGCCGCCATTTTCCGAAATTTGTACTAAACGAAAAACCCATCCGTCATTCCATGACCAAAGGGTCACAGATTGATAATATGCTTTGAATTTGTGTTTCAGATCAACAAAGAGGGGGCAGTGATGTCAGCCGTTTACCTCCCGCGATTTGAGGACTTGTTTTCGCGGAGCTGCAACGGCCGCCATTTTGGTTTTTTTTAAAAAAAAAAAAAATTTTAACGTTCTGTATATCATGAATAAAAGCAAGAAAAAAACCGCACTCAAAAAGCTTTACTCGTTTCCTTTAAAAAAAATAAAATGTAAACACCTGAAATATGGCACTCCAAGGACAAAGTCTCCCTTAAATTTGATACACTTATTCAGTGTAATAGTAGTTTAGTCTTAACATACGTTTTTCTTAACATGGTTTTTTCATTAGGTAATAACAATAGTGATGTCATTTTTCGTCAAGAAATCGAAGAGAAAAAATTCGAAAATTCTTTTCAAAACGGTGTACACCATTTCTTGACATCTAACGTACGGATTGACTTGAAATTTGGTAGACTTATTCAGTGTAATAGTAGCTTAGTCTTCACGGACGTTTTTCTTCTAAACATTTTTTTTCATGAGTTATTAACATTAATGTCGTTTTTCCTTAAAAAACGATTGGAAAATTCGATTTTTTTAAATGATTAAACCACGATAACGAATAAAAGCTCGGTAAAGTCTTAGCCAATATTATTTTAAAAACTCGTTTTTTTCTGATCAACCGGGTGGCCAAAATCAAGTACACCGTTGAGCCCCTTACATTTAAATGTCCTTCACGAAATTGTTTATAACTTTTTAAATTATGCACATTTTTTAATAATATTTGCTAAGAAATTTTGTTAATGTACATACAAATAATTGTCGAAACGATTTTTCGATCATTTTATTCATCTTTCAAAATTAGTTTTTTCAAATAAACCTGATTTTCGGATGGGCACCGTAGTCTAACCCCTTAAGGACACCTTTTGGTCTTTCGCTTCAGGTTTGATTTCAAGAATTAATAAGACTTTACCGTTGAGGCCCTCGGCACAAAGAGATCACTTTGAACAGACTGTGATCAACCAACATTTATATTGACAAAAATCTTAAATAATTTTTTATCCTGTTCTTCGTCTATATTTTGAGGAACCGAGTGTACATGTTGAATGAAGTTCGTGAAATCTTTTACAATCAACTTCAAAGGGCCTTCAACTCATTTTAAATATGTTCTCCTTAAACTTCATTAAGGGGCTATACCAGTGTGACACTTAAAAAAAATCGAGTTCTTTTGTTGCCTTTTTCGACAGTTTATACTTTCAAGAATATGAGATGATATTTTCATACTTTTAAGACTTTTATACTTTCAAGAATATGAAATGAGATTTTTCAAAATTGCTGACATTGTAACTCAAAGAGCAATTATCCGATTGACTTGAAATTTGAACTGAGTACTCTTGAATATATTTACTCTACAATGACGTAAGATATTTTTGATTGGATGAAAAAAGACGTTTTGGCCTTGAAAAAACGACCATTTTATAGGCAAGAAAACAGACTTTTTTTTCATAACTACGCCATTTTGTTAGATTGTGATATTTTTCGAAAATCCTCCGTCATTGTACAGGAAATACCTTCCAGTTTAACGACTTTTTTCGGTTTCAGCTACTCAATCGGCCGGAATCATGTCAGCAGTGGAGGAATTTTTTTTTGGCGCCTCCGAAGGTAGCGCATAAGTCTCTTGGACCTCAATATTTTTCTATGAAAAAATAATGTAATATAGGTCAAATATAGCCAAGTATTTTCTTATTAATTTTTCGAAACACTAAATTGAGTACTTTTCTTCCAAAAAAATTCCCGAAAATCACCCAAATTTATTTGGGAGGTTTAGGAGGATAAGGGATAAGGGATAAGGGCGGTTTAGGAGGATAAGCCCCTTAATATACAATGTTAGTTAATTACTACTGCGTATCTCGAGTGACAAAAGTAGAAATTTATCGTTTTACATCACTAGCTCAAAATAGAAAACGTATGAATAGTGGTATGTTTTTCCATTTGGTAAGGTGACCGTATTTCCGCCCAAGTATAATTCCAAATTCCAAATTTCGATAGAAACTGTTTAATGTAAATATGAGGCAGGTGGGCTTACTCGCATCATCTCAATGACTTCGGTAGGAGGGGGAATATCCACATTGTGACGACTCTCCTTGCTCGGTTGATCGTTATCTCCCTCCTTGAGGAGCCTCTTGATTTCAATGTTAATATTCTTGAGGCACAAGGATTCAACAATGTGAGAATCGATCCATTGTTTCACACGTTCGATTGCTGTTCTGTTTGCGATAGCTATACAAGTTTCCTTGACGACCGGAAACGCATCATCGGAGAGAAAAGCTTCCATCGATTTCGTCGTTCTCGTTTCGCATATTTCGGGAATTTTTTCTAAACTTTCACGTTTGATATCCTCCTTGATTGTCGTTCCGAGCATTTGCATCTCAAGTCTCGCTACTTCAACCTGTTATAGCGCAACAGGATTAGGAATAATAAAATCAAGCTTGGCAATTATGGCATCGCGTACTTTTCATTATTACGATTTGGAAAAAGTCGTTATTCGTATTTTCTGCAGTTTATCATTTTTCATTAATTATTTATATAAAGATAGTTAAATGTATAAATATGTAAATTTTATTTTTTACCTAATATATCAATATATTTATTTAATACATTATTCAATATATCGGAGATTATGAAATGAAATAAATTTGTTGATTTTTTTACCCAGTCTGGATGGTACTCTATGCTATGATGAGAGTAAGGGCGATGAGGAAATTGTACAGAATGTTTTAGATTTTTTGCGTGGGCAATTTATGGATGAGAAAAACTTTTCGGAAAATTTTACATTTATTCACTGGTGTAATTAATTGTAACGTACTGAAATTCTGCTTACTCGTTCGGCTCTCACTTACTCACTCACTCACTTACTCACTCACTCACTCACTCACTCACTCACTCACTCACTCACTCACTCACTCACTCACTCACTTACTCACTCACTCACTCACTCACTCACTCACTCACTCACTCACTCACTCACTTATTCACTCACTCACTCACTCACTCACTCACTCACTCACTCACTCACTCACTGTATGGCATGTCTATGAAAAGTGAAGCGGCTCGAAAATTGCGGCGGCGTAAGGTGCAGCGTATTCACTCTCAAAAATGTTGTTCCAATTAAGTTAAATATTAACAAATATAGGTGAAACCATAACTTAAAAAAAATACACTTTTAACTGGAAATTTAAAACTTCGTCTACATATTAAGCCACTTACAAATGATTTTACGTAGTATCTGGGATATTTGAGAATTTGTCCCCCACATATCCTTCAAATGGGTCCTTTATATGTGCGCCTTGTTTCAACTAGTGTGGGAAATTAATGAACTATCGATATACGACTTGCCTGTGCTTTTTTCTGAGACTTTGTCGGAGACACACCTGGAGACCCATCGGTCCTTTCCTCGGCATCCTCGTCCTTCGCGATCAGATCTATTTTGCCATGCTTCGATTTGATATACTCCTTGATGCGACGTTGCTTCAGGGACGGGATGATCGTGATGCAAATGTATTTAACGCAACTCGATGCTACTCTCTCGGCAACGAAATCGACGGTTTTTCGTACGGAGCTCTGTTGACCGTGGAAGAACGCCTCTTCGAGTTGCATCTGTTTTCCAGCGAAGAAGTATACGGTTTGTTAAAAAAAAAAGTGTTAAGGGGGAAAATACCTTTAAGCGAGGAAAAAGTTTGCTGATTTTCATAATTTTTTTGTAACAGGACAGATTCTTTTTTCTTAATTTTTAAAAATGGCGGAGTTATGGTATAGTCTTCTAAACTGCACTTTCAAAACTGGCCTGAATAAAGCTGAGCTAAAAAACTAATCGACTGATTCTGCTGAAATTTGGTATAAATCTTGCTAACCTTATCGTCTAAAACATGACCCTAAGTGTTTAATGTATTTTTTTATTGCAAAATGTAGCGCTCTATTTCGGAAAATTCAATCTTTTTGTTTCAAAGTTTTTGTTGTTAATAAATTTAAAAAAATACCATATAACAGCCAAAGGAGTAATAAAACATACCTTAAATCTCAAAAAAATGTGCAATGAAATCTTTCGTTTTTAAACAGTCATGAAAATCAGCCATTTTTTCCTCGCCTAAAGATATCTTTCCCTTCCTAATATTCACTAGACTAGACCGTTTCATTGTGAATGTTAAAAAGTGATTGTTTTTCTAGATGTATTTCAATAAGTTTCCTCTCAATCCGCGATTCTTCATAAGAACTATATTATTTTGTCTAAAATGATAGTTTTTTTTCTTGAAAATGATGCAGTCGATCTCGCGGAAACTTTGAAGTTAAAGTTTGCTTTTAGTTATCTAGATCTAAAGATATCAGTATCCTTCAACTTTTATCCATGGAATGCTTAAGGTATTCCTTTCTCGGCGGGCCGATTTTGTGGAGGCATAAGGAGGGCCCTTCTAAATCATTGGCAAATTACAGTGGCGCTAAATAAAAATAAGTCACAATCACTTATCATACTCAACGATAAACTAGAATTAAAAATTTAGTAGATTTAGACGTTTTTACATTTTCTCTGAAAATTCGCGGCTCCATAAATTCTTCTGCCAGTCACATTTTCCTAAGTTTTATCATTAATATTTTCTTCACACATTCGGTGAGCCCTTGTTCTTGTCGTCGTTACCGAGTCTTTAGATTTTCACACGCGTGCGCCGTTTACACCAGGCAGCCAACGTTATTTCGTGTATAAATTGAGAAGCTGGCGAAAACCGGACTTGTCCACACTACGTCAAATTAATTTTTTATCCAAATTTTAGTTACTTCTGTGCCTAAAAACTGCCGTTTCGCGCAAAAAGGCAGTTTTAAACAAATTTGGAGGTGTTTAGAGCCAGAATTGATGGAGAATATTTCGAGCATTTATCAATGAACGCGTGCTTAAAAAACACGGGAAAAAATTAAATGTCGCCACCGTGTCATCTCCGCAAAGTGGCGTATAAATGAGACGATTTTTAGAGTCGTAATTTTTCGTTAAAAGTTCGGTAACTTGGCTTGAAATTTGACCAGTACACTGGTATGTATTTTTACTTGACTATAGACGAAAATCAGTTCATTGTCGAATATTCGGGTTCGTGAAGGGAATGCCTTAAGCCTCCTTGAGGAGTTTCGGTACAAAAGTCAAAATGTTAAGAAATTGATCAAATTTGGTGATAATGTTCTTCAACATTAAGTGCGAAAACACAATTTTTTTCAAAATTTTCTTCCACTTAGTTATCGAGTAATTAAGCATTAAAGCAGATTTCTTATGCCCGCAATGTACACCTATATATATGGAAACGCTATGCTTATACACGTGAACTTTAGTATTAACTGACTTGATAATTGGCCAGAAGAAAAATCTGAAAAAAATTGTATTTTCAAATTTGGCACTAAAGAATATGTTGACCAAATTTTATAAAATTCTGAACTTTTTGAAATTTTGTATTTTTTTAACATCGTTTAGCATGGCAACATTGTATCGCCGGTATGGAAACTCCTTAAAAGAATATGGTGATGAAGTGCGCATCTTTGGAATGCAACGAAAATTCTCTTTTTTCATTCCTTCATTCTAAGTTACTGTCTACAATCTTTTCTTAGTACATTCACCTTGTGGATCCCTGATATAAGGATCCTCAAAAATGTTTCATTGATTTTCGTAGTCTAAATGTGGAAAAAAATCGGCAATAACGAAAACAAATATTTCGTTGCATTCCAACGAGGCAAACTTCAGGACCATAAAACAATTGCAAGATCGTGCGCGTACTTGAAGATTTTTCGTCTTCACGCCAAAGCTTGGCTGTGAGAGTTGGCTGGAGACGGGCGTTATGTGACGATTCGCGTTGCTGTTGCTCAACGTCGCATTGCCGGATATCAGTAATATCTTGAACTCTATCAAGAACGGGCAACACTCGTAGAACGCTCGATCGTCGATCATGTCCAATTGGTCCAGTGTCAAGCTGCATTTGACGAAGTTCTCGCCAGTTTCTTTGTCCATGGCAATCATGTTACGATACTTTGCTCGTGGACAATTCGGACGGTCCAGTATTCGAAGCCTCTTCGCGTCGTAATTAACTTGCCAGTGAGCGTAGAGATCGCGCGGGAACTTCGTCAGTTCGAATAACCATCCGATCGTGAAGGCCATGAGAGCCGACACTCGAGGCGACACCGGAAAATCATCGTTATCCACCGGATCGGAATGATCGGAGCGCCGATAAATGCAGTAGAGCAGTTCACCGATATTCACGAAGTAAGGCAAACGAAGCGTCACCGGATCGAGCATTGCCATGTACTCAACGATCCATGGTACGGTCAACGATAATCTCCCGTTCGTCCAGGCATCGAGGAGACAACTTTGCATATCCAACGAAGGAAGAACCTAACGAACGTTGAAACAATTTTCACCCAACCTATATTTATGGTTGCTATGCATTAGGGGCCGTCCATAAATTACGTAAGGCAAAATTTCCCAATGTTGACCCCCCCCCCTCCCCCGTAACGGGACCGTAACGCTTGGCCAGAACCCCCTCCATATTCCCATACGTAACCGGTGCTTTGTCGTCAATAATTGCGATTTTTTTCATAGACATAACTAATTATGAAAGGATCGGGTTTATACTCTTCTCATGAAGTATATATTCATCTAGTTTTGTACCAATTTTTATGACAAAATCTTGAAAATTAACCGAGATATAGGCCTTGATTTGACGACGAAAAAAAAAAATTATCTTCATTGTCCCATCGACATCTTTATGGAAGGATATCTATAAATTGAAAGTCAACAATTTATCGATATCTATACAACTGTAGCTATCATTGTGCGTAGCCGTTTTTTTATTATTATTTTTTTTACATAATGCCAACAGTTTGAACATTTTTTTCTATTTCCAAGGCCCTTTTTCTGTATTCAAGCAGTCTTTAGAAATAGTAATTATCAAATGTTAAATACGCGGATACGTACAGCCTTAGTCACTGCGATTACAAAAATGTTTTTAAAAAAATAGAAAATCGGTCGGTAAGTTTTTAAGTATTCGCTCGGACAAGGTAGAAAAAACTAGTTTTGAGAAAAACGCGTTCAAAGTTTTCGTTCCGCGTTTCTTGATATAAAGTTACGATTTTTTCTAGAATATTGATACTTACATTGAAGTATCTAGTCGCGGGCGATATGACGGTTCTTCATTTTCATGATAGTTCACAAAATAATAAGAGCCTGTGCTTTATCTATTGTAAATGATGCCACACCTGTAGGAACTGAGGCCACTAACCGGTCGCGCTACCTTTTCCCTCCGTCAATTTTCGGACTTGTGAATACAAATGTGGCCAACATATTTTTTCAATACATGTACTTTCAAGAATTATTTTTTAAAAATGTCCTTCAAATTTTTCTTGGGGGATGTGGGAAAGCTACTGTGCATAAATATGCAGAAATTTTGCTATTTCTGGCAGTTTTAAAATCGTGACGTAACGCAAACCTTAACCCCCCCCCAATTGCGTTACGTAATTTATGGACGGCCCCTTATTGAATGAGAAATTCCCTGACATTTCCAGGTTTTCCGAACAGGTTTTGCAAATATTCCAGGGAAGTTGGGGCCAAATGAAAAACAACACTTTTCTCCAATATCAAATATATGAAAATGTTAAATATTTAAAAAATAATACTTAAAAAACTGAAAGTCGAAAAATAATTTGAAAACTATAAATAAAAATAAGTAAAAATATAAAGCAAATACAAAACCCGTTCTTTATTGTAAACAGATTTTTGTATGCCGGTGCCAATAAAAAAAACATATAAACACTTAACTACAACAATGTGTAGTCGTGTATCAACAAATCGAATGCAAATGTATAGAGCTTTAGAGTAAATTAGTTTTAAGTTTTTAAAAGTTTCATTGTTTGTTTGTAAATAATAAAGAATTTGTTTGTATTTCTTATATACAGATTCTTTATTTGTATAGTAAAGAATTTTGTATATAATAAAGAATAATATAAATGTTCTAAATATCCAAAAATATTTACTTTTATACTTTTCAGTTGTTTTTTTCAAGTCGGTTTCACTTTTCGTAATTCTCACAAAGAGTAAATTTTGAAAAAATTCCAGAAAATTTCGAAAAATTCTCGAGTTTTTTAAATTTCCCCCGTTGTCAATATGCGTAATAGCCATATTTCCGTGACCTTTGAAAAATCGCTTTGTACGCTGTGACACTTGGGATTTTCTCATAACAGTCAGAGACAGGCACAACTTTACTTACACGTCCTCGCAATTGAATTTGAGAAAGGAGCCACTCGGGTGAATTCGCTGCCGATTTGAAGGGCAGGGAGAGCGTGAAACTCGTAAATTTCGCTAATATCCTTAGACTGGAGACGCAAGTGATAAAGTCTTGCTTTGTACTCTCGTCCACCGTCGTTTCTGCGACACATAAATCAGAATGAATCAAGCGCAGTGTAACCGAACGACGGCTCGTTTGAAGAAGCATTGCTGTCCTTTCGTAGCGAATAAAGTGCCAAGTACCTGTACTCTCGATCTCGCTGTGGGCGAATTGCGCCTCGTTCAGCTCCATGATTTCGGTCACGAGGGTATTTTCCAAAATCACGTAAAACTTCCAGTTGCACGCGTTGAGAATGAATTCCTTGTAGAATTCTTGAACACCGGCAAATTTGGGCTGTGGCACGGGGCCCGTCGAGGTCAACGGTGTCACCAATCTGCCCTTCAGTTGCAGCAACTTTTCGGGATTCAAATGCTTCAACGATTTGAGAAAACTCAGACTCTCGTCGTTCGTAGGATCTTCCTGTGAAAATGAAATGAGATCGAAAGGAAAATTTCGTCGATTCTTTATTTCGCGATCGATTCTGCGAGAATTGTCGTTTTCTCTCACCGCTTTATCCTTTTGTACGGACGAAACGAGCAGCTGCGAGATAAACAATTTTGCCAGATGGCAGTAATTGACAGCGTCGGTGTGGAGCGCGAGCAGAGCATTGATTTTGCTCTTGAGAGCCCTCTGATACGACCAGTCCGGCTTCAAATGATGGTCCTCCCAATCCTTTAGGATGTCGTAAAATAAATCGCGCTGCTTTCGAAACAACGCGAACGACACTGACGACGGGAACGTCTCCCGATTGTCCGTGTCCACTTGGAAACAAACGTTCGTCTGTGAATTTCTGCGAAAACGTCGACCCAAGCCCCATAAGTTTTCCGATTAGTCCCTCGTTTTTGCCACCCGCTGGCATTTTTTGCCTGTTACATGCAACGTACAACGAGATTGAAATGCTTTGCTTCAAAATTTCGAATGCTTTGTCGTAACGACCTCTCGTTTTTCGGCTCTTTCAAAGTCGCGAACTATCGAAAATTATTTGCAAATTCGTAAAAAAAAGGTTTATTCTCATATTGCCGAACGTGCGACTGTCTGTTTTGAATACATTTTTTTCGATGCAAAGTAGCAATGCCGTTTTCGGGAGAAGTTCGTACATCAATGATAGCGTAGCAGGGTTGCAAATAATGGATTACTTTTTGTAATGCATTAGCCTTTTCATTACTCAATACTTTACATTTTGTAATGAAAAAATTTCATTACCCATTACATTACATTGAGTAATGTAACGAATTTCCATTACTCATTAGATTACGTTTTGGAATGCAAACAATTGCCATTACGCATTACATTGGATTTTGTAATGTAAAAAAATTTCATTACTCATTGAATTAAATCTTGTAATGTAAAAAATTGCCATTCCTCATTAAATTACATTTTATAATGTGAAATATTTTCATTATCCATTACAATGTAATGGGTAATGGATTTTTTTTACATTACAAGGTCCAATGTAATGAGTAATGGAAATATTTTACATTACAAAATGTAATGTAAATGAGTTATGGATTTTCTTTACATTACAAAATGTTATGTTATAAACACTGGAATTTTTTTACATTAAAAAATATAAGGTAATGCGTTACGGAATTTTTTCACATTACTAATGGAATGCAATGTGAAAAATCCCCATTACTCATTACAATGTAATGAGGATTATTATTCGTTTTCCATTAGAGGAAGCGGTTTTTGCACTGGGTCGATCTGACCCGATGGGGAACGAATAGTAATCCATATTACCTCATAATGAGTAATGGAGATTTTTACATTGCATTTTGTAATGGAAATTTTTTACATTACAAAACGTAATGTAATGAGTAATGGAAATTGTTTACAATACAAAATATAATGTAATGAGTAGTGGAAATTCTTTACATTAAAAAATCCAATGTAATGAGTAACGAAAATTGTTTACATTACAAAATATAACGTAATGAGGGATAGATATTTTTGACATTACTGAATGTAATGTAATGGGTAATGAAATATATTTTCATTATCCATTAAAAAGTAATGAATAATGCATTACTTATTAAAAACTCACCCCGTTTGCTTGGCACGTTTCATTTGCGAGCACTTGGCGCTGTATATGTTGTTCAAGTATTTCTGCAGTTCCGGTTGAAAGGAGGCTATCTGTTGGTTTTCGCAGAGCAACTTCAATGTCGTCCGATCCAATATGCTCAAAAGATACTGCTGATTGGACATCACTACGGTTGCGAAATAGACACAATTGTGTGGAGTGTTGAGGTACTCCAACGGATGTTTATTATCTTCGTTGATATGATTTTTCGAGTCGTCTTGGGAGCTTTCAGCCCTAGAAAATTCGCTCTTATCCTCGTTGAACGATTTTTCGGCCGATTTACCCTTGCAGCTCGTCGTTTCGCCATCACTGATTTCCGTGCTATTGTCCTCGGGCAATTCGCTACAACCGAGGTCGTCGTTGAGCGTTTCCAACATCGGAACGGATGACGACGACGATTGATTAATCGTGCCAGCAGTTACTCCTTTCGGATCAATCTTTTTCTCGCTCGCAGCCCTGTACTGAGTCGTTAGAAGGGTCATCACGAAGTAAAGTTCGGTCATGGGATTCGACATCAAATTGCGACGAAGAATTCCGCAGTAGAGCGTGGCAAGAGTATCGAGCGCCTCGACGTTCTCGACTAGATCCAAATTCGGAAATATCGCCGACTCGAGTTTTGTTTTCGGTGGCAATTTCGGCTCGGTGTTTGCCACTTCGCTCTTCGGCTGCCGCTGTCTTTCCAGCTTCAACAAACCTCTCTCAACCTCGAACGATAATTCCTCTTGGGATTTGTCCGTCGATGGGGCCTCGATGAATTTTGGGTTGGCCGCCGTTGGTCTGCTTATCACACCGAAAACTTCGGGTTCCCGGCTTTCTGAAAGCGAACATTCGTGTTTGTCGAACGAATTTGTGCATCATAGGATAATCGTGGGAAAAAAAGACAATGTCGAGCGTTTCGTCGATAAATGTTAACCCCTACTTGCCACTGTGGGGTTCGAAACACCCCACCTACTTTCTTTCTTATGCGAGAATGTATTGATGTGTATTCTACTGTAGTGTGGCAAGTAAGGGTTAATTTTGATTCTTAGCTAAATAACCTCCAAAGTCTTTTAAGGGGTAAAGCCACTAGAATTATCAAAAAATCGATTTTTTTCGCTAAAACGGTGCTTTATCATCATAAGAATAAGTTACTATCTTCCAACTATTCAATATATAGCAAGAACATTTTTTTCACCGATTTTAAGCGTATAGCGTAAACCCACCTCTGGCACGGCCATAGAGTACCTAAAACTTTAAACGCGTTTTTCTCGAAACGGATTTTTTCCAATTTGCGTGACAAATAACTTCAACAATTTTCACTCGATTTACTTCAAATTTAAAAGTTATGATCCTAATTGCATTTCGCAAAGAAGTACGTACGGAATTTCTGATTAATCGAAAACTTTTTATTTTGCGAGCAGTTTTATACGAAATTTTTCACGGAAAATTCGCTCAAATACCTACAACTATTGAATAAAACACTATTTTTTAAATTCCGTACGTACTTCTCCAGGTATTCTAGAAGCGCCTAAAAAAATATAACAAAAGAAAATATTAGTAGTCGGCCATTTTGTACATCGAAATATATATATATATATATATATATATATATATATATATATATATATATATGTATATTCTAAAAGCTTGATATTCATACTTAATAGATGTGTAATGAATTTTATGAGTGAATCACTTTTTGACGCGAAAAAAAAGGTTAAATTCGCACACGATATCATACCCGTTACTGTGGCCTAACCCCTTATTGGCTATAGCGCATATGATACGATTTTTGATATATGCAAAAATAACAAAATTCGGACATTTTTGGAAAAAAACAAAAAACCGTGCATTTTTTTTTACCCTTTTTGGCAAAAAAAATAGTAAATATCAAAATTTAGAAAAAATACTTGATTTGCGCTATATCTATAGTTGTAAAGAATATGTGGTTAAAATTTCATAAGGGTCGGTTCGGTAGTTTCGAAGATTTTATCAACAAGCCGTCGAAAAACGTTGTTTCGAGAAAAACGCTTCTAAAGTTGGTTTGGGTTATTAGGAGTACAACTTTGCAGTGACCGTTTTACTTAGAGAGCCACTGCGGCCGAAGTAGTGGCCCTAGCTCAATAAAAAAGTGGCATTTTAAACTAGAGGCTGTGCCAATGTAAACAATTTAAAAAAGCTAACGGATACGTGTATGCATTATAAAGTTATAGGCACCCAAACATAGCAACCTACGAGCCGAATTCTCAGCATTTGCGGAAGGTTATGATTTACTTCTTCAACATCAAGAAATCTGCGGCTGAGGCCCACCGTTTGCTTGTAGATGCTTACGGGGAGGATTCTATTAGTGAGAAAACGTGTCGGCGGTGGTTCATCGACGCCCAAACCGAATATTCACGGATCCAAAGTGATGCTGTGTATCTGGTGGGACCAGCTGGGCGTTGTGAACTATGAGCTGCTCAAACCATCCGAAACCATCACAGGGGAACTCTACCGACGTCAGTTGATGCGCTTGAGTAAGGCACTCAAAGAGAAACGGCCACAATTCAACGAAAGACATGACAAGATGATACTGCAGCATGACAATGCCCGACCCCATGTTGTAAATGTCGTGAAAAAGTACTTGGAAACGCTGAAATGGGAGGTTTTATCCCACCCGCCGTACTCTCCAGACATTGCCCCTTCCGACTATCACTTGTTCCGGTCAATGGCACACGATTTGGCTGACCAGCACTTCGGTACTTACGAAGAAGTCAAAAATTGGGTCGATTCCTGGATTGCCTCCAAGGACCAAGACTTTTATCGACGCGGGATTCGAATGCTACCTGAAAGATGGGCCGAGGTCGTAGCTAGCGACGGGCAGTACTTTGATTAAAAAATATGTAGCCTCTTTTTTATAATAAAGCCTTAAACTTTTGAAAAAAAAACGGTCACTGCAAAGTTTTACTCCTAATACATGAATACATGTTTCTAATAATCTATATTTTTTATATTATATATCCATAATATAAATCTATCAAAAAATTCATGTAAATAGCCTTTTTGTAGCGTCTAAAGTGAAAAGACCCTTTAAGGACGACAATAACGGTGGAAAATCCGTTAGAATTCTAGCACAGACTCCTTTTCAAATCGCGGGGACGTAAACGTGCCAGGGCCATTGTCATCAGATGTAAAAATAACGTTTGCCATACAGGAAATGTTGGAGCCGAAAGTAGAATTGGCAAATGTAGGTATGGCTAATTGACCTCGACATAAAGACAAGGGAAACATACCTTTGTCACCAGTGACGTTCAATCTCGTGGGTTTTATTCTCCGGGCCGATTTCGTCTCCGTTTGCCCGACGACTTTCTCCTTCTCCAGCTTCGTCTCACCGGGTGTCTTTTTACCCGCTTGCGACTGTTTGGACGAATTGATTTTGAGGTGTTTCCTGGCCGACCTGTTGGATCCGGCACCGTCGCTTTTTATGAAATCGCCGAGACACAGACTCTGATTTTGTCCGGATTTCGCGGCTTTTTGGGCACTGCCGGTGTTGGTACTCTTGGGTGTGCTTGTTCTGCTGGTGTTGGCGCTGTTGGACGAATAATCGTGGCTGTTGTGGGTCGTGTTGTGGGATCTGTCGTTTCTGCCGCTCGGTTGGCCAAGAACGGACATGTTGTTCGCGTAGAGCGGCGACACGGGGCTGTACGCAGCGAGCGGGGAGTTCATTGTGTTCGAAATGTTTCTCATCGAATTGTCGAATCTCGCGGGTGAGCTCGCGTTCGATGATACGTTGTAGAAGCTCGGGTCGAAATTTTCGCTCGCCGATGATACGTGGAGATTCATCATCTGTGCCCGGTGATCGTTGAACGCGACGACGTTCGCGTTCGTGTTGTAAGGCGAACTCGCACTGGGATAACCACCGTCCATCGAATTATCGAAATACTGCCTCGGGCTCATCAGCTGCGTCTGATATTTCGGGATATCACCGTGATTCCAGTTACCCGACAGCTGGTTCGGCAGGAAATTCATATTTCCCGAATGATGACCAGCCTGAATATTGACCACGGGGAATCGCGGAAAAGCGGAATCTGGTGAAGGTGAACCGGTCATCGCTTGAAGAGACAACGGCGGAAAGTGCCCGGGAGAGCCGGGAGACCAAAGATTCGAAGCTCCGGGTAATCTGGGACCGAGACAGGCGACGGACACTCCGTGCGTCACCGGGGAAGCCTGCGTCGGGCGAATCTCCGGCCTCGGTTGATAATTCAGTTGCCGCGCTTGACGTGTCCTGTAGTCGTTGGAGTAATCCTTCTTGTTGAT
Organism: Ophion obscuratus; assembly: GCA_964007375.1. Classification (NCBI taxonomy): domain Eukaryota; kingdom Metazoa; phylum Arthropoda; class Insecta; order Hymenoptera; family Ichneumonidae; genus Ophion; species Ophion obscuratus. Next base: position 14,605,832 of record OZ023313.1, read on the forward strand.
GTAACTAGGTAAAGCTTCCTCCGTTCCCAATTCTTTCTTATTGGCTAGCGCTAGTTCACCGGGAATCTTCGCAGCTGGTTTCTCCTGCGTCTCTTTGATCTCCGGCAATACGCTGACCCGAGAAAAAAAACACGACACATGTGCACTCATAGTATCGATATGTAGTAAAACCCCGATTAAGGAGTTTCGACACCAAAATCGAAATGCTTGTGGACGATTGAAATTCATATCACCGAGAGATTAATTTAGGATGCATTAACTGTCCAAAAATACATCCGTTTCACCACATAGTTTCGGAGATTTTGAAGGTTCATGTTGAGTTTTGTTCGAGTAGTAGTATTTATTTCAGGTATACCCCTTCAGGGTGTTTACACAGACAAAATCCCCCCTACATGTTCCTTTCCCCTTACAAGTTTATCCTTAAGTCTAATTATATTATATTTATGTTTTGCATATCGTTTCCACGCTCGCATTCTTTCTTTCGTTTGTTACTTTTCCAATTAGTTTCTCGAATTGCTTTATGTACATACATAGTTCTGTTACAGGTTCCTTCTTTAGTGCCGTTTGGATTTTTCTACCGATTTGGTCTCTTCCTTCCTCCCCTATCCACTTTTCTAGAACTTCTACGATCTCTTTTTTAATTTTTTCTTTGATTTTCTCGCACATCCGTATGTGGAGTAAGTTCTCCACTTCTTTTTCACACATCTTACATTTATTATCACTATACGCCTTATTGCCTTCCTTTCCCACATTCCCACATCTAAGTCTCGCCCAAGTTTCTTTAGTTCCTCCCGTTATATTTGCATCTTCCCAGTACTTTTCGGTTTCTATCGTGTACTTCCTGTTTTTGTATTGTGTACAATAAGTTGATTTTTCAATTTTACTCCAGTCCTGCTGGATTTCTTGATCAGCTTTTGTTTTCTGCCCCCTTTCTATTATTCTCTCCATTTCCTTTACATCGTCGTTTGCTATGGCTATCCATATGCCTCCCACTCCTACTTCCTCCATTGCTACTTTGATTTCCTCTCCCTATTTCGTTGGGTTTCTATTTAGAACCCCTCTCGCCTCCTCTTTCAGGCATTTCTTCAGCCATCTTCCTCTCCCATCTTCATTATTTCTATTAAATAGTTTGCCGCTCTCTTCCATGTTTCCAGCGTTATACCTCTACACCCAGATTCCATCCGCCATATGTAGCTTGGCGTATTTCTATTTAGGCCCATGGTCATTTTTACGTAGCCTTCTTGGAGTCTTTCTACTAGCTCTCGTCTCTTCCACCCCCACACTTCCTTCCCGTATAGTATTCCACTTTTGACAATAGCATCCATCAGATACAGTCTTTTTTCAAACTATTTATTCCGGACCTTTTAAATGTTCCCCATATCGCGTTGGTAACTCTTCTTATCTTTTCCGTTATATTTTTAATATGTTTTTCGAACGTGTTTCCTGTCGAGAATACTACTCCCAAATATCGGTATTCCTTAACTATTGCTAATTCCGCGTTGTTATATTTCCTTTTCTGGTTTTTCTTGTTCCGACCCCCCCCCCCCCTGAGTTTTGTTCGAGTATTATTAATGAACCAAGTGGGGAAACCGCTTAATTTTGTAACACGACATTCCCGACACTAATCGCAGTTTGTTCAGTTTTTTAAATTTCAATCAAAGCATTGTCTTAACCACTACAGCCCTATAACTAGTGTTTACGAAGTGCCACGTGTATTACCGAATGGATGGACGTTCAAGTTGAACCTTCATGGCATGCGGCACTTCGTAAACACTAGTTATAGGGCTGTAGGGGTTAAAATAATGCTTCGATTTAAATTTAAAAACTGCGATTAGTATCAGGAATGTCGTGTTAAAAAATTAAGCGGTTTGTCTACTTGGTTCATTAATAATACTCGAATAAAACTCAACTTCGACCTTCAAAATCTCCGAAACTATGTGGTGAAACGGATTTATTTTTGGACAGTTAATGCATCCTAAATTTATCTCTCGGTGATATGAATTTCAATCGTCTACAAGCATTTCGATTATGGTGTCGAAATTCCTTAACCGGACGTCTCTCAAGCGCCTTGCTTGTGCGACCAGGCAAGGTCGCTCGCGTCATGCGCGAAACCAGAAGTAAACGATATCAACTGGCTTTTTTGAGAAATAAGAGTGAAATATGACGCAATAGAGCATAGATGATTGTCATTAAGTATAAGAAGTCGCGTGTACACTACAATTGAAATCGCATTATTATAAAAAGTTGTATAAATTTATTTCGAGTTAACCGTGGTTTCAGTTATCCGTGGATCGTTTGGTCCCGAGTACAACGGTGAATCGGGGTCTTACTGTATTAGAATTTTACTTATGACGTTGAAGTTTGCATCGGAACGCAACGATTTTTTTTTTCTTCAGAATGCACATATCTTATTTGGCCGATCCAGACTGTGAAAATCTCTCAAACGTTTTTACGTATTTTCATTAGAGATGTACGACCTTAATTTGCAAAAAAAGCTTTGGATAACGATAAATAAAGAAATGAAGATTGATGAAGAAGAATCGTTCATTCTTTGAAATCTTCAAAGTCGTTTTTGCTTTTATTTTCAATCTTTTCTTGGTCACCAGTACTCGGTCCGACTTTAGTTTCCGACCCCTGGAATGTTTTTGGAATGTATTAATTTTATCCTGCGGAATATCGACACTGGTGGATGGGGGTTCGGCTCTCGCGGTATTTCGAGTTAACCAGTGTAACCTGGCACCGCTGGCGCACCAACCAGTGAGCGAAGGGCCAATACTTCTGAGGCCTTGGCGCAGATACATGGGTAAAACATCTATGCACCAGAGAATCAGAAAAATGTGAGGCAGACTATAATGATAGAGGTTTTCCACAATTTAACCGTACCCTTGGCAAATGTGATATAGTGTAGCTGAAGATAGCTGTGAATGCAACGGGAGGTCGGCTAGCGAAATGCGGGAGGAAGTTATGGGGAACGGTTCAATAGAGACAGGTAATATGTAAAAACTCGAAAAGTATATGTTGGAACTTGGGGAATATATATCCAGATAACCAAGCGTACTATTGGTACGGCGTACTGAGATTATATCCGATGGCTTACCATGGGTAACGTACGTTAACAATATTATACTGGTACACAGTGGAGACGGATGCTTTGATAGTCCGGTACCGGTAACGTGTTACTATCGATCAGTGTACCGGTACTGAACCAGTATACTGTATGGTACCGGTACTGAACCAGTATGCTGTATGGTAACGGTACTGAACCAGTATGCTGTATAGTACCGATACTGAACCAGTATGCTTTATGGTACCGGTACTGAACCAGTACAGTGTGAGAGTGTCATACAGTACAGTACCGGTACATGTTACTATTGTACGACAAACCCTAACCGGACCGTGCAGGCACTAGTACTGTATCGGTACCATACGGTATACTGGTACTATACTGGTATCTTATATATGTACGTGATGTGTACAATATGGCGTACTCCACCAGAGCAGTACTAGAGCGGTACGATGTATATTTCGAAGTATTAATACCACTTTATTCCGCAGATTCGTGCATCACGAATATTTTGTCGCTTCATAAAAATACAGTAAACCAAATAAGGGTTCGTAAATATACCTCTTACACTGCTCACGGAGATAATTGAGAAAGTACGATATAAAATCTGTCCTGGTACATCCATTTTGTTCGATTTCGGGCAAAATTGTTTCCTGCAGAAAAAAACACGAACATGAAATTTTGCGCGGATACAGATTTGTCGATAAATTACAATATACCTCGTCTGCTGTTAACCATTTCAATAGCTCTTCGACGGCTATTTTTTTATTTAAAACATTGGTCAGTATAATTCCAGCCATTTTTCTCGCTCGTACACATTGACCCGACTTTCTTGATGGTTATGACAATGCTCGCCGTCAATTATCTCATTGTTGCGACTGCGACATAACAAAACACGGTAATCTCTATCGTCCGGCTTATCGCTGAGACAATGTTTTGTGATTACGATTTCCTTTTTTTTTTTTTTCAAATATAGTTACAGTTGCATCACCTATTATTTTCACGGTTATTTTCACCAGGGGGAATATATATGTATGTAAGAACAAAACTTTTTGACAACTTGACGAAGAACGAGGAAACTGATGGTGGCGCCGTTCGACGGTTAATTTCGAAGTCATATGGCGACAATATTTGACGGAGCGGAAGTCAGTCCAAGAGAGGAATTCCCCTTTCAGATTTCTAAACGACGTATCGAGAAAAAGAGAAAAAAATCATGTACTCCGTTCAAAAGAGAGACCTTTTCTGCCTTTTTTCCCCCTGAAATCGCTATAGTTGGGTAGAAAATTTAAAAAGGGGCTTTTTACCGACTGAGCCGACGTAACCTCGCCCCAAAGTTTTCCTTCACGGAACAGAGAGCTCAGTTCTTCTTTTTCCAAGCTGAAAAGGTGTTTCATTCCTGTCTTCAGCAAAACAATCGGAATGTCGGTCTTACATACAGGTCTGGAAACTCCGGCGTTTTCGTGCGCTGGAAAGTGTCACCGTTAGTGAGGCAAAAACTTTGTTGCTCATCTATCCACTGGAAGCGCTGTCACGTAGGGGTCTTTTAGATATAGACATACAACAATTGATAACTTTCTCAGGCTCCGAACCCCGTTATCGTATTTCCTTGTAGTGTCAAGAGAAAAGAAATGGTCTATTGAATTCGGAAAATGCCTAAAACGTGCATCGTATCGTACTGTTGGAAAAGTTTCAACAACGATACTAAAAAGAGTTCAATGTCTAAAGTTTCGCAGAACGAAGAATTGCGTCGGAAATTGAAAAACGGCCAAAACAATTCGTCGTAAAAAACAAACTCGCTAAACTCACGCATCAAAACGGTGCCCTTAAGGGCGGGGTAAAGTATTTAAATTTTTTTTTTAATTTTTTAAAAAAATTTTAAATGAATGCATAATATATCAAAAATATTGTGTTAAAATTTCAAGTCGATCGGAGTAAAATTGACGAAGTTATGAGTATTTGAGCGTCTATTGCTCAATGCCGTTCTCTTCTCTTCTGCGTTTTTCAAACCGTTTTTCTGAGACTTGTCATATTTGAAGTCCGTGTGCACGATAACTCAAAATCTACTGGACCAATCGCTTTGAAATTTTGCACAGTACTTCTTCACATAATTCACCAGGTATTGTCGAGAGGTTTTTTGTTTTTTTTAATAATTACTAATTTTTCAACAACAAATTAGCCAAAAATTAAGATTTTTAGCGAAAATCGGGTTTTTGGCTCCCAAGTGCTACGAAAAATCGAAAAATCGAAAAAAAAAATCCTCCCGTCATTACCTCGAGAAACATCTCCTTTAACAAATGCATTTTGATTTTTTTGTTTCAAATGATTCTGTTGCGAGTTATGGTGCACACCGCAAACCAACTTTTTTTCGAGGCGCCTCCGGGTTTTAATTTTCACTCGCTCAATTTTGAATATTTTGCAATGCAAATTTAGGAGAATTTAGCTCAAATGTTTATTATATGTACATTTTTCAATAAACGAACACTATTCATTACGCAAAAAAATCTTAAAAACATGCCTTTTTTCGCCGAATTAACTTTACCCCGCCGTTAAAGAAGGTAGGAGCGGTCCAGTTCAATAAAATGAGGGTTTACGAATTTATTTTCCAATACGAAGTCCAAAAATGCATCCAAGCTATAGATTTATTCCGTAAATGCTAATTTTTCATAAAATATATAATTAAAGAGCAAAATTATGCATTTTTATATTTTTATTATTTGAATAAGGAAAACCTTTGTATTACTACCAACTTGAAACAGCATAACATTATAGATGATTGTTATGAGAAAACTGCGTCAGTGAATGTTTTATAGAACTCAGAATGAAATTTTGGGTAATTTATAATTATGCCTATTTATAATTATACCTATAGTTATATATTTATGTCACGATATTATTTATCATATAAATGATTAATTATAAAGAAAGAAAAGGAAAAATGTAGGCTGTTAAATTTGTTTAATACCTCATCTACCCCAATGGCCAAATACCAAATAGAAACACAACAGAAGTTCGAACACACGAGAATGGAGCCTGCTGAATTAATAATTGTCATTTTCACCACAGGATCAGCAGTAAAGAGAACTGAATCATTTTCCATTCATATTGCTCTAAAAAAATATTGTTTATTCCGAAAAATCTGCTCCATCGCATAGCTGTTCGGACCTTCGTTTGATCGGCTTACCCCTAGGTAGCAGCGCTTCAGGTGGCAAAAGCGAGAACTACCACTTGCATCGTTATATATCTGAGCCACTCCCCACCCTACAAGTTTTCCGATCTGTACGTAGATCGTAGTAGGCATCGTTGGAATCTACAGAACCTACAGAACAGACCGCCTAGCCAATCCCAAGTAATGACATCTACGTTCTGCCGGAAGAAGCACCTGCTCGCGCGGGTAAAAACTGAAAAACAAATGTTTCCATGTGCGAGGGGATGCAGCGATTGGTCGTTCAGATCGGAAGTGGGAATCAAACGAATCAACAATAAGCGCATTCGAGCAGCGCTGTACTTCCGGTACACTACGATTATGAATTTTCACAACGGTCCCTTCAAATCGTCAAACGGTTTTGCAAACAGATCCGTATAGTCCGACAAAAACAAGTGTTTTTATTTGCTGATCTCGCCGGACCTCCAGCTCGAGATCTGGTGCGGGACTGAAGAAGCGAGCAACCGCGTCTCGGTGCGCCGATAAAGAGAGAAGGCAAGTACGAACTTTGAGAAATGACAACTACACAATAAACAGGTTAAAACCGGCGTCCCTTCTTTCGCACACGATAATTCGTGCGTTAAATTTGTTTTTCTTCCGTTGCTCCGATTCTATGGAATGAACGTTAATTACCATGGCTAATGTAACTTTGCCGAGCTTTCTACTAGGAATATCAATTTTTCCGTTCTTTATTCTTATGTTTTTTTGCACTATTGCCCGTGTTGTTATTGTAACGTTTGAGATTCGATTTTACATCAGCAGCGAGATGAATACGACTCTAGACCCTATAAGACCTTCGGTGGTCGAGGGCTGCAATGACGATACATCCTACCGCTATGGTCGAGATCCTAGCATCCTAGCGTTCGGCCATCACCGAATGCCGTCCGGCAAGCAGAATCCCGTTACTCTGTGCGAGGATGCAGAAGTGGATCATTCCGACGACACTCGTCTGACAGCTTCGAGCTCCGCCCCCATCCAAACAGTCAAGGTTTTCCTTCGTGTGAAACCTTTACCGCGGAAGATCAAATTAACCCAAGACGAGAGCGACGCATACAGGATAGTCAATTCCACCACGCTCTTGACCAAATTACCCTCTCTGGACAATACCGTGTGTTCTCTCAAGGGACCAAAAACTGCCCAGTCCGTGTGCAGAAAATTTACTTTCAGTCGAACTTTCGGACCTGAGACTACACAGCTGGAACTCTTCGAGGAAGTCGTACAGCCGAGAATGGTGGATTTCTTGGGTGGAGACAACTGTACGATGATGACTTACGGTAAGATGCTTTCTGTTGTCGCGTCAATGTGCTAGAATGTTGAGAGACATTTAAGGCCTTACGCCACAGTAACGGGTATAAAATCATGTGCGAATTTAACAATGTTTTTTTGTATAAAAAAGTGATTCACTCCTAAAATTAATCACACATCTATTTAGTATGAATATCACACTGTTAGGAAATAAATTTTTTTTCTCGATGTACAAAATGGCTGACTACTAATATTTTCTTTTGTTATCTTTTTTTGTAGGCGCTCCGCCGCGTGACTTTTAGCATCCACAATGTTTTACCTAGAACACAAAACAAAAATTCTTGTCAGTCTATATTAGAATACCTAGAGAAGTACGTACGGAATTTAAAAAATACTGTTTTATTCAAAAGTTGTAGGTGCTTGAACTGAAGAAATGAATTTTCAGTCAAAAATTTCGTTATAACTGCTCATAAACTGCTCATAAAATGAAAGGTTTTCGATTAATCAGAAATTCTGTACGTACTTCTCTGCGAAATGCAATTAGGAACATGACTTTTAAATTTGAAGTAAATCGAGTGAAAATTGTTGAAGTTATTTGTCACGCCAATTGGAAAAAATCTGTTTCGAGAAGTTTCGAGTAGTCGGCCATTTTGTACATCGAAAAAAATATATATATATTTTCTAACAGCTTGATATTCATACTGAATAGATAGATGTGTAATTTTATGAGTCAATCACATTTTCATACAAAAAAAAAATGTTAAATTCGCATATGACTTTATATCCGTTACTGTGGCCTAAGGCCTTAAGGTATTCTTTCCAACAAACCCCAATATTCAACAATTAACTGATTTTCGTCTATAGACAAGAAAAAATACATCCCAGTATACCGGTAAAAATTCAAGCCAAGTTGGCGAACCTTTGAGGAAAAAGTACGACTCTAAAAATCGTCTCATTTATACTGCACTTTACGAAAGATTAAATATTAATGAAAAAAACTTAGAAAAATGTGACTAGCAGGAGAATTTTCGTAGCTGCGACATTTCAGAGAAAATGTCTAAATCTACTAAACTTGCGCGAAATTTTTTATTCCAGTTTATCGTTGGGTATGATAATTTATTGTGACTTATTTTTATTAAGCGCCACTGTAAGTTAACCAATGCTCCAGAGGGACTGTCCTCATGCCCTACCTAATATAGCTAAAGGAATACATTAAAGGGGAATATCAGTGTGAAAAAAAATCGATTTTTTTTTGCTGAAATAGATAGTTTTGGCCTTTAAGAATATGCCTACAAATTTTCAAAACAATATTCGGCTTAGAAGTATTCGAAATTGGCGCCAAGCGTCGACGCTCTCAGAGCCTTCTGTACGGGCCTTTCTATACTTTAAACGCGTTTTTCTCGAAACCATGTTTTTTTACCTGGTTGACAGCATAACTCTGTCAAATTTTGTCCCATCGACTTCATTCAAAAAGGATTCTCTTCAGAAAACTTATCGCTATCGTCGCATCGTAGAGTTTTTTAAAAATTGTTTACTTTTTTTTTATTAACAATTTACTGCAAAATTTTTGTGTAAAATTCGTTTTTTTTTAAATGGCCGCCATTTTTTTCTAATCAAAATTTTCACATTTCCTACGATGCTGCGATAGCTATACTATTATAATTTGATAATCTTTTTGAATTTTTCATTTCACATGCTTGCTGTCAACCGTCGGGGAGTCTTTATTTGAGATGCCATTTTGCGACCGCTCCTTTGCTTAATAAAATGTACTAAAAATAAAAATAAAAAATTTCCTTGTATGCTTCATTACTTCAATAATTAATACACAACATTTCATGTAATTTTATCGAGCCGTTAAAAAAAAAATTCCCAAAAAATACCTCATTTTTAGCCTGTCACACTGATATTCTCCCTTAAAGACAACGATAGGATATGCTGGAGATCAGTTTTGGTCGGGGGCCCTCATTAGGGAGCCGTGAAATTCATTATTTGCTCTGATGTACAGTGGGGATATGAAAAGATGGATTTCGATGTACAAAAAAAAATTCTCAATTACTGTGTTTATTAGGGGTGTGCGGGTACCCGATTCACTCGGGTACCCGATGTTCGGGTCGGGCCGGGTACCCGACGGGTTTTGTTTTGCATTACCCGCCACTATCGGGTACCCGAATGTGGTAATCGGGTACTCATAAACGTCGAGTACTCTTAAACTTTGAATATTCGTAAACGACTCGGAGATCCGTATCTATTATTTATATTTATTTTTATTTTTTATTTCGGTGTATCGACCAAATAATGGGAGAAAACGTAAACTCGAAGAATGCGATAAAACGAATAAATGATAATAGTGTAAAAAATCTTTTTTCGTCTCACTTTTCTATCCTGTGTGTGTGTGTGTGTGTGTGTGTGTGTGTGTGTGTGTGTGTGTGTGTGTGTGTGTGTGTGTGTGTGCGCGCGCGCGCGCGCGCGCGTGTGCGTGTGCGTGTGCGTGTGCGCGTGCGTGCGTGCGTGCGTGCGTGCGTGCGTGCGTGCGTGTGTGTGTGTGTGTGTGTGTGTCTGTGTGTGGGGTCTGTTAGGGTGGAGTGAAAAACGGTCACTTTCGGCGGATCGTATCGTAGTAGCGCGAGAAAGGTGCGTTTTGGCATCACTAAAAAGTGTGCGAAAGGAAAAAATGTACAATAAATATCTTCTCTTCCAGCGAACGCCTTTAAGTTTAGAATTTTTGAATGTGTGTTTTAAATGGAGAAAAAACCCAAAAATACCAAGATTCAACTCCTTGTGTTTATTCGAAGCGAGAAGAATGTAGCTTCCATTTGACATTTTTAAATTGAAAATATATTTGATTAGTTTCAGAGATGTAAGCGTTTGAAGAACAAGTTTTATGTGGAAATTTTTTAAAATGACAACAAATTAAATCAAGGAGAATGAATCGCCGAAATTACCAGTCAGCACTAGACAGAATTAATGAAAATTCGACGAAGAATTTTGCTTTTATTTAGTTATTCGACATTCAAATATCTCGATATTTCCTGAAATGCGAGTGTCTTAAAAGAAGTTTGCCGGAAAAAATTGTAAACATATACATAACAAAAATACAAAAATTATTAAATTAATTTTTTTTATTTCTTATGAACTGCAACCTATCGGCGAAGGGTAGAGAACATAAAGCTGGAGTCTATTTCGTCCGTTTTGGTACGTTTCCGTGGCGCTATCTATACTATGAAACGAAATTTTGTTCCGGCAACACAACTTGTCGAGTACCCGATGTTGAGACGAGTACTCGAAAAACTCGTGTACTCGATAAAGTTCGAGTATACTCGTCTGATCACGGGTACCCGAAGAAATTCCGATCGGGCCATAGTCTAATTACCCGGCCCGACCCGACCCGACCAATTCTGCTACCCGCACACCCCTAGTGTTTATGTAAAAGATCCCTTTAGCTTTTGTGTGTTCTTGATAAAGTTGGTTCAATGTTTGTACTTTCAAATATTCAATGGTTGCAAGCTTAGCCATTGTTGATGCTCTAGTAACTAATGAAAACAAAACTTTTCAACTTTTAGAGTATTGCAACGACGCAGAAAGTCTGCATCTACTATTAATACAGCTAATCAACTAATGCGACTAATCAAAATGTTGATTAGTTATTTATCGTTTTTTGTTTAACTACACATTTGGCAAACTGATGGAGAACTCAATAATGGAGCTTTGCCAGAGAACGAGCAGGGGAATAATCTAATTGTAGAGAATTGTAGAGTTTGGAATTGAGTTCTACCTGTAAAGTCGAGACAGGAAAAAGAGTTTTGTTATTAATCGATATAAGGATAAACATGAATCTCGTCAAGTGATTAACATATTAAAAAATAATTAGCTAGGCTACTGTGACAACCCGAAAATGAAGGTTGATTGAAGAAATCAATTTTTAACAAATAAGTAAGATGATTGGAAAATCGTTTGGGCATTTATTTGTATGTACAAGTTGTGTACGAAGTTGTATGTACAAATTTTCGTACCAAATTTCATTTAAAAAATATTCATAATTAAGGCAATTACGAACGATCTCGTGAAGGGAGTTTAAACGAGGGGGCTCAACGGCGTACTTGATTTTGGCCACCCGGTTGATCTGACACGAAAAAAACCAGTAGTTGTCTCAAAATAGATAATATTGGCTGAGACTTGATCGAGCTTTTGCTGTTATCGTGGATCAATCATGAGTTTTTTAAAATTTGAATTTTTTATCGATTTTTCGAGGAAAAATTTCTCTTGTTAACTATTAACATATAAATTTTATATGTTAACTATTACCATATAACTTTATATGTTAACTATTAATTTTATGTTAACTAACTATGTTAAAATTATATGTTAACTTGATAGGTGACATATAATTTTATATGTTAACTATTAACATATAAATAGTTAACAACCAATGAAAAAAAATATTTTAAGGAAAAACGTCGGTCAAGACTAAACTACTATTACACTCGATAAGTGTACCAAATTTCAAGTCTGTCCGTTCATTAGATGTTGAGAAAAACGCGTTTAAAGTTTTACTAGCAATTCTATCGTTGTAATGACGAGGTTACTTGCAATCGACGATTTCTGCACGTATGTTGGACCTTCCTCTTCAATTTGATTTGCCCGAACCACCAAACGAGTGTTTGTCATTTTCACAGTAGTCTAACCCCTTAACACAATAAATAAAAAACTTCCATTTTCAAAGAATGTACGTTTTGGAATATCCGCTTTAGAGAATACGTTTATGATTTTCCATGGATCGAGTTCTTTCAGAAAGATTTTGTTGTCAATAATTGAGAGATTTCTTCAGACCGAAGTTTCACAGTGTTTTTTTATTTTTATTTTTTTTTATTTTCGACCAAGGTACAACGGGTTCCGGCAAATCCCACACGCTTCAAGGTACATCAACGTCACCGGGTATAATACCGCGTGGCCTCGAGTTTGTGTTCTCAAACATAAATCCCAGGCCAATGCCTTGGTACAAACCGATTCACAGCAGCAACGTCGTGTATCTAAACGCGATCGAGCGAGCTCAAGAGATCGAAGCGAAGAACAGACTCCTCACGTTCGCCTCGATCGATAAGCATCACTACATAAACGCCTACAGTCAGATGCAAAATATACTTCAAGAGGAGTCGCCTATACGGCCGAGTCAGGCTTGCGACGCGCATTACAGTATTTGGGTCTCGTTCGCCGAAATTTACAACGAAAATATTTACGATTTGTTGTCGAACGATTGTCAAAAGCGTCGTCCGCTTTTGAAACTCGCCGCTGACAGTCACGATCGAGCCTTCATCAAGGGTTTAAAAACGTTTTGCGTAAATTCGGGCTCGGAGGCTTATCAGGTTCTCATGGCAGGTCAAGACAATCTCAAAGTTGCCGCTACGGCTCTCAACGCGCACAGCTCACGATCCCATTGCATCTTCACAATTCAGTTGCTCAAATATTACGACGAAGATGATCCCGAGTCCGTGGAAATGAGTACTTTCACGTTCTGCGATCTCGCTGGTTCGGAACGTCTGAAGAAAACGTTAAACGTCGGCGACCGGCTCAAGGAAGCGCAGAATATAAACACAAGCCTTCTCGTTCTCGGGCGTTGTTTGAAGTCCATATACGAGGGACAATCGACGAATAAGCGACACGAGCACGTCGGCCCGTTCCGAGAGTCCAAATTGACTCGACTCTTTCAACGCGCACTCTCGGGCAAGGAACAAATTGCTTTGATAGTGAACATCAATCCACTGCCGAGTCTCCACGTCGAGACGCAGAATGTCCTGAATTTCTCGGCTATAGCGAAGAAAATTGTCGTTGAGCCGAGAAAGATACATCGAAAAGTGCCAAACTCACGATTCTCTCAGATGGTTGCGCAAAGCGTTAGATCGAATACCGATTGGGATCCCACCGAGTTGTGCGATGCCGATGAAATATCGGATGCAACCGAGAGCGAAAGCGTCTTCATAAATCCCGAGGATTACGAGGATCTCCTCGAGGAGAACAGGAGCCTCAAGAACGAGATAGTCGCTTTGAAGGCGTCGATGCTCAGCAAAGATTTGCAGATACGCCAAGAATTGACCGATACCTATACCACTATGATGAAAAGATTGGAAGCCGATTTCAAGAATCGTATAAAGGACGTCGAGTCTCAGTCCGAGGATCATTTCGAATGGAGGATAAATATGCTCGAGGCCTTTTACCAGGGCAAAATCGATGACTTGAAATCTCGCAAACGTCGCCGTACCGATGACATGGACAGCGACGACGAGAGCAGGGACTTCGCCGAGCTTGAGCTCGAAAATACCCGATTACAGACCAAAGTTCATTCGTTGAAAAAGTCGGTGAAACACTTTCGCGAAAATAACGAGACGTTGTTAACGGAGAAGAACAAACTCGCTTTTGAACTCGGTCTGGTGAAGGACGAACTCAAGAGTCTAAAGGCGCTGCTGTCCACTGCTCAAACCGATATATGCCACGATGATGAAGGCGTCACCTACGTCGAAGAACTGCGAAAACAACTGGGCGAGAAACAAAAACGCGTCAAGGTAATTACGTAGAACTTAACTCTGAGACAACAGCGGTGTATAATCGTTTTTTTTTCTTCATTGCATTGCAGGAACTCAAAGACTTCTTAAACGATGCTAAGGAAGAGTATATCAGCATGTCCTCCCACGCAGAAATGATGGAAGAGCGCCTCAAAGATCGCGAGGAAGGTCTGGTCGAAGCTCAGGAATGCATCGGCGATCTCAAGTCCTTGCTCGACAGTACAAATGCTTGCTTGGAAGAGAAGACAAGGGCTACGGATATCCTCGAGGAAAAGGTCCGTAGTTTGGAGGAGCAGCTGAATGACAGGCCGAAAATCGACGACAAACATTTGGAAACTGTAGCACATTTTAACGAAACGATTCGGCAATTAAAGGAGAAAATTAAGTCTCTGGAAAAATCAGCAGTTGCGAGAAAAAGTACGGTCGGAACATGCTCATACTCAGAACGTCAAGAAATCATGATAAAAGAAGAACTCTTGTCCGAGTCCGAGGATGAAGTATCCACGACCCGTACGAAAAATCTTTTACCTGACCGAATTTTTATCAAGACTGACACAGCTGAAATTTTGGGAATACCATCGTCGGACGGAGACGACGATCGCGCGAGTGAGGTGTTTGTTCAAGTTCAAGAAATACCTTTGGAGGAACACGAGGGCGGGATCGCGGACGAGGAATCCCCAGGAATCCAATCGAAACTATTTGAGACCGAGAGCGAAAACAAATCGTTAAAAACAAAGTTGTCGCGCAGTGATGCGGAGATTCAAGTGTTGAAGGAATCTCTCGAAGCGACGAAAGAGCAATTAACCGAAATCACAAGCAAGTTGAAAGAATCGAAAGACGCGCAGGACCTCGAGAGCAAAGTACAGAGTGATTCGCTAGCGAAGAAAACACTCGAGCAGCGTGTCTCGCTGAGAGACTGTGAGTGTCAAACGAATGAAATCGCGCGAGTCGACGGTGATAATCAGACCGATGCAATCGTCGACCTTGATAAATCGATACAGACGAGTTTCGTTGCGCCCACCGAGGACGACAAATGTGTGCAAACCGTGGCAGTCGAAAATGAGGAACTGACGAAAAAAGACAAATTACTCGTAGAACTTGAACGGAAATGCTCCGACCTCGAAGTCGATTGCAACGAAAAACAATTGGTAAGCACGCAACTCTTCGGAAATAAACCCTCTTTTCTAAAATGTAAATGCAATTACGCTTTTGTCGATCATACATCGCTAATCGTGTATCTCAAAAATTATAGTCCATTAAGGTGCACACCGACAAGATTGCGGAACTCGAAAAAACATTCGCCGCGAGAGTCAAAGAACAGGAGGAAAAGATCGCGGAATTGAACAAATGTGTTGAACGCTTCGAAATGGACAACAAGCAGTTGGAGGAGAGAATGGGCGAACATTCGAAGGAAATGGAACAGCTGAAACAGCGCCTTCAACAAGCCGACAAGAGAGACGAAGAGAAGGATACGGAAATTAAAATGTTGCAAAAATGTAGGCTCATTTTCTTTATTTTTGTCGTGTTTCACCATCATCTAGACTGTTTCGACATACTGGTAGTCAAAATAATCGATAAACCGCACATTTTTTACCTTCAAAGTGTCGCGAAGTTTTTTTACATTGGTATGCTCCGTTTTTATTTGTACGAGAAAAATCTTACATTTTCAGCGTATAAAGCTCACCTTGCGGCAGATCTTCAGGACAAAAAGATGCACGAAGAAATGAAAAAGACTTTGAAAGAGTTGCTTGAAACTAAAGAGGCGTTCGCTCACACCGACGACCTTTACCAACGGTTGAGAGTAAGCTCTACGAACGAAATTGAATCGCTCGAAGCCCGCATCGCGTCGATGGAAAAAAATGCCAAGCAGCTTGAGGCTATTCAACAAAAAGCGCTCATTAATAAAGCCGAGGCGGAGAGGCTGAAGACCGAGAGGGATCAGTTGAAGGCTATACTCTCCGAAAAAGAACTCGAAATGCAATCATTTGTCGAAAATCGGGACAAGATGATTAAACAGTATGAGACTTTGGTCAAATCGCTGCAAGACGACTGCGAACGTGGCCGAAAGGAGGTCAGTAGTCATTCATTGTGCATTTTAATCCCAGCTGGTTTTAGTTCGATAAAGAAAGATCGAAATTTTCGTTGAGCATTTTATGAAAATATTCGGTTTGAGCAATTTTGCTGAACGTTCAGAAATTTCGTGTTGAATTACCGGGAAAATATTAGGCGGTGAGAAAGTCTTGCGATACAAATGACAACTTTTTAAAAATAAACATGACATTTTATTAAGGCCTTGTATACGCGATTCCGCCGATTTTCGTAGGTACTTTTCTAGACGCGGTTAAAAAAAATGACGCATATATTGACATTTTTTACAAATCATTTATGCACAAGGTTAAGTATATGTAAAAAAAAATCAGAAATATTAACAAATGGCGGAGATATAACATAATAAAGCAATGTATTTTTTTTGCGCGCGCATTGATGGCGAAAGTTCTCGGCATCGATGTGGGTGTCTGCAAAAAATGAACATATTTATTGGGTTGGTAAGAAAGTCTTGCGACACACAACATGAGTAAAATATAAAAACATTTTATTTTAACAGTAAACAATTATTCAGTAATGTATGCTCCCTCTGTATCTACAACTCGTGCCCAACGCTCTGGTAGACTTTGCACGCCTGCACTCCAGAATTCTTTGGGTCGTGAATTGAAAAAGTCGACCAGTGTATTTTTGAGATCCGCGACATCATCAAATTTTTTAAAGCTCGAAACAGATGGCAGTCGGTAGGTGCTAGGTCTGGTGAATACGGTGGATGCGGTAGAACTTCCCATCCCAGCTGCGAAATAGATTGTTGTGTCATCTTAGCTACGTGGGGTCGAGCATTGTCGTGGAGAAGCCGAACTTGGAGACGTTTACGCCTTTTTTGTTTGATAATTTCAGCCAGCTTTTGCAGTTGTGCAGAGTAAGTATTTGCATTTATCGTGGTGTTGGATGGGAGCAGTTCGTAATATAGCATGCCCTCAGAATCCCACCGACAACAGAGTAAAACTCTCTTCACTTCACGGGGCAGCTTAGGGGTCGGATCTGGTTTTTCTCCTTTCGGTAGCCATTGTCGCTTACGTGTGTAGTTAACATAAAGCACCCAGCTTTCATCTCCAGTGACTATTTCTTGAAGAAAATCCTTTCTGTGTGGACGTTGCAGGAGTGAAAGACAGATGGACATGCGTGTCGCTTTGTTTGATTCGCTGAGATCGTGTGGTATCCAAGAAGAAACAACTTTTCTGTATCCGAGATTTTGTAAATGTTGGAGAATCGTGGGATGGCTACAGCCGAGTTTGTAAGCTAATTCCCGTGACGACGTATTAGGCTTTGCCTTTGTAAGTGCTCGTAGTTCTTCATCGTCAACAGTTGATTTCCTGCCGGACCTAGGTTTGTCTTCAAAAGATGTATCGCCAGAACGGAAACGCTGGTACCAACGGGATATCGTTGAATGATGAACTACGTTGGCCTTGAACACACTACACATATTAGCGGCTGCAGTTCTTGCAGAACGCCCTTGTAAAAATTCGTAATATGCAATCGATCGAAGTGCACTATGATCCATCTTCGCTCGTACTGTCTGCGCGGAACAACTGACTCGCTTATATACCCTGCGGCGTGGAAGGTTCTAGACTAGTCTTGAATATACTACTCTCGAATGTTGTAGAACTTCGTTAGAAGAAAACATATTTTAATCGAAAGGAAAGTGTCGCAAGACTTTCTTACCAACCCAATATAATTGCATAATGAATGTATCTTCAGTGCGAACCAATAGTATTATTTTAAAAAAAATATTATAATAAAAATTCGAAACATAGCATTTTTGTACGCAATTTTCTGTCGGTATTTTATTTTTAATATTTTTTTGTGTCATTGAAATTTTTGTTTCTGTGGTTCACACGATAGGTGATGATACTAAGAATATGTTGTAAAAATTGCAAAGCGATCTGAACCTTCGTTCAAGAGTTAGAACCTTCGCAAGGTTCAAAAAAGTGAATCGTGAAAAAACGGTTTTGAAGTTGGCGGTCGGGCGCGCCGCGCTGTATCTATTATAAATGCAATCTTACCTCATTTAATAGCTCTACAGGATTTTTCAATCCTGTAAAGGTTAAAATATTCCTAACCGTTCAGGATAATGGAATAAAAAATTTAAAAAAATGAAAAATTTTGAAATTTTTCGTGTATATAAGGCATTAAGGGGCTATACTAGTGTAAACGCTGAAAATTTGGGTGATTTTCGGGCATTTTTTGGAAGAAAAGCACTCAATTAAATGTTTCGGAAAATTAATAATATATTCGGCTATATTGGACCTATATTACATAATTTTTTCATAGAAAAATATTGAGATCCAAACGACTTATGCGCTGTCTTCGGAGGCGCCAAAAAAAAGATCCTCCACTGCTGACATTATTCCGGCCGATTGAGTAGCTGAAACTGAGAAAAAAAAGGTCGTTAAACTAGAAGGTATTTCTTGTACAATGACGTAGGATTTTCGAAACATATCAAAAGCTAACGAAATGGCGTAGCTATGAAAAAAAAGTCTGTTTTCTTGCCTATGAAATGGTAGTTTTTTTCAATGCCAAATCGTCAATTTTCATCCAATCGAAAATATCCTACGTCATTGTAGAGTAAACATATTCAAGAGTACTCAGTTCAAATTTCAAGTCAATCGGATAACTGCTCTTTGAGTTACAATGTCAGCAAACTTGAGAAATCTAATTTCGAGAAAAACGCGTTTAAAGATTTAATAATCGATTTTTGCAAGATAAAATGATTAGAGATACGGCCTTGAATTTTTTACAGGATATTCCTGAAAGTGTAAACTGTCGAAAAATGCAAAAAAATCGATTTTTTGAAAGTGTCATACTGGTATAGCCCCTTAAGATAAGATTCATTTATAATACATCCTCGCAATTCATCTACAATTCGTGTCCAACGCTTTGGTAAATTTTAAATGCTAACCGTCCAGAAATCCTTGGTTCTTGAATTTAAAAACTCTTCAAGGGTATTTTACAGATCTGTTTGATTATCAAATTGTTTATCACGTAGATGGTTTTCGAAAGGCAGAAATAAATTATAATCGGACGGGGCTAAGTCCGGTGAGTATAGTGAATGTAGTAGCTAATTCCCCATTCTAATTCGGAAACAGTTTTTTGTGCCATTTTAACTACGTGGGGACGAGCCGTGTCGTGGAGAAAACAAACTTGTCGATGTTTCCGACGTTCTTGTTTAATAATTTCAGACAGCCCCTTTAATTGTGTAGAGTAGATGTCGGCATTTATTGTGGGGGTAGGCGGAAGAAGCTCATATGCTGGAAAAAATATTTAACCGAGCAGTTTAGTGTCGTAAGGCTTTCTTACCAACCCAATAATATCACCTAATAATGATTATCGATTGGAGCCAAATCGTTGCGTTTCGTTCAATCGGCCTTCAATTCTTTATATGCGCCAACCGAATTTCGAATTGTTATGATCTCGATGGCAAAAGTTCGTTTGTGACTCGATGATGTTGAAGTTTCCATCGTTGGAATGCAACGGAAAATGTAAATAAAAATCAGTTTTTGTTTCTGGCCGACTTAGGCTACCGATATCATGTATACATTTTTACGTATCTTTGTTAGAGTATCCGCGACCTAAAACTGCAAAAAAAAGTTTTGGACGGTGGTGAAGATAAAAACATTTTTTTTAAATCGTCGCATCCGAACGAGCCAACTTCAACGTCATCCAACTCGAACTAATGGGAAGAACCTTTACGAACGAAAATCACGTATAATTATTTACGTATCCTCATTAGAGATTTGCGACCTAAAGCTGCAAAAAAAGTTTTAGAAGATATTGAAGATAAAAAAAAAAAATTTAATTAATTTCGCAAGAATTTGTATAGATATGGCGAGCCGGTCTTTGTAAAAACGGATGACCACGTATTTCTATACTTCCCATAACTTTTAACATTTTCAATAGTTTACATTCGAGGCTCATCCGATATTCATTTATCGCGTTGACATTTTTTTGTAATGCCACCGAGTCTAAAACTTTGTATTGCGCAGACGAGTTTATGTTTGAGGTATTCCTTCCGCGAAGGACCGTATTTTGTAGGGGCATAAGGAAGGCCCTTCTGAATCATTCGTAAATTACAGTAGCGCTCAATAAAAATAAGTCACAATCAATTGTCAATAAGTAGAACATTTTTAAAAAATAGACACAATCAAAGTCACAACCCAACGATAAACTGGAATAAAAATATTTCCTACAAATTAAGGAGATTTAGACATTTTTACATTTTCTCTGCGGAGTTGCGACTACGAAAACTCTTCTGCTAGTCACATTTTTTTAAGTTTTATCATTAATGTTTTCTCCAAACATTCGGTGACCCTCTTTTTTTATTCTCGTTACGGAGACATCTAGAGTTATTTAGTGTATAAACTATTACATATAAATGTGTTCAGCGTGTCGTCCATAAAGTGCCGCATAAATGAGACGATTTTTAGAGTCGTAATTTTTCGTTAAACATTCGATAACCTAACTTGAAATTTTACCAGTGCACTTGGATGTATTTTTACTTAACTAAAGACGATAATCATTTCATTGTTAAGGTAATCCTATCGCCAGGTTTCAATCCATAAGATTTTCATATTTATTTGAGCTTCACTAAATATATAAAATTTCAGGGTCGGTTATCGTCTTAATTACAGAGAAAAAATAATATTAAAATTGCGTGTTATTGTGAAGGAATTCCAAGACGACATACAAAAACCCAATTTCCGGTCGCTACAAAAGTGTATATAATAGTGGGAATCCGTCAGATTCTTAAAAATAATCAGATTTACATACTTAACATTTGTAGTAATCCAATGCTCCCAGAAAAAATTATGCTTATTGAACTAATTTTTATGTAATATCAAGTTTAATTTGAACTTCCGGTATTGGATTCATTACCACTTGCTACGATAAAGAGACGTGACAGCAAAGCAACAGCTGACTGTAGTCCTAACCTCACCGCACTCATCCGAATTTCCACACATATTTCATTTTTAACCGACATATTTCGCCGACACAAATTTTCCACGCTTTTCACCAGTCGTGGCCCGAATACAATGCATTTTTTTCCGCACCTGACATTGTTTTGACAGATCGACGTTGAAAAGCATGGAGATTAAACTCGCCTGGCTGAGTAAAAAGAGACGGAGATAGAACCAATGTTGCCAAATATCAAACCTAGAAATACTGCGCGAATCGTTGGAATAACTATTTTTTCATTTTTCTAATTAAATGTGAACATTCATTAAACAGTTTACACATGAAAATTTTAGTTATTACAAATTATTTTTTTTGCATATGTTAAAAATATTAATTGTACAAGTTTCAAGTATGATCAGTGGTATGACTAGTGGGAAGCGATAGGATTACCTTAAATACCCGGGTTCGCGAAAGTAATGCCTTGAACAAAAAATCGCCCTCTTGTAGTTTTATCAAAGACGAACAGGCAGAACGGAGAAAACTTCGTGACATCGGCGATTCTCCGAAACTGAGAACGCAATCGCAAGGCTAAAGCGTGCATCGAAAATCGGATTGACTAAATTCGTTTCGTTTCGCTTTTCAGATAATGCGATTTCAGGAACTATTTCATCGGACGCCAAAGACGCCGCGTGGAAAAGAAAATAGAAGCGAAGATGATGACGAGAAAGATGAAATTCATCTGGTGGAGCTGTCCGATTCCGAGACTAAGTAAGTTCGTCGAGTGCCTAAAAAAATGGCATAGCCATGTATACTTGTAATTATTCTCCTCTAACGCAGGCGCGACAACTGCGTAAATGGATAAATGTTCGTAAATAAAAATTCCTTTAATTTTTCACCTCAGTAAGCCAAGACGACGGGCAGCGCTGGCGCCCCCGCCGAGAGAAGCGAAGAGGAGTGCTCGCAAAAAAAAATTGTACACGGCCACTGACGATTCCTGCGTTGATATTGAAGTCTGCGAGGTAAGTTTTCACTCCTTTCTGATTGAAACCATACAAACCATTGTCCATCAGTTAAAATTTGTTTTAAAGGTTCTAACACGCGTTCTTTTAATTACAGGCCGTTCCACCGACTCCGTCTCCTTCAGCTTCGGTGCGATGTTTGAGGAACCGTAAAAAGTAAATCGCGAACGATTCGGCGATGCAAAGATAGTTGCCTGGAGCACATTGTAAACAATTGTACAAACTCAAAGGCGTCGCTAAATAATAAGAAATAAGAATTGTTGACATTTTAGATCCTTATTTAAATTTTTCCGAAACTCTAGGGGAAGGAAGGCTGCCCCTCCCTGCCCCCCTTGGCGACGCCTTTGTTGAGACTTGCATTTTACTTTTTTTACTCTATTATTTCAATATTATTTATTCCATATGATCGATAATCATTGACATTACACGAATCATTCAACATTTAAGGATAGCTCTCCGGAGCTTACTGTATACATCTTTGTACATATATTTTACTCTGTCGCAACATTATTTATTCGCAATGTTGTTATCAATCTTACATGGACCATTCAACGATTGGAGGATAAATTCTTGGAGTCCAATGGAAATATAATTATCCAGCCGTGCATTTTACATCCGTACGTTATTATCTCAGTTTTATTCATTCCTAAGGAGCTACATCTACCTAGAGGCCCGAAAAAGGCCAAATTCTGAATTCTTCTCTGGGAAACGATTGGTGAAAGAGAAACGCATTTTTTCGACATGAAGGTACATATATTGAGAGCCTTAAAAAAATCACCAAAAAATAAAGAAAAACAATAATAATATCACCTTAGCCGAAGCAAAAAAATCAAACATTTTTATTTTGTACAATATTGGGTATAAGTCGAACTAGAATGAAGAAGAGAAATTGAAAAATGAGAAATAGTGAGCGCTCGAAGGGAATGTTTAGTTTTTTACCAAAAAAGTTGTCACTTTTTTCTTCATAAAATAAAAACGTTTGAATATTCATGGATAATTCTAGTTCAACTAATGAAGACGTTTGTTGTACACATGCCTGCCAAGTTTCATAACGATTGCTCATCTAGGACGTGTAGGAGCACTTCCGCAAACTTGAAAAACGTAGTTTCGAGATAAACGCGTTTAAAGTTAAACTGAAGTTCATGTGCGAATAAAATGAAAAGTTTCATACTTACACTTAAGGGAAGGTTCTGCCTTGTTGGGCCAAAAAATGTTCAATTTTTCATCAATGTTTTATGCGAAAAGTATTAAATATAGAATGTTGATATTTGGTATGTTGACTGAGCGGTCTTTATTGAACATCAAAATATTTTTTAAAGTGTGACAAAACATGGTGGTAGGAGTGGGAGGAGCCACGTATGTCGGTGCGCGGGCGATGACATTCTTCGCTTGCGGAAGTCCTAAGTCCGGACAGGTGATCTGAAGCAAAAAAATCAAACATATTTTTACTTTGTACAATATTGTGTATAAGGTGACTTAGAATCAAGAAGAAAAATTGAGAAATAAAAAAATAGTGATCAAAAACTGCGAAAATTTGTGGGAAAAAAACAAACTTCCTTCCGATGGCTCACTATTTTTTTATTTTTCAATTTTTCTTCTTGATTCTAGGTCAACTTATACACAATATTGTACAAAGTAAAAATATGTTTGATTTTTTGCTTCAGATCACCTGTGGGGGTCTTAGGACTTCCCCGCAAGCGGAGAATGTCATCGCCCGTGCACCGACACACGTGGCTCCCCCCACCACCATGTTTGGTCAAACTAAAGAATATTTGTTCAATCAAGATCGCTTAGTCAACATACCAAATATCAACATTCTATATTTAATACTTTTCGCATAAAAAATTGGGAAAAAATCGTAAATTTTTTGGCCCAACAAGGCAGAACCTTCCCTTAGTCTGGTGTGCCAGGACCATAGAGTACACCTTCCTCTTCCGATCCTTTTTTACGAAACGGCAGAATCAATTTTTTTCGCTCCGCAAAGTAGAAACCTACCTTAAAGTTTGAAGTACGGTGTTGCTAGCGTTCTTCCGGCCGACTGTTAGAAGCTGCATGGAGCTTATTCAATTTTAGGAATATTTTAGTGAAATTTTCAGGCATTATAGCTTAAAGGTTATACTATCGAATAAAAATATTTTTGAAAAATGCAATTTTTTTACCCTCCTAGGTAGATGTAGCCCGTTAATTACACTTTGGTGCACGACTTTTTTTCACCAAAAAAATGATTCGCGATGCAGTCGGTAAAAAATTCCGTTATTTCCCTTCGGACCGGTCCACTTTTCGAACAAAAAAGGGCGTCTTAGAGTTCATTTCCTCAACACAGTGTAAGATTGCGCTTTTTTGCAAATATCAGCCGTCTCTTAGAAATACGAAAACGGATATTAAGCGATCAGTCTCGTACTCGTTTTGCGCCGTGCAACTCTTACATTCGCTGAATATATTTTACACGATTTTCCATTGTGCATATGGTCGGAATTCATAGGATTATTCGTTAAATCTTCATGGCCTTATTGTACATAAGACTTTTAGTAGTGGTGTTCAAGAGTGACCTGCTAAAGGCACCAAAAATGTTAACTTTTACAAAAGAGCTAAGAGTAATAAAACTCAACAGTGCATCGATTGAAGTTTCGATTTTTCTACATAAAAAACACGGTAATTCTGTAGATAAGTGACTTTTCCGATTTTTTTGCTGTTTTCTCATTTATCGGGTTACAAATTATGATATTCAGTCAGGGGATGCTGAAATTTTTCATTGACAAGTTTTTTACGAGCAAAAAATCACCAAAAATAATTTCGAATTTTTCAAAAACCCAGCAAACCCAATATAGGCGTTGAAATGTTAAAAAAATATTACGTGTTTCCGCGAACTTGAAAACCCCATAATTTTTCATGGGGAGGGGGTTGGGGGTCGGGGGTGAATTTCAGCTTCCCCCGACTGAATATCATCATTTATAATCTAATAGATGAAAAAAAAGCAAAACAGAATATTTTAGACTCATTTTTCGGAAAAGTCACTTATCTAAGGAATTACCAAAAACATTAAGTTTGACTCGTGTTTGGTATAAATTTTATTGCTATCTCAAAACGACTGCGAGAAGTTTACACGCGGACCCATTTTTTTTATCTTAGTCGATCCAGTGAAAGATTTTTAGAGTAGAAAAACAGCAAAAAAATAACCATGTTCTAGATCACTTACAAGGAACGTCCTCAGGAACTAGATCACTTACAAGGAACATCCCTCAGGTGACACCCTTCGATTTTGTTGAAATCTGAATATGTTATAACGCACCGAAAAGTAAACGATACGTATTTTTTTGATCGGCGGAAAAACGGTTTTAAGGGCTGAAACGCACCCTCAAAAAAGGGGATGTTTTTCGTCGATAACGTTTTAACGTTACGAGATATTAAAAATGTTCAAACTGCAACAATGTTTATTTTTTTGTGCACTATACATTGGAAATGAGAACGATAACGTTATCGACGAAAAACGAAAAACACCCCTATTTTCGAGGGTTCGTTTCAGCCCTTTAAACCGTTTTTCCGCCGATAAAAAAAATACGTATCGCTTACTTTTCGGTGTTTTACAACATATCCAAAATTCAACAAAATCGAAAGGTGCCACCTGAGGGATATTCCTTGTTAGTGAGTGAAGAAAAAGTAGCAGAGAATGAGAAAAAATCACAATGAAGGTGTTTTTTTATGACTCAAGCACAGCGTCTCCTCGCGTCTTTTTTTTGGACGAAACGTGTAGCTTTTCATCCTGATAATAATAATTTTGATAGATCGTTTTATTACCTGTACAACGATTTTTTTTTATTATTATACAATACAAAATCACGCAGTTTGCCATATCGAATTTTTAGCTCGCAAGTCACGCAGTCGTCGTAATATCGTACGTTTTCCATGCAGCGGCAAACTCCAGAACTTTTTTTCTCTGCTGATCGAAATTCTCGCGTCTCGGCTTGCGCCAAGTGCTATGATCGAGATCCAAGATGCCCCCAATGATCTCCTGAGCA
Organism: Ophion obscuratus; assembly: GCA_964007375.1. Lineage (NCBI taxonomy): Eukaryota > Metazoa > Arthropoda > Insecta > Hymenoptera > Ichneumonidae > Ophion > Ophion obscuratus. Next base: position 14,631,931 of record OZ023313.1, read on the forward strand.
AAGTTTTTCGGGAACAAGTTTTCGTCCTCTATAACGTGGGCGAAACCTCCGTGGTTGCCAAAACTAACCGCGAAGTACGGTAGACCTTTCGGTATAGCTTGGCGCACGTCCTTCTCGCTCAGATCGACCACTTTCTTGTTGGTAGACCACTCCGTCTCGCATTCCAAGAGCGCTTTCTACACGGCGAGAAAAAAAAACAAAGTATAGCGGGTAACTCTTACTCGACATTGTTCGATCAAAAATGCGACGGATTATTTTTTTTTTACCTTGAAATAAATGGGCGCCATGCTGCCGACTTCATCCGGTAGCGGTATGCATTCCAACTGCATATGAGGAAATCTGCGCTGACCAACTGACAACTCGAAGAAAACGGGAAACTCTTTTCTATCCATAAACATTTTCGTCAATGCTTTTTTGAAGTTCTGTACAAACAAAGAATCATATTTGTAAAAAGAGACATAAACTTTGGATATATGAAAAAAAAATGTTCGAGGTTTAGTTTGCTATTTTTTCCTCCCACAGTTGTTCTAGTTCGGACAGCAAAATTATACCGATTGTAAATTGCATATACTATTATGGAGAGGCGAATCACACATTTCGCGATTTTTCACCCACAAGTCGGCACAGAAACAATTTTGTTGAATATATTTTTCTTTTAACACGATGTTGTTTAGTTATTTAGCATTAATCGATTAATTATTTAGAATTCAATTATTTATTTAGAGCGTAATGGTTTTTAATGAATTAATATAACTTTTTCCCTCAATATATTTGATTTTAAAAATCCACAGCTCTTGAATTGCACTGCATTTTCAAAGAGTGCACGACTTCGTAAAGAAAAACTGAAGAACCTTGCGGAAAAGAAACAGAATTTTTGTTTTTTATAATCTGCTTGGAGGTAAATGTCTGTGTGCGAGTCTAACAAGGAACATCACCGAAATATCCGCCTTCGATTTTGTTGAAACTCACATATGTGATAAAGCATTGAAAACTGTAGTCAAGCGAAAACCACCCCTCAATTTAATTTTGTTCCAATACTTCTATAGTGGATTTTTCATCGCTTTACATACGAAGAATTTTAGTTTTTGTTCAATTCCTCGACACGCCTTTCTTTGAGAGGTGGTTTTCCCCCTGAAACCCGTTTTTCGCCCGCAAAAACAAATCGCGTCGTATAGATCTCAACGCTTTATCACATATATGACTAAATAATATCAAGGGGGGGAGGGGGGAGGGCTTAAGTGATTGTCCTTGTAAGGAATTCCCATTGCCGTTTTCGAAAAAACCACGCGGGCGTTTAGGAGATTAGAAAAACTGCAAAAAAAATATATTCTAGATCACCTAGTGAATGAAAATAAAGTAGCAAAAAATGAGATAAAAATCATAATAGAGCGTGTTTTTTTAAATATCTCGAGCATAGCATCTTCAATCGAGATCTGCCACTTTTCCTTTCGATATATCGTAAACTGTAATATTTTTCGCCGGTAGTGTAATGATCACGGCGCTCGCGTGGTGACTTGTTCGTCGAAATAAAAATAACGAATACAAAGGATCCAAATAAGCAAATCACGAAAATCTTTTTTGAAAAGGCATTTCTGACAATTTTTGAAAATATTTTGTGCAAATTTATGAAAAAAATTGAAAAAACCAGTCACGCAATCGATTTTTTCACTTGCAAACTGGTAAAGATAATCCAACAATAGCCTGAGTATTCTCATACCTGTAGTTCTTCCCACACATCCTCGTCCAATTGCGTCTGACAGGATACGTGATGGATCGGCGCCAATACGCAGTGACCGACGGTCATAGATACGTGAGCCGGAAGACTGACGTACGTTTTCGATCCCATTGCCACAATGAGATGTTTCAGCATGTTCTTGGAATCGAAACAGGCGCGGCAATTGTCCAAACTCTTCTCGAGTTTCTTGTGATCCTTGATCGCTCTCGCGCGATCTTTGGCGTCTTGCTTCGCATCCGATTCTCCTCGCGTGATGCGTTGCTCGAACAGCTCGTCCATGTCCATACTCTGAAACATTTTCCGTGTGTCAGGTCTCGTTGGAGCATCAAATACGCAAGGATATTTTCTTCGAGTGCACGCGTTGAATTAACCTTGGAAGCCATTTTAACGAAAGCAGCGTCGTCCTCGGCGGAAGTCTGACCCCTTTCTCGTTGGAACTGAAATTCGTTATTCGCATTTTTCAAACATGAGTGTTATTTTGCACAAGGGAAATATTGACGAAGGGGAATGATGCTTTACCATCTCCTGCAGGGTGAATTTATCGTCGTCGGCGAAATAACGAACGCGCTTTCCGGACTCGTGAGTATCGACTTTCTTGGCTTTTCTGCGACCGCCGGTGGGCTCCTCGTAGAGGCTTCTCGGCTCCAAAGGTCGCGCCATACCTTTAGAATTAATTCTCGTCAAAACGACGTTTTCCTCTTCCGCAGGTTTCGGCGCACGGGATATCGCAGGTTTGTTTTTGCGGGCCTCCCTCGCCAATTCCAACTTGGCTTTCAGTTTAGCTGCCAAGTCCTGGAGCGGGAAACAAATCGTTTGGAAGAACTTATCGATGAAGAACCGACTGTTTTGAATCTTGGAGAATTTGTTGAAAAGGGCGATATTAATCGCTACAATTGTTAGCTTCGGTATTTTCCTTCAGGTTTAATCCGAAAAAAATGAAAAAATGTCACCGAAAATTATACATTTTCGGTAAAAGTCATCCACTATTTTTTATATCAGCTCCGAAATTCCTGATTTGTTTTTGTGGCCTAAAACGGTGATGTTACCCCTTTAAATCATCACTGATTGCGATTTTTAGCTCCCTAGTGAATTTAGCAGTGTACAGAAAAAAGTCGGGACCTACAAATAAAGGAACAATCCTACAAAACTTGATTTGACGTTTTTTTGCTTGCACTCTCACACTATGCAATTCTACGATGTCGAACGCGGATAAGTTCAAGATTGAAAGGTATACAATATTTCGCAACCGATTTTTACCGTATCACCCATTATTTCCGCTTTGACAATCTTCGCTCCTAACCCATTCATCTCAGCTTCGGTCATTACGTCGTCATTCGCTTCGAGTTTCCCATCGTCAGTCACGTCCATTTTTCGCTCATTACTTTCCGTATCGCTTTGATCGCTCGACGATTTTTCCACCGACTGTCGAAGCTTTTCTCCTTTGCAGGACACCGCTGTCGTATGGTCACGTGCTTCGGCAGGCTTATCCTTCGCATCGATTTTTTGCCATCTCTTGACGGTCGACGAGCGTTTATGTGAGCTCGGTGTCGAGGAGTGCTCGTGCTCGTTCGGCTTCATAAACGCCATTTTATTTCTCTCGTCGCGAAGTCCTTCGCTGCTGCGATTCGATGAACGTCTTCTGTCGCGTTCGTGGCTTCGTGATCTCGCATTTTCTCGATCCCTGGATCGTTCGTCACGAACGTCCGTCCGACGGTGCTCTTCCCGACGATTTCTCGGCTCGTCCGTGGCGAAATTTCTCTGTCCGTAAGACGAGAATTTTCCAACGTCTTGCCTCGAATGTCTCGCACGACCATAAGCTCGTCTCGAATTCTCTTCGGCTTCCTCGATCATCGAGTGTATGGCGTCCAGCGACTAAGTGCGAATCGTCATGTTCAAATTAAAGTCAGATTAACTTTCGAATAATAAAATGCCTAGAACGATGGGACTTACTACAGTGAAATTGCAAAATATATATATTTTTAATGAATATCGTATTTTTTGTTCTGAAATGCACTCACACCCCATCTCTCGGCTGCAATGTCATCGATACTTCTTCCTTCCTCTTCAGCCTGTTCCTGTGCTCGCTGAAGACTTTTCTTAAGCCACCTAGCATCCATTAATTTCCCTGTACTCCCTCGTGCATCTTTCTCCATCTCCGGTAATCCGGTTCCTCCGTCTTTCCAATACGGATTTAATTCTCTGGCGCTCTGCCCTGGTTTGCTCAATATACACGTCTCTCCGCCGTTCTTATCGTCGCTTTTCTTCTTCTGCCTCTCTTCACGCGATGAACACGCAAATGAACCTGGAAGATTCATCCATTCGTCGCGTTCCGGTCGCTTTTTTTGTTCAAGAGTATCCAATTTCACTGAGCTCGCCTCCAAAGGGTTCCAAACATCTTTTTCAACCCATTCCGATGTCTCATCCTCAGAGGAATCCTGCAGAAATTTACAATTTAGATTTCCGTAAAAGTATTTTCATCGTTATCGTTTGATGAAACATATTTCGTGCCTTACGCTATCGGAACTGGACGCTTTGTGCTTTTTCTTCTTCTTTGACTTCTTGGCCTTCTTCTCCTTCTTTTTCTTCTTCTTTGGTGACACGGCTGATGACAGCTTTGCCTCTACGGAAGGCAGCATCCATTGATCGTCACCACGCTCTTTTGCTCTCTGGGCTTGTGCTTGTTTCTTTTTATAAGCGGCTTCGGCCTGAAACGACGATAACAAAAACGAGGGAGTGTATTCAATTAGTATCGACGTTGATGTTCGTATAGATTTACGAACCAACGTCCACTTAATGTTCGCTTGGGCTCAATTATTTTTTTATAATTTTGCCCGAAACTGAATTGGATTTGCATTGGAATATTGCGATCATTGTAGACACTTACATCAGCCAGAATCTTTTCTCGAGATTCCCTGAGTGCTTGCCTTTCGGCTTCTTTGACTCTCGAGCTCTCGAATCGTATCAATGACATTCTGGTTTATACAATTCACCAATGAATAATATCCTCGGATAATCTCCAGCCTTAGTGCACGAATCGTCGAATTATTTTGTCGTATTCGATATTGGGTTCAATCGATGATTACTAGCTCGTAGTTCAAACTTCAGCTTGCCTTGTTGATCGAAAGTGAGGTTAGGAGTTTATAAGCAAAGAAACGTAGCGCGCATTGCTCCACACCACGGTCTTACATACAGGTAGGGATGGGCGATGTTTTTCGATTAAGGTATTCCTTTCACGAACCCAAATATTTTACACTTAACTGATTTTCGTCTATAATGAAGTAAAAATACATCCCAGTATACTGGTAAAATTTCAAGCCAAGTTACCGAACCTTTAACGAAAAATTACGGCCCTAAAAATCGTCTCACTTATACGGCGCTTTATGGACATGTCACGCTGGCCACATGTCTTTCTAATAATTTATACACTAAATAACTCTAGATGCCTAATACAAACTGCTCACAGGTGTAAAAAAGTCTAAAGATTCCGTAACAACAATAAAAACAGAGGGTCACCGAACGTTTAAAGAAAATATTAATGTTAAAACTTGGAAAAGTGTGGTTAGCAGAAGAATTTTTGTAGCCGTGACGTTTCAAATAAATGTAAAAATTTCTCAATCTACTAAATTTGCGCGAATTTTGTTATTCTAGTTTATCGTTGTGTATACTAATCCATTATAACTTGTTTTTTTTATTAAGCGCAATTGTAATTTACCGACGATTCAGAAGGCCCTGCTTATGCCCCCACAAAATACGGCCCTCCGCGAAAGGAATACCTTAATTGAAAGTGTCGATGTTTTCGGTGAAATAATCGATATTTTGTCGATTTTTTTGGCGATCGATTAATCGATTCTCGATTTTGATAAAGTAACATCGAAATACATATATGTGCCTTCTCTCAGGACGTGACGCCTGGATTGGTATATAATAGCCAATCATAAACGACGTGGCTATCCGCACAGAAGTGTGACTGTATGCCACGGTCTTACATACAGGTCTGGAAACGACCGTGGTGGGAGTAGGCACCGTTAACGAACCCACGTTTGTTTCCAATTTTCGCCACTACGTGGCATTGCTATCGGCGTGTACGTGTGCGACAAGGACAGAACAGCTTCCGTCCGTCTCTCTCTCTTCTCGATGATCCGAAATGCACATTACCTTTTTCGTGGGGGGCGAAGGGGGAATAGAGGTAGATGAGAAAGAATTGTGGAATAAGGACGGGGGATTGTGGAAGAGAATAGAAGTGGGGCTTGTAAAAAGGGGAAGATCCTGTATGGCTGGAAGAAGATCAATATAAAAATTTTAAAAATAAATAAAAATACTTACCTTTTTCGAGTGAAATGGATTTTTATTCGAATTTTATTCCGAGTTTCTTTCGATGACGAAAGTAAAAAAATACGCAACACATGGAATGTTGAATATACAAATACATTTATTGGTTCGTCAGTTTAGAAAGCCCTGAAACAACGGTCCACCTTCGCCAGCTTTATGAATATTTTTCAAACTACAAATGCTCGTTGACGCAAACAGAGGTTATCGAGAACGTGGTCATAAAAAAATGGAGTAATAAATGGCACGGGGCACGGTCTAAGACAAGGCAAGGGGCGAAGGGAGAGATCACAGAAGACCGTGAGTGGGAGGTACTCGCCGATAGTAGCGAAGGCGGTGACGGCGAGCGGAATGAAAAGTGAAGCTCGTAACGGTGCCTCGCGACTCCATTGAAATCTGGCTTCGTTTCCAGACCTGTATGTAAGACCGTGCTGTATGCGAGTCACGCAAAAGACACGAAACACGCAAAAGCCATGAAACTGGAGTGACTGAACTTATGGGATTTTCGTGAAACTTGGAGTGTATTTATGGAGTGTCGGAGCTGGAGACACGTCGATAGTCGATTTTCGCGGAAATATTCTTTAACTTTTTTTTTGTGTGAGTATGTTGAAAAGTTTTCTGTGTACATTTTCACGAAGTCCAAAACCCATCGATAACATGTAGTCACTCCAGTATCACGAACTTTATTAGGGTTATTCCACAACTGCATGTCGGTATGTAGGGCTCCATCTTTACAACCGGGGTATGAGTATTGTGTGTGTAGTATATCTACACTTTTTTCAGCGGACACTGAGTAATCAACTGTCGGTACAATCACTCGAGAAGCAATATCCCAGTTAACCAAGCGTACCATTAGTACAGCGTACCGCAAATATGGAGTACGTCGTACCCTACAGTACCGATAATGTACGGCTACGGGATGCCAGCGTACTCGTACCTCCAAGGTATCGCTACCGTGGAATTACACCGTACTGCAGTCTACGGTGGCTCCACGGTGGCGATACTGTACCGGTACTGTACTAGTACATTAGCGGTACAGCGTACCGTACGGCGTACCGGTCATGTACTAGTACCGTACGCACGTACGAGGTGGTAACAGTACCGGTACGGCGCACTCCACATGAGGGATACATTTACGGTACATGGTTAGCTGGGTATGATTTAACACGTTAAAGTCGCTACACCATTTTCACCTCTAATAAATCGCATTGCTCTTGATCTGCAAACAAGTATGTCACATCTCTTCCGTTACAAACATCAAGAGATTTGCACGCAGCAGCAAATCCAAATTATTCGAAATAATGCATGCACCGTTTGGAGTTTCTTTTGCGTGTCTCAAACACATCCAAGCAAAGAGACACTCCAATTTTGGAGTGTCTTCTTGCGTGAATGTATTCGAGACACGCAGAAAGACACTCCAAAGATGCACTGAAAATCTTCTGCGTGTCTCTCATACATTCACGCAAAGAGACACTCCAGGCTGGAGTGTCTCGTGTTTGCGAATATAATAGTGCTCAACAATAACTAATAACAAATTATTAGTTAATAATAAATTATTAAATAATCAACTATAAACTAATAATAAATAACAAATAATAAATAATAAAAGTCCTAAAAAATGAAATATTGTCATTTTCGAAGTCACTTTTATGCAGCCAAGATCTTTGGGACCGTGTTTACACAATACCACTGCTTAAGGGCATGTACAAGGTCAACATGACCTCACAATTTTTTCAACCCTATTTTCTCATAGATGGTTGAATTTTTTAGGAAAAACGAAGCATTAGGCTCTGGAGAATTCCCTGACGCAGAGCTTGATGTTTTCCTTTTGCCCTAAATATTAATCATCTCTGAGAAATCTCCGTTCGAAATTTTCAGCTATCTCTCTCGCACTTATATGTCACATGGTACATCTTCTACTTCGCCTTAAGAAACAATTGAGGGGTAACACCACTCTAGGGGCAGAAAATAAGGTCTAACTTTGACAATTTATTTTGGGAGCATGAAAAAGAGAGTACAATTTCTTTAAAGAGGGTTTATTGAACACATATTTAAGTATTTAAATTTTTTTTAAATAATTTTCATCCCAAATGGCGACGACAGAGGCCATCTTGAAAAAAGTGTTTTTCAAACTGGGAAGACGGATTACTCGAACATCTGTGCATGGATCGATATAAAATTTCGATAGTAGCTCCACGATTACATTCTCTATGAGACTACGCAGGAATTTTTTTTTTAATCAAATTTTGAGAAAATGGCGCACTTTGAAAGAAATAAATCCGTTAAAGTCGCTACACCATTTTCACCTCTAATAAATCGCATTGCTCTTGATCTGCAAATAAGTATGTCACACCTCTTCCGTTACAAACATCAAGAGATTTGCATGCAGCAGCAAGCCCAAATTATTCGAAATAATGCATGCACCGTTTGGAGTTTCTTTTGCGTGTCCCAAACACATCCAAGCAAAGAGACACTCCAATTTTTGGAGTGTCTTCTTGCGTGAATGTATTCGAGACACGCAAAAAGACACTCCAGGCTGGAGTGTCTCGTGTTTGCGAATATAATAGTGCTCAACAATAACTAATAACAAATTATTAGTTAATAATAAATTATTAAATAATCAACTATAATCTAATAATAAATAACAAATAATAAATAATAAAAGTCCTAAAAAATGAAATATTGTCATTTTCGAAGTCACTTTTATGCAGCCAAGATCTTTGGGACCGTGTTTACACAATACCACTGCTTAAGGGCATGTACAAGGTCAACATGACCTCACAATTTTTTCAACCCTATTTTCTCATAGATGGTTGAATTTTTTAGGAAAAACGAAGCATTAGGCTCTGGAGAATTCCCTGACGCAGAGCTTGATGTTTTCCTTTTGCCCTAAATATTAATCATCTCTGAGAAATCTCCGTTCGAAAATTTCAGCTATCTCTCTCGCACTTATATGTCACATGGTACATCTTCTACTTCGCCTTAAGAAACAATTAAGGGGTAACACCACTCTAGGGGCAGAAAATAAGGTCTAACTTTGACAATTTATTTTGGGAGCATGAAAAAGAGAGTAAAATTTCTTTAAAGAGGGTTTATTGAACACATATTTAAGTATTTAAATTTTTTTTAAATAATTTTCATCCCAAATGGCGACGACAGAGGCCATCTTGAAAAAAGTGTTTTTCAAACTGGGAAGACAGATTACTCGAACATCTGTGCATGGATCGATATAAAATTTCGATAGTAGCTCCACGATTACATTCTCTATGAGACTACGCAGGAATTTTTTTTTTAATCAAATTTTGAGAAAATGGCGCACTTTGTTACCTAATTAAATGTACAAAAACGGTTTCGAAATATATCACTGATTTATAGGTATAATGTGGAGCGCAATACCTACCTTGATAAAGATGATTATTATTTCGTGAATATTCATTGTTCTACAGCGACTCATATTTTTGGACCGTCTCGTTTACGATAGGTAAAATAAAAGGGGCTTCAGTAGTTGCACTTTTTACGTGTCCATGTACTCATGCGAGACATGTAAAATACCCTCCAGGTAGTGCATGTAACATTTCGAACAATTAGCACTTGCGGACGTGCCGATTTATAGATCTATGCACTGCTATTATCTATATCGTACAGAAACAGGTCTGCAATAGGTGTCGATTATCCAACGTTTGCTTATCAATTAATTGTTTGTTTGTACGGTTCGTTGTTGCCACACATCGGTCGTAATGGGTCATCAATGTAAATATTGTTACCTTTCATCTAGTTGCGAGTTTCAGATGATACCGATGAATTAAGTTAACTTTGTAAATTCTCATCCTCTGTGTGAATGAAAGCAGGGTCCTTCCGGACCAAATGTAGGAATGCTTATTTATGAAGCTTCATGTGTATATACTTCCTTTTGTGAAATCTTAAGGGGTAACACCACTCTAGCGGCAGAAAGCAAGGTCTAACTTTGACAATTTATTTCGAGAGTATGTATTTATGTGTTTTGAGAGGGTTCATTTAACACATCAGAATAGTATTAAAAAAAATTATTATAATTTTCATACAAAATGGCGGCGATAGAGGCCATCTTGAAAAACGTGTTTTTCAAACTGGGAGGATGGATTGCTCAAACCCCTTTGCATGGATCGATTTGAAATATTGATAATAGCTTCACAATCACATTCTCTTCGGGAATATCTCGCCGTTTTTTTTTTTAATTAAATGTAAACTTTTTTTTATTAACTGCTTATTTTTTGCGCAAAAAATCGATTCATTTCTTTCCAAGTGCGCCATATTTGTAAAATATGATTTAAAAAAGTATTCCTGCGTAGTCCCATAGATAATGTAATCGTGGAGCTACTATCGAAATTTTATATCGATCCATGCAAAGGTGTTCGAGTAATCCGTTCTCCCAGTTTGAAAAACACTTTTTTCAAGATGGCCTGTGTCATCGCCATTTGGTATGAAGATTATTTTTAAAAAATTTAAATACTTAAATATGTGTTCGTAAACCCTCTCTGAAGAAATTGTATTCCCTTTTTCATGCTCCCAAAATAAATTGTCAAAGTTAGACCTTATTTTCTGCCCCTAGAGTGGTGCTACCCCTTAATTGTTTCTTAAGGCGAAGTAGAAGATGTACCACGTGACATATAAGTGCGAGAGAGATAACTGAAATTTTCGAACGGAGATTTCTCAGAGATGATTAATATTTAGGGCAAAAGGAAATCATCAAGCTCTGCGTCGGGGAATTCTCCAGAGCCTAATGCTTTGTTTTTTCTAAAAAATTCAACCATCTAAGAGAAAATAAGGTTGAAAAATTTGTGAGGTCATGTTGACCTTGTACATGCCCTTAAGCAGTGATATTGTGTAGACAAGGTCCCAAAGATCTTGGCTGCATAAAAGTGACTTCAAAAATGACAATACTTCATTTTTTAGGACTTTTACTATTTATTATTTGTTATTTATTATTAGTTTATAGTTGATTATTTAATAATTTATTATTAACTAATAATTTGTTATTAGTTATTGTTGAGCACTATTATATTCGCAAACACGAGACACTCCAGCCTGGAGTGTCTCTTTGCGTGAATGTATGAGAGACACGCAGAAGATTTTCAGTGCGTCTTTGGAGTGTCTTTTTGCGTGTCTCGAATACATTCACGCAAGAAGACACTCCAAAAATTGGAGTGTCTCTTTGCTTGGATGTGTTTGGGACACGCAAAAGAAACTCCAAACGGTGCATGCATTATTTCGAATAATTTGGGCTTGCTGCTGCATGAAAATCTCTTGATGTTTGTAACGGAAGAGGTGTGACATACTTATTTGCAGATCAAGAGCAATGCGATTTATTAGAGGTGAAAATGGTGTAGCGACTTTAACGTATTTATTTCTTTCAAAGTGCGCCATTTTCTCAAAATTTGATTAAAAAAAAAATTCCTGCGTAGTCTCATAGAGAATGTAATCGTGGAGCTACTATCGAAATTTTATATCGATCCATGCAAAGATGTTCGAGTAATCCGTCTTCCCAGTTTGAGAAACACTTTTTTCAAGATGGCCTCTGTCGTCGCCATTTGGGATGAAAATTATTTTAAAAAAATTTAAATACTTAAATATGTGTTCAATAAACCCTCTTTAAAGAAATTGTACTCTCTTTTTCATGCTCTCAAAATAAATTGTCAAAGTTAGACCTTATTTTCTCCCCCTAGAGTGGTGTTACCCCTTAATTGTTTCTTAAGGCGAAGTAGAAGATGTACCATGTGACATATAAGTGCGAGAGAGATAGCTGAAATTTTCGAACGGAGATTTCTCAGAGATGATTAATATTTAGGGCAAAAGGAAAACATCAAGCTCTGCGTCAGGGAATTCTCCAGAGCCTAATGCTTCGTTTTTCCTAAAAAATTCAACCATCTATGAGAAAATAGGGTTGAAAAAATTGTGAGGTCATGTTGACCTTGTACATGCCCTTAAGCAGTGATATTGTGTAAACACGGTCCCAAAGATCTTGGCTGCATAAAAGTGACTTCAAAAATGACAATATTTCATTTTTTAGGACTTTTATTATTTATTATTTGTTATTTATTATTAGTTTATAGTTGATTATTTAATAATTTATTATTAACTAATAATTTGTTATTAGTTATTGTTGAGCATTATTATATTCGCAAACACGAGACACTCCAGCCTGGAGTGTCTCTTTGCGTGAATGTATGAGAGGCACGCAGAAGATTTTCAGTGCGTCTTTGGAGTGTCTTTTTGCGTGTCTCGAATACATTCACGCAAGAAGACACTCCAAAAATTGGAGTGTCTCTGCTTGGATGTGTTTGGGACACGCAAAAGAAACTCCAAACGGTGCATGCATTATTTCGAATAATTTGGATTTGCTGCTGCGTGCAAATCTCTTGATGTTTGTAACGGAAGAGATGTGACATACTTGTTTGCAGATCAAGAGCAATGCGATTTATTAGAGGTGAAAATGGTGTAGCGACTTTAACGTGTTAAATCATATTGCTTCTCGAGTGATTGTACCTACAGTTGATTACTCAGTGTCCGCTGAAAAAAGTGTAGATATACTACACACACACAATACTCATACCCCGGTTGTAAAGATGGAGCCCTACATACCGGCATGCAGTTGTGGAATAACCCTAATAAAGTTCGTGATACTGGAGTGACTACATGTTATCGATGGGTTTTGGACTTCGTGAAAATGTACACAGAAAACTTTTCAACATACTCACACAAAAAAAAAGTTAAAGAATATTTCCGCGAAAATCGACTATCGACGTGTCTCCAGCTCCGACACTCCATAAATACACTCCAAGTTTCACGAAAATCCCATAAGTTCAGTCACTCCAGTTTCATGGCTTTTGCGTGTTTCGTGTCTTTTGCGTGACTCGCATACAGTCACACTTCTGTGCGGATAGCCACGTCGAATCATAAATCATCTTGTCCTCGCATCTTTTTCAACACAAACCTAAAGTGAATTCTGATTGTTGGACTTGGCACACTGTACGCGATACCGGATGAGTAATGCGCGAGATCCAATGAGAAATCCAAAAATTCTATACAGAAGCGGAACTTTCATTGGATATCGCTTATCGTCAATACAATGACAGCGTCAATCGTCACCCGCGTAACACATTCACCACTGGTAAAGAATACAAGAGAGCTCAAAAACGCGTGAACCGTAATAAGTGCCGAAACTCCGATCTACATTTTGCGGAAATATCGGGATCAGGATTCGAATTGCGAGAACGAAGTGACGCTCTAACCTGATCGCTGGTTCTCACGTCCATTTTCGCTTTCATTTAATCAACACCTTCATGAACATTTATATTTTGAGTCAAAGAACAGAATTATAGAGAGAAAAAAATGTTTTCGCGAAGTCGGATTTTACATTCGTTTCCAGAACACATGGGTCGTTTGCGTCCTCGACCGATTTTTACGGCTTGTCAGCTGGAGCTGAATTAACCGATTCTGGCGGACCCGGGGCAGTGAAATAGCGCTACCCCAAACTTTTTTTACATAAGAATATGAACGCCACGTTTAAACACACCTTCACGGGATACCCCATTGATGAAATGCCGAGGATGCGAACGACCCATGGATCTCTTAAAATATTGAAAGAAGGTGTATGCCGAATTTCAGATCGGAATTAAATTTCCGCTTTTCGGAAGTTTATCCGATTGTATTTATGAAATTTATGTTTTAATAATGGCAATCTTTTTCCAAATATGGCATCTGTGGATACAACTGCGCACATTTCTAGGTATAGATAGAACTGACTAGTAAATGATTAAAAGAATCGGGTTTGTACGACGAAGACATTCAATAATATAAGAATCCCGTTCATGGTTCACCAATATTTGTTTATACTCGATTAATCGAATCGTCGATTGTTTAGAGGGAAAAATCGATTTTCCGTAACGATACTTCGAAAAAATATCGATTTCTTAATAATCGATTATATTTCGAACATCGCCCATCCCTACATACAGGTCTGCAGGTCTGCTGTCAAGCAGTGCAGCCAGATCGCGCGTAAAAGTTACCCCCTCTCTAGTCTCTTACGCGCCCATCACACAATCATAGTGGACGTCTTCGGAAAGAGCCGAGCACGGTCGAAGTTTCCCGACCGCGCCTTCGGCAGCTACACCAACACATGGACGCTGAGCACGTTCATGTGCGGCCTAGCCGAAACGAAGGCTTCGAGGGAAAAAGCAATCTGAGCACGACTCGCGCGTGACGTCACCCGACGGCGCGCGGGAGGCTTTTAGATGATTTCAATGCTTATTTAGCTCTTGATTCTTTGCGTTACTAATGTATACAAAAAAATGTATCGCGCACTCTGATCGCTTATTTTTTAGTTTATACGTTAATTTAAATATAATAATAAATCACTCACACCCGTCCTTATGCCAAATAAATTATAATTAAAAAAAGTAAGCGGAAATATATTTATATTCGTATTATTATATTAATTCTCATACTTTCATCAAGCGATAAAGCATTATTCCCAAAAAGAAGCCAATCATCCATCCGGCCGCGAATCGTAAGTACCAGAAAGTGCACATATTCTACAAGCGATGAGATGGTCCGTTGGTCGCGTTCCTGGCTTCGGTCCGCAGGGGCCCCTAGTGCAATTTTTTCTCCAAATTTTTCATAATTTCTCATATTTTAGTCGTATTTGAGATTTTCGGAGAAAAAATGATTTAAAATAGATTCAAGTTTTGGTCTATTTCCCAAAAACACATTTTTTTTACTGAAAATTCATGATTCCTCATGTTTTCCCGGAAATTTCTCTTTTTCCTATGACCTGAGTGAACGGCTGCGGACATATTGGGAGAAAAGGTAAAGATGAAAAGAAATGAGATTTTCGTAAAAAAAAACTTATTATTATTTTTTTTTTCGGAAATTTCCCTTTTTCCTATTACCTGGGTGAATGGCTGGGAAATATTCGGAGAAAATTTAGAGACGAAAAAAATGAGATTTTCGTAAAAAAAACGTGTTATAATTTTTTTTGCGGAACTTTTTCTTTTTCCTATTGAGTGAACGGCTGCGGAGATATTCGGAGAAAAGTTATAGATGAAAAAAATTAGATTTTCGCAAAAAAACTTACATTTTTTATCCCTC
Source organism: Ophion obscuratus (assembly GCA_964007375.1). Classification (NCBI taxonomy): domain Eukaryota; kingdom Metazoa; phylum Arthropoda; class Insecta; order Hymenoptera; family Ichneumonidae; genus Ophion; species Ophion obscuratus. The sequence continues at coordinate 14,647,118 of OZ023313.1, forward strand.
ATAATTCTGAGAAATAATGAATTTCCGAAATGTTTGCAAACATTATTTTCCTTAAGGGGTAACACCACTGTAACGGCCTGCCACGAAGTGTTTTAGACAAATAATACTTGGGGTAATTATTAAGCATATATTGAAGTATATTGCATGACAATTTTATGGGAAAATATTACAAAATGACGACACTGCAGCAAATTCTTCCGAGGCATGTTGAACCTAAGGTGCTATGCGGCACGTAGTATAACTTGTGCCAATTTTAATCTGGACAAAATATTTTTTTTTTAAATCTAGATCAGTGTAGCTAGTGAACCACGTAGGGGATTTTAGAAATATTGATTTTTGAGTAATTGCCGAGTATTTGACTAAGAAGGTTCATCTAGACCTAATAAAACAAAATTATTTTTTTATATTAGAATTGGCACAGTTATACTGCGTGCCGAAGAGTTTCGACATGCTTCGGAAGAATTGCTGCAGTGTCGCCATTTTGTAATATTTTCGGATAAACATTTCTAGCAATATACTTAAATATATGCTCAATAAATGCCGCAAGTATTATTTTTTTATCACATTTTCTTCCGCCAAAAAAAAATATCACAAAACACGCTTCCTGTACGGCCGTTACAGTGGTGTTACCCCTTAAAGCCTTCATATAATTTTCGACATTTTCCCGTGATCGTAATTAAAATGATGAAATATTCGGAAAAATTCGAAAAAATTCGGAGAAATTCGGAGAAACTCGGATGTTTGCGTAAAAATAATTGTCCGCAAAACTCCGAATTCTTCATATTTGTTCCAATTCATAGAAAAATTCGGAATTTTTCAGAAAAAAATATGCACTAGGGGCGTGGGATCGTTCCCAGCGCTCAGTGCTTTCTTTTATAATTATTATTACTATTAATTCTTATTTGATTAGTTATTTTTATTAGTTATCATTATTATTTTAATTAGTTATCTTTTAGTGTCGAAAAATGTATCGCGCACTCTGACCGCTTATTTTATTAGTTTGTACGTTAATTCTAATATAATAATAAATCTAAATTACAACTTATCTTCTAAAAAATTGTTTGCGCTTTACTCACACCCGTCCCTATGCCAAATAAATTGTAATTCATAAAAGTAAGCGGAAATATATTTATATTCGTATTATTATATTCATTCTCATATACATTCATCAAGCGATAAAGCATTATCATAATGCTTGATGAAAGTATATGAGAATGAATATAATAATACGAATATAAATATATTTCCGCTTTTATGAATTACAATCCTCGTCTCTTCTCAGCCAACAAGGGAAGTTGAGTTCAACTTAAATCCGGATGATCTGGACTCCGGCCCTGTCCCTGCCCAAGAGAATGTTTCAAAGAATATTGATGTACCAAAGATTCAAATTTCGAATGCAGAGGACCTGCTAAACGAATTTTATGTTTCTCTGATGGACTTAGTTGATTTAGATTTCTAGAGAACGTAAAGATATTTACACTAATATTCTTATTCATATATCATATATGAGACTGTGATTGAAACTGGGTAATTTTTGTACTAGCGTAATCTGAAGGAATAAGTATTTGTTTATTTATGTGATTGTTTTAGCCTGCTACAAAATACAGATATTTGATTATGTTTGATTTTTAAATGATTAAAGAAATAATTCAATTTCTAACTTATATCGGTGCTTTTCCTTCATGGCCTACCAAAACCACGAATTTGGGCTATATGCGAGCTTTTATCGCGCTATTTGGGCTTCGTAAAGTCCCGCGGTTTTTGGGCTACCCAAGCGGCGTCTGACGGCGGTTTCGCTCACTACACGTCTGGCAACTCTGGTCAGGGAGCTGTCCGGAACAGTCAAAGAAAGCAAAAAAAGGCCGAGCTGTTGCGCGAGTAAACGAAAAGACGATCCTAACCTACAAATTCGTGTGCGAGTCCCAAACAGACGGAAACAGATCGTCAAGGAAGTAAATCGATCGTCCCTTGCTCCATCCGTACACCAAAGCAATATACGATGGAGGTTCAGCGTCATTCCGTTCACACATTGGTGTTCCGTTCGTTGAAGCGAACGCATGACATGTTTCTGATGGATCAGAGTAACCTACCGCCTATCGACAATTCGTTGGAAAAGTTGAAAAAGGCGGTAAAGTCGAGGGATTATTACGGCCCGATTCTGGATCTGGTAAAGCGCAACAACATCGCGGCAGCGAGACAACGAAGCGAGGCAGCCGAGTCTCAGCCCCCGGAAGAGGCGTTCCCAGCAGACGGCGGCACGACGGTCGCCGTCTACAACAACGCGACCTCCAACGTCGTAGTTCCCTCCTCGACACCACCGGCCAATCCCGGCACGACCAACTCTATGATATTAGCGCAGAAAAAATCGCACTCCATAGCGAAGCCGAAATGGCACGCACCCTGGAAACTCTACAGAGTGATAAGCGGCCATCTGGGTTGGGTGCGTTGTTGCGCCGTGGAGCCGGGTAACGAATGGTTCGCCACTGGCTCGGCTGACAGGGTGATAAAGATATGGGACATGGCAAGCGGAAAACTCAAAGTCTCGCTCACCGGTCACATCAGCACGGTGCGCGGTTTGGCCTTTTCGCAACGGCATCCCTATCTGTTTTCTTGCGGGGAGGACCGTCAGGTCAAGTGCTGGGACCTCGAGTATAACAAGGTCATGAGACACTATCACGGACATCTGTCCGCCGTTTATTCCATGGCTCTTCATCCGAATATCGACGTTCTGGTGACCGCGGGACGCGACTCCACGGCCCGCATATGGGACATGCGAACGAAGGCTAACATACACACGTTGGTGGGTCACACCAATACAGTGGCGAGTGTTATCTGCCAAGAGGTGGAGCCACAAATCATAACTGGCAGTCACGACTGCACCATACGCCTGTGGGACCTGGCGGCCGGCAAATCGAGGGGAACCCTCACAAACCACAAAAAGAGCGTCCGGGCGGTCGTCTTCCATCCGAAGGTCTACATGTTTGCCTCTGCGTCGCCTGATAACATAAAGCAGTGGAAAGGACCGGAAGGAAAGTTCATACAGAATCTCTCTGGTCACAACGCCATCGTCAATTGCTTGGCGGTGAATGCGGATGGTGTTTTGGTATCGGGCGCTGATAACGGAACGATGCACCTCTGGGACTGGCGAACGGGATATAACTTTCAACGTCTCCAAGCCCCTGTCCAGCCTGGCTCGATGGATAGCGAGGCGGGAATATTCAGCATAACTTACGACATGTCCGGCACACGGATGATCACCACCGAAGCAGACAAGACTATCAAGATGTACAAGGAGGACGACGAGGCTACCGAGGAGAGCCATCCTATCAACTGGAAACCCGATATCATCAAGAGACGAAAGTTCTAGTCTCGTCACAGGCCATCAAATTACTGCGAATCATCCCATAACCATGGATCTTCATCCTTGTACATAAAAGAACCACGGACTTGTGTCAATAAACACGATATTTTTTTAATTGACCAACGTCTCTTTTTTATGTCGCGTGGAGTTCGAAGTTGCGGATTTCTTGGATCTGCTAAAAAGCTATTGAAGCTTGCATTGTTGGGATGCGACGAAAAATCTTATTTTTTTTGTTTCTATGTTTATCTAAAATCTTTTTTGAAGGTTTCGATTGTAGATTTTTATTAAGGATTGTTAAACATGTTTGAGCAATTTGCGTAGGAGAAAAATAATCCGTCAATTCGAAAAATATAAATTTTTGTTGCACTTCAACGATGCGAACTTCAAAAGTGTTGGGCTATGAGGAAAAAGTTTTTTTTTAATTTGTCCAAATTATATTCGGCAGCTTGAGGCTACGGTAAAGACGCAAATGTTTTTCCTTTGAGGGTGTATTGGAGGTCTGCAAAAAATATTGTGGATAATAATGAAAATGAAGAAAGAAAAATACATAGAAATTTTCAAAATTTCGACTGTAAACTTGAACATTAAAAAGCACTCTCATCTTATTACAGTCTAGAGCTTTTTGACGGTTATTTGCACTTGCTTCGGTACAACTCAATATTCTCGACAGAACAATTTTTTAATGAAAAAGCACAAACATCTCATTTTAGCAACTTATCAGTAGTAGAAAATCCTTCAAGGCGGTAAGCCACAGTAACGGGTATAAAATCATGTGCGAATTTAACCATTTTTTTCGTATGAAAAAGTGATTCTCATATAAAATTAATTACACATCTATTTAGTATGAATATCAAGCTGTTAGAAAATATATATATATATATATCTTTGATGTACAAAATGGCCGACTACTAATATTTTCTTTTATCTTTTTTAGGCGCTCCGCGGCGTGACATTTAGCATGCACAATTTTTTACCTAGAACAAAAAACAAAAATTCTCGTCAATCAACATTAGAATACCTAGAGAAGTACGTACGGAATTTAAAAAATATTGTTTTCTTCAAAAGTTGTAGGTGTTGAACTTAAAAATGAATTTTCAGTGAAAAATTTCGTTATAACTGCTTATGAAATGAACAGTTTTCGATTAATCAGAAATTCCGTACGTACTTTTTTGCGAAATGCAATTAGGAACATAACTTTTAAATATGAAGTAAATCGAGTGACAATTGTTGAAGTCATTTGTCACGCCAATTGGAAAAAAGTTGTTTCGAAAAGTTTCGAGTAGTCGGCCATTTTGTACATCGAAAAAAAAAATTCTAACAGCTTGATATTCATACTAAATACAGTAGAACCTCGATTATCCGAACCAATTGGGACCGAGACTAGTTCGGATAATCGAAACGTGGGTTTTTTGGGACGAGATCATAAACAACACCTTTTTATATAAAAACAGTACATACATATATATTAAAATTTGACATGTTAACGTTGAAATATATATATGTATAATGTACGTATGTATTTGAAATACCTGAAAAAAGTTGAATGCTTTTTTTATATTTTTTAAAAATAAAATCGTCCATTTTTAATTGACGAACGGCTGTAACGCGTTTTTGAGCGGCTAAGTCTCACAGCCGTTTGGGAAGGAGAGATTGCGTTGGGTTGCTCATTGTTGCTCACGGCGGTAGCAGCGAGCAACAATGTATCTTTCGCGCCAACGTTCGGATAATCGAGGTTCTACTGTATGTGTGTAATTACTTTAAAGAGTGAATCACTTTTTCATACGAAAAAAAAATTGTTAAATTTCCACATGATTTTATACCCGTTACTGTGGCCTAACCCCTTAAGGACTCGCACCTAGTTGAAAGTTTTGAAAATATCGATTTTTGGTTTTCGACTGATTCTCAAAATATAACATTTCAAACATATTCTCTGAAAATTACGAGTCCATCCGTTCAAAATTGAGAGTCTCATAGGCGTTTATAAGTAGGCTCCGCGCATCGGGAAACTTTGACTGCGTTTTTCTCAAAATAACTTTGTCAAAATTGGTGACCACGAGATCACAAAAATCGATGCACCAATTAACTTTAAATTATACAAGCACTTTTTACATACAAAAAAGAAGTGCTTGAACAAGACATTTTTTTCAATGCAATGTTTTTCCTTATCAGCGAAAACAGAGCGGTCTTTTTCACCGATTTTTTTCAGAAATCAATATTTTATTAAATCCTTCGTCCAACCACTAGATAATTTCATGAAAAAACTAAATACGTTCGATTTTTTTTATTTCGGATGATTTATTATTGTTTCCGATCTGCAATGGTCATCGCGAAGGACGTTTTTCAAACAGCTGTCTGCATTCTATGTACCACATTTATAAATATTTTTTAATAAAAAAATTGTAGAAGATACTCAAAACCATACTCTTTAACCCCTGACAAGCACACATCTAAACGGTATACCTCTTTAGGCATTGAGGGTAAAAAGTACCCAACATACTTTATTTTCAAATATCTTGGTCCCTAATAAAGTTAGAGAATTTTTATTTTTTTTAAATTAAAGCTCAAAAAATTCTCTATAATATAGATATAATATTAAATTAATTAGTGTCAATTGAAATAGATAAAAATATTATTGAAACTAAAAAAAGTGCGTTTTTGAGATTGCTTTGTTTTTTAGCCATATCTTTGATTCTAATGGACTAAAATATAAAACATTATAGTGTTTTAGAAAGCTTAAAAAGCGCTCTAGAAGATGGTGAGATTCGTTTTTTGATCCGCTTCAAAAAGTATAGTTATTTTGCTACTTGAATGCATTAAAGTAGCGTATGCTAAAAAGTAGGTACAGGACAGGTTTTTAAATAAATCAGAGATCTATTACTCATTGTAATCTTTATTTTCAAGCACAAAAATACAAATAAACATAAAATATATATTTTAAATAGAATTTTTTCACAACACTCCACGCACATAGGGCATCGATGTCTTTTACACATAGATTTTTCACACTGCGGACACATCATGGTTGTTTTAACTCCTAATGAGTAATGACAATATGAACATCTTGTTTTGGGTATTGATATGACTTCAGAATAATCAACAGCAGGTGTATCGTAGTTAAGAAGTTGAGCTATTGCAGTTTTAATGTTTTTCCGTAGTTGTGAAATCCCATAGCGTCTAATTAGTAATGGCTTTATCAGCTCAAATGACAAGTTTTTCATGAAAGTCAATCTAGTCTTTTTTTCCTCTACATGATTTAAATTATATAAAATTGTTTACTCATCTAAAACAAATATCACAATTTATGAAACTATATATATATATATATATAATTATTACTTACTGTAAATTAAAAAAAACACTCATATGATCCGAGAAAACACTCTTGAACGCTTGACTGACTACACTTAACTGGCACACTGGGTTAAAAGTACCCACAAGGTTCCGCGCTCACTGCGTTGTAACAACTGAATCTCACCAAAGGCTACTGAACACGCTTCCTCAAGGTCATAACAAAACATCGCTGGAAGGGAGAGCCCTTTGTTAAATATACACAAAGAATTATAACGAAATAAAATGTTGGGGTGGGTACTTTGTACCCAGTGTGCTTGTCAGGGGTTAATCTAAAACAAAAAATCGAAAACACGCATACGTTTTCCCAAAATTCACGAAAATTCCTTTTGATTCTGACCACGAGCTAGCTGTAACCCGTTAAAATTGAAAAGCATAATTGCAGTTCATAAATAAGCATTTCTAAATTTGTAGACTCTTTAGATACATCCCGAAGCATTATGGCCAAAAAATATCTGCGATTTTCAGAAACTCACTGACTTCGGCCAAGAGAAGCATAATTTCCCGTGAAAACGCCGCATCGCTGTCGCGTCTACGCACACGCGGCAAAACGCGATCGTAAATGCGTGTGTGTGGACACATGTCACGACGTAACCGCCAGCTGACGAATTTTCAACGAGCATGAGAAAACGGCCATAACAACATGGCCGCCATGAAATACTCTTCTCGTATGTAGGCTTCCGAAACTCCGCCGCATCTAGTTATCCATAGTATCCTGTACCCCGGAACATCGAGCAACAACGAAATCCATCAGACCCACTAACAACGCAAATTCCGCAACGGCTTCTCCCCGCGAGGACTGCCGTTGAAAAGTTGCTGCTGCTGTGCGCCCTAACCTCAAAACATCCGTCAACGCACCCGCGAATGCATTCTTGCCGCTTCTCTCTCACGAGTAATTTTCTCTAACAAGCACAAATAAAAATTGTGAGTATCTCTTTATTTTTCGTCAATGAATAAGCGTCCACTGGATCGTGTACATCGCCGGAGTGATTCCATCGAAAGATAAAGCATACGGAAACGCGATTGTTTTTTTCAGCATAATAAATGGCATCCACGGCAATGTCACCCACGGAGGACGACGAGTTGACTCTTCCTCGAGCTTCGATCAACAAAATGATCAAGGAGATACTGCCTCACGTGCGAGTGGCCAACGAATCGAGAGAGCTCATTCTCAACTGTTGCACAGAGTTCATTCATCTACTGTCGTCCGAGGCAAACGAGATCTGCAATCAGAAGCAAAAAAAGACCATAAACGCCGAACACATACTTCAGGCTCTGGAGAAACTCGGCTTCGGGGATTACAGCGCCGAGGCCGAAGCTGTGCTGAGGGATTGCAAGGCGGTCGCCGCCAAACGCAGGCGTCAGAGCACCAGACTGGAAAACTTGGGCATACCGGAGGAGGAATTGTTGCGACAGCAACAAGAACTCTTCGCCAAAGCGAGAGAGGAACAGGCCGTCGCCGAGCAACAACAATGGCAACAACTTCAGGCCGTCGCGCAAATGGCCTCGATGCAACAGGTCGACAGCGAACAGGAGGATTATTCTTAGACGTTACCGAGACGGAGATAATCTTTCGGGAAAAACGTTTTTCCCCAATCGCTCGTTGAAGTTACGCGCAAGGGGCTTTAGTACAAACGCGCAACAGGAAGCGCGATATCGTGTGAGGCGATTGACACTTATCTGGGAAATGTCGAGATCAATGGGGTAGCAATAAAGAGACGGGAGGGTGTGTTTAGTAAATTGGCAATGAATCAACGCTTGTGCACATTTTTTTCCGCGATCGGAGAATGGTGGAGTCTTGGCACCGTCAGAGATATGACAAATGTATCAGAGTGTAATGGAAAAAAATATTCATCTTCAATTCTATTGGGTGTAAGAAAAATTCATGACATATTCAATTGTTATCTTTCCCATTTGATTTATATGGAAAATTTGCACTTTACGTTCAAATAACTCCATCACTCATTGTCGTTATGGTCTTTATATAAATCGCAGCTATGTGAAAAGATTTTTTTTTTCATTCTCAACAGAAATATATACGTTTTTCAAACAGCTGTAATTTAGGTAACAATAATGATATTGAGATCTTTGAGGAAACGATTTAAAGTCGCAAGCTCCGAGGATCTTCAACCGGGTTCGAAAAACATTGTACGTATAGAGCGAATTTCCCGAGTAAAGCAAATGGGAAAAGAACATTGTGGAGTGCTACTTGCACTTGAGTTGGAGAGCTCAAGTTTGGCTTGAATTTTTCTTGTCAGTATTGTTTAACGGAGTAAACGGTGAATCTTTTTCTCGTCACACCCTAAAATACAAAGACACACATACATATATATACTGTAAAGTTCATCGGCACCTTACCTCAATTTTTACGGCCTATATGACCGCGATAAAGTTTAGATTGTCAGGTGAACCGCTCGAATTGGATGATGCCGTTTCATGGCATGAGCCTTCCGTATTCCAAGGAAAGATGACTTTTCTTTATAGCCTCCATTACTTTCGAGACATAATGGTACCTTGAGAGCAAATAATTGTAATACGACGAACATTTACGGATATGAAAGTAATATACTGTAAACCGTGTACATAAATTATACGTTCTTATGAACATGCTAAACTCTAGTTCTAACCAATTTTTTTCCGTGAGCGCCGACGGGGTCATGGAATTTCGCGAAACGCCGTGGATCTTCTTGCGCAATTCTTCGATCAACTCGTTCCTCGCTTCGTCGTCAAATTGTAATTCCTTGTCTGCCGATGCAGCCGCTTTATCTGCACGAAGTTATATAAGATTGAAGTTGATCACATTGAGAGGCGCATAAACGTTGATGAAACGAACGCAGCTTAAGGGGAGAGAGATCCATTTGCTTCAATCAAAAAATCGATTCTCGGTTTTTTGCATTTTCGTATAGCTTATAGTCTTGAAAATATTCCGGTAAAATATTATCAAGGAATTGGCAAAATGGCGTGGTTGTAGATGTTTGAATGGACCGAGCCGTACTGCCGTCATATGGAAGAAGGCGGCATCTACAGAAAAAATCGAAAGTGCGTTTTTGGTATCGTTCGAATCAGTACTAAATTTCCCATCGTTCTGTATAGCAAAACGCATTTTCGATTTTTTTTAGATGCTGCCTTCTTTCTCATGACGGCAGCGTAGGTATAATACGAGCGATGCTGAAAGAAGTTCATCCTGCTGAGAATGCTGACAAAGAGACTAGTAGTGTTCAGTCTGGAGTCTCAGTTTCTCTGGAAACTTCAAAAAATCGTTTTTTTTTGCATATTGTTATAGTGTGAACTTTCAAGAACATTTCGAGACGAACCCTGAAATTCTAAAAATTGACGTAGTTACATCTATTTTAGTGGAACAGTGCGTAAAGTTAAGGCCACAGTAACGGGTATAAAATCATGTGTGAATTTAACTTTTTTTCGTATTAAAAAGTGTTTCACTCATGAAATTAATTACACATCTATTTAGTATAAATATCAAGCTGTTAGAAATATATATATATATATTCGATGCACAAAATGGCCGACTAATCGAAACTTCTCGAAACAGCTTTTTCCAATTGGCGTGACAAATAACTACTACAATTTTCACTCGATTTACTTCAAATTTCAAAGTTATGTTCATAATTGCATTTCGCAAAGAAGTACGTACGGAATTTCTTATTAATCGAAAACTTTTCATTTTATGGGCAGTTTATGAGCAGTTATAACGAAATTTTTCACTGAAAATTCATTTCTTCAGTTCAAATACCTACAACTTTTGAATAAAATAATATTTTTTAAATTCCGTACGTACTGCTCTAAGTATTCCAATGTAGATTGACGAGTTTTTGTTTTTTGTTCTAGGTAAAAAATTGTGGATGTTAAATGCCACGCCGCGGAGCGCCTAAAAAAAAGATAACAAAAGAATATATTAGTAGTCGGCCATTTTGTACATCGAAAAAAAATATATATATTTTCTAACAGCTTGATATTCATACTAAATAGATGTGTAATTAATTTTATGAGTGAATGACTTTTTCATACGAATAAAATTGTTAAATTCGCACATGATTTTATACCCGTTACTGTGGCCTAAGGCCTTAAGGATGATTCGCGTGTTACGAAAGCGGACATCAGAGCACAAGAACACTCAAAAGAGACCCGAACTGCCCGCAAATTGCATAGATCAGGCGTGCAACACGATTTCGATTATGAGGAAGCACACTTATATGGTGCCGGAATCGCTGACTAGCGGTAATACGGCGATATTTTACAAGATCGTGTAAAATATGTACCAAAACTTTGAACGCTATTATCTCGAAACTACATATCTCGACACGGCGGGATCGATATCTTGAGTAACTTTCACACTATTGGCTTGAATTTGCAGTTAGCGTTCAAACAGTAGTCATTTTCGGTTCACGATCGCATTTTTCAATTTGATGCACCATTTGTTAATAACAATGACTTCAGCATGCCGTTTATCAAGAGAAAAATGAGGTTTTCTTTGGAGAAGCTGTCATTTTTCGAAATTTCGGATAGTGGATCGTGAAAATACATCTCCCTCCAGTCCCTACCGCGAAGAATAGCCTACAAAACAAATTACGACCTGAACAGCTTGAAGAATACTTGGCGGGTCCGGGTTGAAATTCCGTACTTTGAATGCTCCGACGGTTTAAAATTCCGAATTTTAATATTCCGCAATTCAAGATGGGGCTTGAAATGGGGATGATGAAATTCCGAACTCTGAATGATCAGAACGCTCAAAACTCCGAAAGAATTTTACACGAAAGACCAAAACTCCAAAAATCTGAGCACCGAAAAAATACTTCAGCTATGGAAGTTTTAAAAGTTTGAATATTTTTTATAAATCGACGAATTATTTCAAGATTTTTCTTTCATTACGGGGCCAGTCCACTTTGAAAATTTCAAAAAATCGAAAGCAAGCAAAACTTGAAGACACCGACGATGATGAGCAATCAGACGGGATTTTGTACGGTGCAGGAATTGCCGATTGAGTTTAGGTAAGAGTTTTTCATAGTTTTTCATAGAGTTTTTTGGGACGAGATCATAAACAACAATGTTGGTTATGATCTCGTCCCAAAAAACCCACGTTTCGATTATCTGAACTTTTGATTATCCGAGCTAATTGGGACCGAGACTAGTTCGGATAACCGAGGTTCTACTGTATAAACTTCAAACGCGTTTTTCTCGAAACAACGTTTTCAAAATCTAGCTCCATCGTATCTCTAAAACTAATGAACCGATTCTCTTGAAATTTGAACCACATATTGTAAACATGATTCGCAACAAGATGACCCTCGATGGTTTTACAATTTTGATTTTTACTCTTTTTTTGCGAAAAACTGTGAAAAAAAACGCGTTTTTAAATCCTTTTTTCGTTTTTCATCTGCCATTTTTTTTATTTTTTGATAAAACTTTATTTCCGAGGGTCATTTTGTAGCTGATGTCATACTGAATCTAATGGACTTTTTTTTGTTTCAGCAAAGCCGTTGCCGAGTTGTGATGGCGCTGCCCAGCCCACCTATTTTTGAGGCGTTACGTTAAACTATAGTTTTTGTACTTAAAAGTGAATAAAAATGGATAAAAAATGTTTCCCAATGTATTTCAAGAATATCAAGCCCAACAACTTTTATATTCATATCTTTTATAAAATCCTTTTAAAAAATCGCGAAAAGAGCGTTTTTTCGTGGCTCCGAAGTGGACTGACCCCTTACGAAGTGGATTTACTTCAATTTTGAAATTTGTCTAGACAATGTTATACGTTCTGCACGATTTATAGTTAACTGTGTAGACTTGCGCTGGCATGATCTTGACATGAGGGCCGGGTTGAAATTCCGAACTTTGAATGCGCCGACGGTTTAAAATTCCTAATTTTATTGTTCCGAAATTACAAGATTCGTCAAGACTGTGCCCGCGAAAGTCTCCACAGTTGACTGTAAATAATACAGAGCGTATAACATTGTCTGGACAAATTTCAAAATCGAAGTAAAATCACTTCACAATGAAAAAAAAATCTTGAAATAATTCGTCGATTTATTGAAAATTTGAAAACTTCAAAACTTTTTTCAGATTTTCAGAGTTTTGGTCTTTGGTGTAAAATTTTTTCGGAGTTTTGATCTTTCGGGGTAGTATTCTTTCGGAGTTTTGAGCGCTCTGATCATCCAAAGTTCGGAATTCTAACCCGGCCCCATCTTGGCTGCTGCCAAAGAAAAATCGTCGTCGTGGCGCGATTTTGGGATTTTTACTTTCTCAAAAGGATCGAGCTACGGGCTATGAGAGTCACCTGACAAACTAAAATATGCCCGGATTTATTGTTTAAGATCCGTCAAACGGGCGCAATCGTGGATACTGATGAAATGCTGCCTCTTGCGGTCCAGCGCGCCAAACCACTACGACTCAACGAAACGTCTTGTAAAAATGTGCATAAGCATAAAAAACATTAATAAATATGTACGAAAAGGACTTTCCAACAGGTCTTGCTGTTTTGGTATAAAAAATTCATGAAAATTCATTAAAGAAATCCCGATAAAGCGGATCTCCCCCCTGAAGAGAAAAAGTTCACTCTATTACCGTCGGAGTTGATATTGTGTATCAGATATAAGTTGAACTGCAAATCCACCGAATTCGAATCCATGTGCAAACCACTCCGCGTTTGCAATCTCGACCTGGCGAATGCTCGGCTGTAAAAGTCCTGAAAAAGCAGAAGTTTCGAGCCAAATTCGATAAATATACATATGTGTACGTAATACACTATCGGCGAAAAGTTTCCGGACAAAAGTTTAAAAGAGAGCCGGAACGGTTTTCTATGCCATTTCGCCGATAGTTGACCTACGCCAATTTAATAAACGGAATTTTAAAGACGAGGGATTTGCCTTTTTTTTTAATTTACGATTTTTTTTTACAATGAGCACCCGGCTTTGAAACCGACCATTTTTCGTCGTTTTTTTGTTCCTTTCTGAGTGGAACCCGTTTGCAGTAAAAAAAATTTTTACGCATTTCTTCGACCAAAATCATGAAGGGGGAAGCCTAACCTTCAATTTCCGTTTTTTTTTAAATTTCCTACGATTTTTTTTCCAACAATATTTCGTTTTTTTGTGAAAAAATAGATAATTCGAAAATTGCTCTGGAGTACGAAAACAATGAGATTTATAACAAAACCTCGAGACAGCAAAAAAAGTTGCATTGCTTCTTGTGAGTTCACGAAAATTTTTCGATTTTTTTTTCATCTATTTCCGGTAAAAGCTCGATTGATCTGAATACTATAACAATAATAGAATTAAATTTTTTACTTACATATTAAACTTTGGTCTCGTCGAAGAAACCTCCTCTCGCCGACAGCACGCTTTCACCACACGTGGCATCCTCTCCACAAGTAGTCACTCATTCATCCGCCGAAAATCTATGGGATTTCCTACAAAAATCTTGGAAAGAAACACCCCGAGAGATTTTCCAAAAACGTGGTGAAGAGCGTGCTGTCGGCGAGACGAGGTTTCTTCGACGAGAAATGTAAAATGTTTTACTTACATATTAAATTTGAAAGCTTCATATGTAAGTAAAACATTTTATTATATTATTGTTATGGTATTCAGATCAATCAAGCTTTGACCGGAAATAAATGAAAAAAAAATCTAAAAAAATTCTCGTAAACTCACAAGAAGCAATGCAACTTTTTTGCTATCTTGAGGTTTTGTTGTAAATCTCATCGTTTTCGCACTCCGGAGCAATTTTCAAATGATCTATTTTTTCACAAAAAGCGAAATATTGTTGGGAAAAAATCCTAGAATTTTTTTAAACCAAATTAATGCTTAGGCTTCCCCCTTTATGGTTTTGGTCGAAAAAATGCGTAATTTTTGTTTTACTACATACGGGGTCCACTCAAAAAGGAACAAAAAACGACAGAAAATAGTCGTTTTCAAAACCGGATGCTAATTGTAAAAAAAATCGTAATAATTTTTTTTTAAAGCCAAAATGAAAGTGAATTCCTCCTCTTTAAAATGTACACGTGTAGAATAAAATATTTGCCTTCATCATTTCCAATGTAGTGGGCATAAAGTCGGAAATGTCTGCCTTGTTGTGGAGGAACAAAATATGTGGATAGTATTCCACGTAATCTTGGTCCATATTCGTGGTCGACGAGGGCTTCAACATTTCGGCAGTTTGGAGAAATCTGCAGATGTCATGGCCATTGTCAGATGATTTGTTGGTAAAAGTTAAATCAAGGGAACCTTCTCATACAAAAATGTTCCGAAAATCACTTATTTCTATTCACATTTTCATTTTTCATTTCAAGCGTTTTGTGTCCAAATTTAAAGTCGACATTCCGGATAGTTTAGAGATAACAGGCAGGTGGACCCGTGCGCGAACCTTTTTCGAAATAGTCAATACGATAATTGTAAATCGACAAAAGCTCAATCAGTTTTACAAAAACCACTTTGCGCGATTGCAATATACGAATCGAACCGAAGGACCTCTTCTCCTGTATATGGCTTGAATTTTGAGAAAACATTCCGAAAAAAAAACGAACATGCGTTGGCCGTTTTTATGGGAGGGCACCCTTAAGGGATTGAATGTATTATATTAAACTGACTGGACATTTGTCATAGGAGAAAAAATGATCTTCTTTTACCTCACCAAATTGGGATCGACAAACCAATCCTGCACGAATATGATAACGTGGCAGACGGAGAAGAGAAAGGCGGCAAATTGCAACGACTGAACCTCCAAATTGCTCTCGATGTTCGAAAAGTCGGTCGTACTTTTTTTCTGGTCATAAGACGCCGAATGATCGATAACAGATGCCGAGAGTATCGGTTGAGTATCGAGATATATTACTCTGTTTTTGGTCACGTAAAAATCTATTCCGCTCGTGCAATTGGCCCCGCTCTCGTGATGCGATAGTCCCTGAGCCGGGAAAATGTTGGACCTGAGTAAATCCGTAAAGTTAGACGAAGCGTACGAAATTTCTCGTAACGCGTGTGCCATTTCGTTCTAACGAAAGGCAAAACGACAAACCCGTAATTTGACGTCAAGAGCGAGAGGATCGTCGATTTTCCCACGCCTTGGGGACCCAGGCATCCAATGACGAGAAAGTCTTGCTGGTCGTAGAGATAATCCAACGGGCTTTCGCATAACTGCATATTCTCGTCCATGAACTTTATGCAGTTCGTCATCTCGACGCAATTCGCGATCAATTTTCGCGCTGCAATCCAAATGAGAATATTCAGCGATAAGTCGTCGGAAATGTTTATTCGTCGCTGCGTCCGCAATTAAGGGGTTAGGCCACAGTAACGGGTGTAAAATCATGTGCGAATGTAACCATTTTTATCGTATGGAAAAGTGATTATCTCATAAAATTAATTACACATCTATTTCATATGAATATCAAGCTGTTAGAAAATATATTTTTTTCGATGTACAAAATGGCCGACTACTTGAAACTTCTCGAAACAGCTTTTTTCCAATTGGCGTGACAATAACTTCAACAATTTTCACTCGACTTATTTCAAATTTAAAATTTATGTTCCTAATTGCATTGCCTAATGAACGAATTGATTTGAAATTGGGTACACTTAGTCAATGTAATAGCAGTTTAGGCTTGACCGACGTTTTTCCTAACCATTTTTTTCATTAGTTTATGTCATTTTTCCTCAGGTAATCGGAAAAAAATTCATAGATCTTTTTTTGATGATTTTCTATTTTTTTACGATTAAAAAAAAACTCGTTGAAGTTTTAGCCAATATTATAGATTTTAAGAAAAAAAAAAATTTTTGTTCAGTCAACCGGGTGGCGAAAATCAAGTACACTGTCCAACCCCTGATGTTGGAAGGTCTTTCACAATATTGTTTAATTATTCATATTTTTCTATTACTTCTTATTAATATTAATCTGTCTTTTACTTCTGATTAATAAATATTAATGTGTAGTTCTTTAATTATTATTTTTCATTGAAATTTTGTGCACAACTTTGTTAATGTACATACAAATAAACGTCGACACAATTTTTCAATCATCTCACTTATTCCTTTAAAATTAAATTTTTTAAATGACCTTTTTTCTCGGTTGGTCATAGTAGACTACCCCCTTACTGGGTAACACTAGTACGAATATTCGGAAAACAAAATGTCTTTTTTGCCTTTCAAACGTACTTCAGGATTTTGGAGGTGCAATTTTTCGAATACCAAGCTGTTGCTATTTTAACTATTAAACTTTCATTGTCAAATTCGAAATCATGAAATGCAAAACTTTAGAAGATTTTTTTCCAAAATTATTTGCAAATTAGCTTGAAGCATAACTTGAAGTGATTATATACGAATTACTTCAAATTTTCAGTGTCTTCCAAACGGAATTCCCCACAAAAAGGCCTAGGGATTTTTTGATGTGTTAAAAACTGCTCTCATCAACTATGTAGCACGATTTTTTCTCCCTTACGTGCAACTTTTTCAAAAAGGCTTCCCATTTTAATGGAAAATAATAGTTTTTCAATCCCCACATGCTTCCCTAGCTATTGTTCTGCAGATGCAAGCCCCGGAGCGCCTTCCGCAAAAAGCCAACTCAAAATGCTCCAGTGGCATCTCCTTTTAGGGACGAAACAAAAAAAAGTTTCACATCCCTTAAGACATGTACAGTAAAATGCTTCAAATATATTTACAATTGTACAGGGGAAACTGGTAAAAATGGCCCTCGGAGTGGCAAGAAACACGCCAAACTACCTGTGGAAGCTTGAAGCAGGCCGGAGGAGCGTGAAGATCGAAGCAAGGAAAAGGGCAGGGAGTTATATAACTCAAATCCTGAAAATGGAAGAGGGGAGATGGCCGAAGATATGCTTGAGAGAAGAAATCAGAAATATTCTGAACAGACACCCATCAAGATGGGGAAAAGAATTCAAGAAGGCGATGGAAGACGTAGGAGACGGGAGAGTGGTCAATCTGGTGTGGTCGAATCCAGGAAGCTGGGAAAGGATCGAGAGTTGCTTGATAGAGGGGGTAGGCAGGAAAACGGAACAGGACATGCAGGAAGACTGGGTCAAGGCGGACAGGTCGTCCTTTTGCGCCTGGTACAAGGAAATTAAGGTGGGATGCGAGAGAGAGAAATATTGGGACAAAAAAGGGCTGGCGGGGGAATCGAAGGAACAATGGGCAAGACTGAGGTGCGGAAATGTGGGGAAAGGTGGGAAAAAAGGTTTCAGTAGCTGGGCCTGTGGAATATGCCGGAAGAAGGATGAGAGCCTGGAGCATATCTGGACGTGCGAGATAGCGAGAGGGGAGATAAAGGAAAAATGGGTGAGGGCAGTGGATGCCTGGAGAGGAGGGAGGGAAGGCGAGGTGTTAGAGTGCTGGACAAAAGACACGCTAAGAGGAGAACCGGTGCCGGTAATTTCCGAGTATTTAAGGGCGTTCGCGAAGTTGAAAAGGGCGAGAACCGAGGACGATCAAGAGGGGGAGGATTAAAAAGCACAAACGGCATACGGTGCTTAGGGTGAAATATTGTAATGTTAAGCATAATTTATAACTTTAATTTTAATTTATTAGCTTATAGGTTAGAAATAAGGATGGAAAGAAGGAGGGTTTTGTAAAAAGCGAAAGCTGTACAGATGGAATAAAACTACTACTACTACTACTATATTTACAATTGACTTTCGTTGGAAACAAAAAATTCGTAATGTATCACTTTTTCTTTCAGGCTTCCAAACTTGCTCTTCGAGTCTTTAATTTGTCCTTGCAATGCGATACTTCTACATGTTCTGTGATTCTTTTTGTGCACCCATTACTCGTACTTCTACTCTGGCCTTGCACGTTTCTTATCTCGGTAAGTATTTGCGCAATACCATAAACCCAACCGACCTCATTATGTTTTAACACGTGCAGTAGCTATATTTGGTACTTCCAAATAATTGAGTACAGCATTTATTTGGTATACTTTTCCTGTCAATGAATAATAGCATAATAATTAACTTTAACATGTTTGGGAGCACGGAACGATAATTTGGATCGATCGGCTCAATTTTCATCAGCAATGGGCCCTGAGTATCTTGAATATGTTATGGAATTCTCTTGAATACGTACGCTCGAGACTCTTGAACAGAGGGGTGGCTTGCGAGTCGGATTCTTTTCTGAAAATTTGGGGAAGAATACTGTAAAATTGCGACGCACAACGCGACGAGCATAAGTCTAGAAGATGCGGTACTTGGTTCCGTTGCGCTGGCTGGGCGACACGGCGCGGCTTTCGCCTTCTCTAGTTTTTAGAATGAATGTTGGTCTTTCCGCCACTTTGATGGACATTCTTCCGTCGTTCTCCTTCGCGTCGGAGTCTTTTGAGCTCGAGGAGGCTGCTTTTCGTGAACTCATCTCGAATTATGCGGATTACTCTTGCCCTCACCTATGTATTAAACTGTCTGTCGATTGACAGAAACGATTATAATTGTTGCTGATGGCCAATGACGTTTATTACTTGGAGTTTTGTTTCTCACTTGCGATCACTTATGAAATCGTACTCTGAACCGAAAATGAGTATTGTTTGAATAATTTTTGCGATTTTCGCTTCTCGTGGCTCAATTTGAAAAGACAATATTTGTTATATCAGGAGTTTGTTGAGGTTATGAAAACATGAACGTGACAAAAGGTTGCTGCACACCGGAAAACGCACATGGGCATTGTGAGTCCAGCGGAAATATGAAACAATTTGGAGAATCTTTAAGATTCTGTCAAGGAAGGTCTATGAAACGCGAAATGAGGAACAAGGAAGCCTTGTTCCTCAAGGAAGGACTATGAATACGGGTATTAGGCCACTCTAGGGGCCGAAAAAATAGGCTTTTTGGGGATTTTTTTCCGAAAAACTACAAAATAAATCCAGATTACAAAAAAGGGTGTATACTATACGTATAAGTGACTATAAAATAATTTTTTTGAAGCGATTATTTTCTAAATGGCGGCTGTGTAGCCTTTATCTCAAAACTGCATTTTTCGAGTTGGCCGGAATCATAACAGACAATTTTCAACCAATTCACTTGAATTGTTGAATATATCTTGAAAAATACATTGTCTATGGAAGTACGTAGGATTTTTTTTTTATATTGCAAGTTCATTTGTTATTAACAATTATCTGACGATTTTTTAGGCAAATTTTTGGAATGTGAAAAATATCGTCACATAATTGTCGTAATAATGATGATTGTAGTTGTATGCCCCCCTTACGGGGTGGCAACTATTTAGAACCTTCAAAGTTACTTTCATATGGCTAGAATCCGAAAAACTTCAAGACTTAGGCCAAAACTCAAAACTCCCGGAGATAGAGCCAATGTCCGAGACTCCCGTCCATTCACTCCGAGAGCCAAGCGCACCCAGGTAGCAATTTTCAAAAAGTTGTCCAAAAGTCGGCTAAAAGGGTGTCAAATGTCCGCCCGGAAGTTATCTTAAAGTCAACAGCCATCCAAAAAGATAACTGTTGGACACATGATAACTTATAGGTAACTTCCAAGCGGACTTTTGGTACCCATTTGGACAACTAATAGACAACTATTTTGAAATTGCTACCTGGGCAGGTATACGAACTAAAGAGCAGCGGAACCCTTTTATTCAAAATTTCTGTAGGCAATGTTTTTATAAGTATACTAGGGTATAATCGGATGTTTTTGGTAAATATAGTACAAGGGTGCATACGTGTAAGTGGTATTTGTGAGCAGCTGTCCAGCGAGAGACAAAATTAACATATTTTTCAGTTCTCTTTCGTCTTTCGTGGTGTACGGATATATCTATTGAAAAATAAATAATGTCGCACGTTAGAAAAGGAAAAAGAGGTGAACCATCTCGTGCCTATGCAGCTAAAGAGCGTCAATTCCAAGGCAATCAATTTGTTGAGAAAAGTGGTGAAGATAAAATTGAAGAAGAACATGCTGGTTCAAGTGCTAGTACTAAGAAAATTCAAAGGAAAACCGGCGACGAAGTTTCGTACAATCCTCTCATTGCTTATCGTATCATAGAATTTTTTACAGTTTTCACCGCTTTATCCGAGATTCTCGTCTGCTACAAGTGTAAAAACCCTGTTAAATTTGAGCAAACTGAATTTTGTGGTTTTGGTTTCAAGATTATTGTTGTGTGTCGCTGTGGCCGTTCAACAATTAATTCTGGTCCTTTTGATGGCACTGGATACGAAATCAACCGAAGAATAGTGTTAGTTATGCGTCTTCTAGGCATTGCCCGAAAAGGGATAAATTTGTTTGCCAATCTTATGGATATCTGCGATGGTCTGCTGAGTCAGCAAGCTTATGATAACATCGTGGTGCATCTTTATTCGGCTACGAAAGCTGTATTTGATTTCTGTTGTGAGAAGGCCGTAAATGAAGAGAAAAAAGAAAATGAAAAACATGAAAGAAGACTATTAAATTTTAAGGTTTCTGGAGATGGGTCGTGGAAAAAGCGAGGTTTTAAATCTTTGTTCGGCGTCACTACACTCATTGCTTACTATACCGGAAAAGTCATTGATCTGGTAGTGAAAAGCAGCTACTGTCAGGAATGTAATATGTGGAAAAACAGACAAAACACGGAGGAATATTATAAATGGCTAACAGAACATGAAGAAAAGTGCTCCGAAAATCACGAACGTTCGGCTGGAAAAATGGAGGTCTCTGCTATAACCGAAATGTTTTCGCGATCGGAAGAAGAGTACGGAGTCAAATACGGAAATTACATTGTAGACGGCGACTCCAAGACATTCAAGGCCATCCTAGATCTCAATCCATACGGTGATGATTTTACAGTCGTAAAAAGTGAATGCGTAGGAGGCAACACGCAGAACGCCAATGAAAGTTTCAACGCGACTATCTGGCGTTTGGCTCCTAAACACCTTCATTGCGGCTTCAAAATAGTTCAAATTGCGGCTTATTTAGCAGCAATTATATTCAACGAAGGTTATTCTCAGATCTTAAAAGTTATGCAAGAACTGGATCTGCAAATCGGCAAACAAGCTATGGATTACGCTAGCAAAGTCGATGAGCGTCGGATCGTACGGCAACACAGGCCTTTCATCGACGAGAAAGGCTCGGAAGGCGCGAAAAGAGGAGAGGCTGGAGCAAAGTGCCTTTTTTGAAGAAACTGAAGGCCTGCTGTATGGAGCTGGCATAGCAGATTAGTCCGTAAGTGGCTTTATCAAACACTTTTCCGTTACCAAAACTTTGAACGCGTTTTTCTCGAAACTTTTTTTTCACTTTTTTGCGGTGCCAACGATTGCTCAGAGACTATTCAACCGATCTGGCCAAAATTTGGCACACGTTTTCATAACATATAAGACCACTTGGTAAACCTAAAAATATTAGAAATTTCTAAAAATTAACGATTTTTTTTATCAGCGAAGAATTTTTTTTTTAAATATCGACTTTTTTATTTTATATCTGCTATTTCTATAATTCTTAACTTATTATAAAAAATTTAGGTTTACCGAGTGACTACAGGCATATGCTGACCGCATCCTTTTGCATTTCTGTTTCAGATCATTTTTCACGGCGCTACACTTGGCACCGTAAAAAAAAATGCCTCCGCGACCGTGTGGGTTCATCACGGTCGCAGTGATGAACCCACACGGGTTCATCACTGCGATATGTCTCCGTCAATTTTCAATATTTTTTTATTACTAAAAATGGAAAATACTCATTAAAATAGGTATAATAAACTGTAAAAATTTCAAAAAGATCCATCCATTTCTTCCCCTTGAAAAAAATTCCGAAAAACTGCTCAATTTCGAGGTTCTAAATGGTTGTCCCCCCTTAAGGCGAAATAGAAGCTGTACCACTGTACGTGACATATGAGTATGAAAGAGATGTCTGAATTTTTCGAACAGCCATTTTTCAGAGCTAAATAATATGTAGGGCGTAAAAAATCGTCAATCTCTGCGCCAGTAAATTCTACAGAGCGTGATGACTTGGGTTTTAGGAGTATTTTACCTGGGTTAGGTGAGAAATAGGGGAAAACATTTGTAGGAGATTTTTTAGGAGAATTCGGAAGCGTGAGGGTATTTTTCGGGGATTATACATTTGCGAGGTTTTTCCCCCAAAACAAGTAAAAAACCAGCCACAAGTACACAAATTCCGAGTGAATGCAAACCAACAAGTAAGGCCAAACGAAGGAAAACAATCATTCAAACTCAACCGATACAAGTTGCGAAACAAAATGTCGGTCGCAATGGTCGAGGCTATGCACGTTCGACTCACGCTCAGCGTTGATTGTTGTGACTTGAAGCCGATAGCTCGTATGTTGAAGCGTTTCAGCTCTGAGAATATTTATAATAATATTAATGATAGAGATGTTGGAACCCTCGATATATTATATTTCCTGACAATTAGGGCCCAAATTGAGCTATTCATGCATCAGTGAATTCTTCATTGCAATACGTATCAATCCGATGGGAAATCCACTCTGTGCTCATTCTGTTCGTTATCATTTTCGCTTTAAAATGCCGCTTCGTTCATCGTGCTGCGGGTATCTTTCGATTTTTGGCAGAATTTCAAAGAGGGACCATCGATTTTAGCAAATTTTTCCACACTTTTTCAATAAAAATTGAGGGTTTCGGGGGAATTAATAGTAAATATGTATTCAGGGGGCAAAAATACGTAAAATGGACTTGGAATGGACCATCGTCAATAAGTAAAAGTTACACTATAGAATAGTTCAAAGTATGTACTCGGCTAATAAGTGAAAATTGTAATAATAAACAAATATATAGACAAACATAAAAGCAGGGATTCTTGTAATATGAAAACTCAAAAAGAAATAAATCCCCTTCAAGGCTCAACGGCAGATTACCATCCCAGGTAGCAATTTCAAAATAGTTGTCTATTAGTTGTCCAAATGGGTACCCTTGGTCCGCTTGGAAGTTACCTATAGGCCTCCGAAGTAACTCTTGTGGCGCACCCTTGCGGCGAGTTTTGGCAAAACTTGGATTGGCTTTCGTCTGCTAGTGCAGTATGCCGGTCGCCATTTAAATCAGGTGTCCAATCGATGATGCTTGCTCAAGCCTAGCTCTTTCGTGTTTGTGCCGGTTTGACTTAACCGCCATGCGCCAATCCAAGTTTTGCCACCGGCAGCCGTTACGGGGCGCCACCACGAAAGTTACTTCGGAGGCCTATACGTTATCATGTGTCCAACAGTTATCTTTTTGGATGGTTGTTGACTTTAAGATAACTTCCGGGCGGACACTTGACACCCTTTTAGCCGACTTTTGGACAACTTTTTGAAAATTGCTACCTGGGATACCACGATAAATGTTTTTAACGACCGTACGTTTCACCTAACTACAACAATTATCTCCATTTAAAAAAGTATTCATCTTCATCTATAATTCGCACAGATCGCTGCAATTAAGTTTCAAAACAAAATACTCAATACACAAGTAGGAAATGCATTTTAAATAACAGCTATTTGACGACATTTGTTCGATCGCGAAAATTATCCTTCATTTACAGCACTGTTCAGGCCAGTGGCTCGGTGGGGGCTATTTGGGAGATTTGTAGGGGGAACCAGCGATGGTCTAGGGGGAAGCCGCCAGAACCATCTGGCAACACTGTGCTGTACTACATGACACGAGTGTGAGAGAGATGGCAGAATGTTCCGAACAGATTTTTCACAGATAAATAATATTAAGGGCAAAAGAAAATCGTCAAGCTCTGCAGCAGTGAACTCTACAGAGCCTGAAGCTTTGTTCTTGCCAAAAATCTTCACCACGCATGAGGAAACTGTTCGATAATTTGTGAGGTTATGTTACCCTCGTACATGCTCTTACGATAGGTACGCGAACGTATTTGAGTCAGATCGTTGCATCATCGGTTTTTACATTCTACAGATAATGCACACAGGCTTATGCGTTTAAAAATCCGGAAACAATGTTATCAGTGAAAAACGCGGTAACTAACAAATAATTTCCAAACTACAAAGGTGATCGCAAAATGACTAACGAACAAGCTATATATTCTATACATTATGTTCACGAATATATTTTGCAGATTATGTTCACACGTAAAATCGTTTTCCCAGTCGATTAATGGGAGTAGAAAACGGTCACTGTCCCAATATTTTACATTGCAAATCGTAAAATCAAGTGATTTTATGCACATGTAAAATTATACTTCACATAGTAGGATCTTTTAGCATTGGAATAGGGATATTCGAACAGTTTCACAGTAAAACTGTCTTTCGACGCTGTCAAATGCTATGTCTTGTGAGGAACTAAGACAGGTGAAAAAGTATCAGACAGCCGTAATCTCTCCATCCCTTATCTGAGATAAAAAACGATTTATGCATCCACGGCTAAAACTTTACTAATTATACGTAAATACCAATAGCACGACAAATAAAGTATATGAATATTATATTCTTCCCCCAAGTGGCTACATCTACCTGAAATTCCGAAAAATTAGCAAAATTCCGATTTTTTTTCTGCAAACGGTTGGTGAAAAAAACCATTTTTTCAACCCAAATGTGCATATATTAAGAGCCTTTGAAAAAAGTCACCAAGAGATACAGAAAAACAACAGAAAAATAGCCACTGGCCGATGATGAAATTTCTTTCTTGACGTTTGGCGGTGGTCGCTCCAGATTAAACGGTTGCGGAAAACCCAAACGAGTTATTCAAATTAACAGTAAATAAGAATTAACAATCGTCGATTTTTAAAACCATTTCCTTTAGCACCGTGGCGACAACTTGATACTTAAGTATACAAAATCTATGAAGTCATTTTTACGTAACTATTAAAAAATGAAGATCGATTTAAAAAAACGTGAGATCATAATCGACTTTTGAATGATTCTCATTATATCTCCCGTAAATTTGAAAACAATCCATCAAGTGGTTCTAGAGATATCATGTCCACCGACTTCGAAAGTTGCGTTTCGAGAAAAACGCGTTTAAAGTTTGAAGTATACAAGCTGTCTCATTCAATTTTAGGAATATTTCAATGAAATTCTCAGAGAATCTAGCTACAAGGTGATACTATCAAATCGAAATATTTTTGGAAACTGCAATTTTCTGACCGGCCTAGGTACTTAAACTAGGTAAAAAAACTTCATTGCCAAAATCACGAGGCTTTATTTTTGCTCTCGGCCGTTAGGTACAACTGTCGACAGACTTGAGTAATGGCTATATCGGAGACAGGAGGAATGCCGCCGGGTACTCGCTGCGTTACTTCCAATGAATATTGATCCCGAATGGTCCTAATATCGTCAAGATCAGGAGTCATGAGCAGATTTATAGCCGGATAAATTACCAATACGAAGATGGCCCCAGCGCTCAGTGCCCATATGGGCATAGCGACAGCCCAGTACTTCAGAGGCCAATAAGTAAGGCCGAGCTTGGAGTGCAAGAATTCATCCGGCACTACCGCCCACGCCAGGTATAAAATGAACAGCATGTTCGAACCGATGTACAGCGCGTAACCGTACACGGATCTGGGTCTGTACGGGGCCGGAGTATGCTCGGACATGTTGATGGCGACGTCAAGAGCGTCGAAAAACCAGAACTTGCCGCACAACTTTCAATAATGAGTGTAGGTGGGCGCCGGCGGTCCAAATTTTTCAATCGTTTTCGCAACCAGTACGAGGCTGTCGAAGAACGACGTCAGAGCGACGCGAAGTTTGCGGGCTTCCCGACTGGATAATCTCCTGTAACAAATAGTTCTTGAACCCTCAGAAACTGGCAGGAGTGCCGAAAGCTTCGTAGCTTTCGATGTAACGTTACGAGATTTTTGTCTTGTTTACACTGTCAGTAGATACTCCTTCACCTCGACGAGTTTCGAAACGCCGCTTCTTTTGGGTTCACTGTCGACCTTTAATACTTGATACGCTACTTCCGCTTCCCTCGGTGTTGGAAAAGGAACAGACACATTTCTGTGCTACGGATAAGGTTATGTAGGTCGTCTTTCACGAAACTCTCGACACACGCATACGCGATAAAGGAAAAACGCCAAGAAAAAAAGGATACACGCTCAATTCGTCCATCGTAACAATGAGTTACCCGCTAAACGCATGCCATTGTTTGTTTTTGACGAATTCAACGGAGCACCGTGCGAACGGAAAACCTCGCGCTCGTCTGGCCGACTTCACGGCAGTGAGCGCTGAGCGCACTCTCGTCGCAGCGCCACGCGTACCGTGGCGAAATCGGGAACTAGCGCACACAATCGCCTGCCTACATACGCCGCGCACGATGTTTACCGTGTTTCTTTGAAAGAAAACTAGCAAAGAAAAGAAACAACACGAAACAGTGAGACTCTTCTGGCAAAATGGGACGCAGAAAGAGTAAACGGAAGCCCCCGAGTAAAAAAAAGGCTATTATGCCTCTCGATACACAATTCAATTGTCCATTTTGCAATCACGAGAAATCCTGCGAGGTTAATATGTACGTATGAAAATGACGCTGCCGGTAAACACGGTATTCCGAGACTAGCCGACTTTCTGTGAGACTTTCGCGGGGCGACTCGGCCAGAATGATCGTTCACTTTATTTCAGGGATAAATCGAGGAATACGGCGAGGATAACCTGCCGCGTGTGCATGGAAGATTTTCAGACAACTATAAATTTGTTGTCGGAACCTCTGGACGTATACAACGATTGGATAGACGCATGCGAAACTGCCAATTGACGACGGCCGTTCATTTTTCTCTCCAAGGGGCACTCGTAATGTTGCCAAAGTGTCGCAGGCTGATTCGCTTTTTTTTTTTGTTAA
This sequence comes from Ophion obscuratus, assembly GCA_964007375.1. NCBI lineage: Eukaryota > Metazoa > Arthropoda > Insecta > Hymenoptera > Ichneumonidae > Ophion > Ophion obscuratus. Next base: position 14,674,533 of record OZ023313.1, read on the forward strand.
CACCAGTGGAATCAATAGCGTAGCGTCATTTGCGAATACGCGATTTGGCGGGAAGTCTCATATTGGATTGCAAAACAGACAGACACGTATTTTGTTCAACTTTCGCAGTGACTTTCAGTTGGCAAATTCTGTAAGACCGTATATCGACAGATCATGGACTCCGACGACTCGTAGAGTAAATATCAATTGCAGGAACACAGCGCACTGATGTTTCCGGATTACACATATCGAGAGGCATGATGGTTTTTCGTTATTCGTAATGAACGATGCTTCCAATGGGTTTTCCATTGTCTCTTTGGGTGTAAACATCTACGATATTTTGTCAAGCATGCAGGAACTTTTCGTTAATCGCAATTACATTAATTGTTCAGACATGTAGTCCATGTCTCGTTTTTTCCATGATAATCGGGAGCATTCTCTGTCCACACGCCCTGTAAAAACAACTTAATTTTTTAATTGAGAGGAATCTCAGTCTCTATAAGAATCTGATGTATCGACGATAAGAATGGTAATTGTAGTAAATATATTCAGATGAATGTTTACTTTCCTAAATCGAAAAATCGAACATCTCAAGTGTACACCGTATAAATTCGTAAAGAGCGTTGAAAAAGTTCGCGCGTGACTTCCGCAAAGGAGAAAGTGAAAGGCGCCGATGGCGAAATTGTGAAACAAAAAACAAAAAAAGAAAAAAAAACGGACAATAAAGGCACGAGTTTTGTTTGCCCGGTACAAAAGATCGTGTTTCCTCTTCTTTCTCCAATTGAATTCCGTCATCTCCGTGAAATTAGTCCTGCGTAATGTCGTCTACCCCGAAAGCCAAAAAAAAAAAAGAATTCCGGCATTACCAACGGAAGTACGTAGGAATTACAAAATGGCGTTTGCCTATCGAGTGGTGGGGTACAGTCAGGGTGAAAAGTTCGCGCGGAGCAGGAGTCGAGAGAGCGAGAGGGAGATAGAAAAATGCCGCGATAAGCCAGCTTAGGACGACGCGTGCAAAAGTTTCACGAGAACATTTTGCCCCGAAGATCCGCGCGAGTTTCGTGGAAAGAAAAACAAGTGCAAAAAAAAATCAACAATTCGGTTTTCGATAAGAGAGTCGCGGGAGAATAATACCCTCGTAATTTCGACGAGTGATACTCGGCAACCGAGTTGGCCAGTTATTTCATTGGTAATTTTTGGTAACATAGTAACCACGGGGGAATACGGCGAGCGATTGCCGCGGACCCGAGAGAACAACGACGCTATGGCGTCCATCGAGTGTGTGTGTGTGTCATTATTTTTTATTTCACCCAATTAAAAACGACTAATTAAGATCACTGGAAACGTCGGACGGTTGTACACGCTGAGATTAATGAACGACGAGGCGATCGCACGATATTTCGGCCCGAAAGGTACGTCGTCAATTGCCGTAAATCCTCGCGTGTATATAGATATAAAGGATAAGGGGGAAAACAACAAAAAAAGAAAACCGTTCATCCGTAAACACAAACATTCGTGTGTGTCTCTCCTCGCACATCCTTTCTCCTTTTGACAGCTCCCACCCTTTGATTTCCTGTCTGTCTCGAGAGACGCGATAAACCGCAAAATTGAGCAACCTACGGTTCGATCGTATCTTTTCCTCGTATCCGACGATGTCACGTCGTCGGATAAAATTCCCACGGAAAAAGACGCAAGAATTTCTCATAAATCTCGTATATTCCGTATATATTGTCTCTGTGCATCCCGTATGCATCTACTCGTTCTTCTCTTCCGTGTCTTGGTAACTCGCAGTTGGTGCGTGTTTGCTCGCGAAACGTAGCGATCGCCGAACCTCTCAGGCTCAAATGACGGGCTCGTCCTGGAACCGGAATGATTTTACGATTCGTTCGTCTTTCATAAGCTCGAACGGTCAATGGTTGCCGGCGTGCGTAAGGGACACTCTTTGCCTACTTGAAAATTGGTGCACAAACGCCGAAAGCTTTTCGTCCGGGCTAACGAGTAATCTCTGTATCGCTACCTGCTAGTCGAGTCAATGAACTTTGCAAAGTTAGCTCGTCTCTGCTCTCAGACGAAGATGTTTTTCACAATTTCTCGAGGCCTGAGGATGGTAAAAAAGTTTTCACTGTACAAGACATTCGCATGATAAATTCCACTACTACAAGTTGAAACGCAAGAACCTGCACATTTGATTGAAAACTGATGTAGAGTATATTTTGGAGGATTTGGAATATCTATATAATGACGTTTTACAATATCCAATGATGTCTTGCAGCACGAGAATTAAGAGACTAGAGTTTGTTTACATTGGAGTTTGTTTGGGCTTGTGCAGAGTTTGGATGATAAGCGCGACATTGAAGTTTCCATCGTTAGGATGCAACGATCTTTTTTTCCTTATTTTTTATTTTTATCATTATCTAAAGCCTTATTTCCTCGCAAATTGAGGTCGTAGATTTCTAATAAGAATATGTAGAAACGTTTGAGCGATTTTCACAGCCTAAATCGATGAAAAAAATGTTTAGTTATCAAAGAGAATTAATTTTCATTGTGTTCAACGTCATAATCATATACTCTTGGCTATTGCTTGTTAGAATCAGTGCTGGATTAGAATGCAAAGATAGCTTGGTTTTTATCGAAAGCACGTGTATATAAATTAATATGCTGAGCTTTCCTCATTGGAGCAATATAGTCACACGAATTCAGCGGTCTCCCGACCCGACTCCTCACTTTCTCCTGCCCTTTTTTCCACATGGATGGACGGCGGATCGAAATACCGCGCCAATTTTGGGGGACACTTGAGTTAACGATATAAGTAGGCCTTCCTCTTTGAGCGAAGGCACTCGGTACAATTCACTGGCAATCTCGGGTTAAAGATAAAGTATAACGAACGAAATAACGTTGTAGCTAAATTTCTGCTGGGTCTGGTCATTAAAATTCCGATGTTATTCTTATCTATATAATAGAAAATGGCTCGGTGAAGAATGGCTACAACGTTGTCGTGGCACGAGTTAAACACGGCTCGATATTTTCAAAGCTATTAGTCGTCTCAACAAGGGCACTTATTCCTGTATTAAAACGGATCTATTGTTCGCAGGCATGTCTTTCGCTTGGACCGAAGATCGTTCCTATAAAGAAACAACAATGTGAGTTTTGGGATTCGGGTCGAAGCAAAGAAAAGAAAGAGAAAGCGGACAAGATTCTGCAAGTTTGTTAGAAAATTGGAGCGTGTGTTTTATTTGCGAATTAAAGCTTTAGCGTTACGGATTGTCGATAGATGTAACCGAACTGGCGTACGCTGAATGGCCGTTCGCGAAACATGTCAAACAGTTTAGATAGCTTCTTAACACGAATTGGCGACGTCACCATTGAACGTGTAACAACGCGCCGTAGTCCTCGATCGGGTGATCGGAGAGTCGGCCAAATCGAAACACGAAATAATACGACGATCAACGATTTAGGCTCGCAAACAGCCAACGATGATAGCTCGGATTTGTCGAGCGTCGATTCGGCGGACGGCGAGCGTGAGAAGAAAATCCCGTCTGTTCAACCGGATGATATTGAAGCGGTGCACTCAGAGGGATCAGGCGACGATATGGATTTGGACGAAACGATAGACACGCAAATTGGCGTAAGAATGGAGTCGGAGAGGCAGCATTCGGAGCCATCCTCGCCGGATGACGATGTCGAGCATGTTAACATTTTGGACACGTTGCCCTTAGAAGGTGAGTATGCGAGGCGAGAAGGTTGTTTCAACGATCATTGGACAATGAGCGCTCTTTATGTCCGGTCTAACGAAGCAAAATCCAACTTTGAGTGGCCTCGGATGAAACATTTTCTCCCTCAATTCTGCAAATTCACTGGACTAAATTGAAAACTACGTGTGAATAGCTAGCCCGGGAATCCATGGGGAGTTTCATGAGAAATCACATGTTCCACGTGTTGATTGCCTGTCAGAAGAATATATTTGACAAAAGCTCGTATCTTGAATAAACTTGCGACATAGGTTCTTCTCCATTTGATTTTTTCGTATCCAGACAAAATCAACATGTCGAGAAATTCCTTGGTCAGCTTCTCTGGTTGTAGCATTCTGTCGGGTTTTTTTGCAAAATAGAGCTGGGTGCCATCCCTTTGCCGCGCATTTTGTCCAAATTGTCAGCAATTACTTGCACGGTATGTTTCGGAACTTTTCTCAGCAATTTTTTCACATTGTTCCGTGTATGAATGCGTGTTTCTAGTACTACTAGGAGTTACTTCTCGTTGATTCGCGATTAGTTCAACCGGAAGATCATCCTCTGCTCTGTTGCGTATACACTTATACTGTACGGTCTTTTTGAAGGGCTACATCTACCTAGAAGCCCGAAAAAACTGGCCAAAGCACGTTTTTTTTTTTCTGGGAAACGGTTGGTGAAAAAGAAACGCATTTTTGGTTAACAACATGGTACATATTATGAGGGCCTTGAAAAAAATCACCAAAGAATACAGAAAAATAGCAAGAACATGGCCGCCGGCAGATAATGAGATTTTTTCGCGTCGTTTGGTGGTAGACACTGCAGCTTAAACGGTCCATCTGAAATCTAATAAATAAACACGTTATTCAAGCAAAAATAAATACGAGTCGTTGACGATCGTTGATTTTCCAAATATTTTCTTTTTAACAACGTGGCGACGAATTTAAACTCGAGCTTACAAAATCCATGAAAAAAGTCGTCATTTTTACGTAACTATAAAAAAATGAAGATCGATTTGAAAAAAGTGAGATCGTTAACGACCTTTAAACGTTTCTCATTGTATCTCCTGTAAATTTGGAATCAATCCATCGAGTGGTTCTCGAGCTATCATGTCCATCGACTTTGAAAACAGTGGTTCGAGGAAAACGCGTTTAAAGTTTGAAGTATGGCGCTGCTACCGCTCGCCCGGGCGACTGTTATAAACTGCAGCTCATTCAATCTTAGAAATATTTCAATGGAATATTCAGGGAATATAACTAAAAGGTGATACCATCGAAAAAAAATATTTTTGTAATCTTCAATATTTCGACATACCTGCGTAGATGTAGCCCGTTAAAAATCACGTATATCGTAGAAGAATAGCTCCTTCCCGTAGCGATCGATCGTTGACTGAAAAATTAAGGGGCGATACCAATGTGAACGCTGAAAATTTGGGTGATTTTCGGGAATTTTTTGGGAGAAAATTACTCAATTAAATGTTTCGGAAAATTAAGAATATATTTGGCTATATTTGACGCATATTACATAATTTTTTCATAGAAGAATATTGAGATCCAAGCGACTTATGCGCTCCCTTCGGAGGCGCAAAAAAAAAGTTCCTCCACTGCTGACATGATTCCGGCCGATTGAGCAGCTGAAACCGAAGGAAGGTATTTCCTGTACAATGACGTAGGATTTTCGAAAAATATCAAAATCTAACAAAATGGCGTAGTTATGAAAAAAGTCTGTTTTCTTGCCTATAAAATGGTCGTTTTTTTTTCAATGTCAAATCGTCAATTTTCATCCAATCAAAAACATCCTGCCCCATTGTAGAGTAAATATATTCGAGAGTACTCGGTTCAAATTTCAAGTCAATCGGATAATTGCTCTTTGAGTTACAATTTCAGAAAATTTGAAAAATCTCATTTCATATTCTTGAAAGTATAAATATTCCACCTCATATTCTTGAAAGTATAAACTGTCGAAAAAGGCAAAAAAAATCTTTTTTTTAAAGTCACACTGGTATAGCCCCTTAAGGCGAAGTAGAAGGTGTACCACGTGACATATGAGTGCGAGAGAGATAGCTGAAATCTTCAAACAGAGATTCTTCAGAGACAAATAATATTTACGGCAAAAGAAAATTATCAAGCTCTGCGTCACGGAATTCTCCAGAGCCTAATGCTTTGTTTTTCCTAAAAAATTCAACCATCTGCGAGAAAATTTGGTTGGAAAATTTGTGAGGTTACGTTAACTTTGTCCCTGCTCTCAAAGCCATTCCTTCCAGCCGTTATCGCGAAAAGTTCGGAAAAATTCGATCGAACGTCATTACCTGAATCGCGTGTCAATCCAATCAAGCTCGTCCCCACCGTTCGTTGTCTCGACACAAGCGCAAACTCTCCCGAATGAAAACTAATATATTCTCCGATTCGCAATTCCGCACGATCGTCCAAAAAAAAAGGAGCTCCGATCGAGGGCCAAGAAGTGACAGAGGCGGACTTGCTGGGGCAGCCATTGAAGGACGACGACGACAGCGAGAGCATCGAAAATGACAAGTCGGAGAGTATGTCCGGTGGTGAGGAGGACGTGGACGGTAACAAGAGGCGGCTCGATCAAGACGCGGATACGACGAAGAAGAAACAGAAGAAGGACGATGGTAACGACGACTCGGAGTGTGAGACGAAGGCGGAAAAGAAATTGGCCAACATGAGGCGAAACATAAGGGAAGTAATGGACGAGACCCAGTTGGACGAGGCCACGCTCTCAGCCCAGAGACAGGAGATGGAGCGTTTGCGTCGTGTGCAGGAACAGCAGAGAATAATACGTGAGGTACAGCGTCAGATAGCTATTAATCGACAGAATAACAAAACCCAGACGCGAGTGATAAGTCTACTTCAGGGAAAGCAAAGCGACGGTGGCACCACGATATCTGAAAGTACGTGTACATCTTCGTCGTCGCAGGTACGAGTGCCGAGCGGCCTCATGCTAAAGGTGAATTCAACGTCGGGTGCGGGAACGCAGACGAGCTCGGGACAGCAGGGTGGTCAGATGACGAGGCGGCCGATCGAAGGTATGCGCTGGCAGAAGGGACGAGGCGGTGTTGGCCAGTCGAGCGCTCACACGTCGATATCGCGAGTGCCGAATCGCGGTACGCCCCAGAGCATGCTGCAGCAGAGAATCCGTATGATGACACCGTCCGTGAGTATTTCCCCGGTTGTACCGAAGAAGGAGCCGATCGACCGTGCCGATTATTACTCGGACTCGGAGCTCTCGGACATGGAGTGCGAGGAGAAGGAGGCCCTCATGCACGAGAAGCAGATGCACGCTATGAGAAAGGGCACGTGCGTGACGAAAACGGGAAAGCCAGCCAAGGGCAAGGACGTCGTTACGATATCGAGCTCGAGCGAGAGCTCCGACGACGATTGCATAGTCCTGAGTGATCCCAGCGGTGGCGAGGAAACCGACAACGAGGACGATCCCTCGAATTCGGGTATGCACACGAACGATCGTTACAATTTGCCGGACGAGCACGGCCGTGTATTGATAAACGTCGGTCACCCGGACACCGAGCCGGACGTCTATCTCGCCCCTCAAGTCGCTCGTATCATAAAGCCTCATCAGATCGGCGGCATTAGATTTCTCTTCGACAATATCGTCGAGAGTATCGAGAGGTACAAGACTAGCGCGGGTTTCGGTTGTATACTCGCCCACAGTATGGGCCTCGGCAAAACCCTCCAAGTAGCCAGTTTTTGCGACATTTTTTTTCGTTGCACCACGGCCAAAACGGTACTCTGCATAATGCCCATAAACACACTGCAAAATTGGCTAGCCGAGTTTAACATGTGGTTACCGTACGAGGATCCGTCCGCCGTCAGCAACGACTCTGCGAGCTCAGCCGGCGTCAAGGCCGAGCTCGATGCCAAAAACGAGATGAAAGACGAGATCGGCAGTCAAAGCGACATCTCCAATATGTCGAGGCCGATAAGCAACGAATCGGCTCACCGCCTCGGACACGAGGCTATTCCGCACAATCAACATCCACACATGATGAACGAGTCCAATCCTTACGGTATTCAGCAGTACGACAATCACGGTATGTTGCCCCATTACCCTCAGGATCCCATGATCAACAAACCCATGGATCCTGGTACCCACATGCACGGCAATTATCACGGCGGAATAACGCAAAACGCGATGTACGGAGCCTCGGGCCAGTACGATCCGGCAAAGCAGGAAATCCATCATCACGGTATGCCCGCTATGTCGATTGGCCAAGCGACGAATTACGGCATGAACAACCAACCACCGAGCGGCCTTTATCCGGGAATGGAAGCTCGCCAGCCTGCCCAAACACCCATGTATCCGGACATGAACAATCGCAATAATCCCGCACACATGTATCCGGGAATGAGCAATCACGTGTCAGCATCAACGGCCATGTATCAAGGCTACGAGAATCCTCAGCCTGGACATCAATACGGGAACTATCCACCATCGGTACCCCCACCGCCCCCACTGCCACCCCCGCATATGAATCACGAGATGAAAAAGGACGAAATTCCACCGCAAAATGCGGAGGTACAGCTCAAGTCCGAGGACGACGTGAAGAAAGAAGATCCGAGCTCGACGACAACGACGACGACGCCGACAGCGACGACAACGACGACCACTACGTCGACCGCGGCGGACGCCACAACGACGAAGGACGAAACTTCGGACGAGAAGGCGACAAAGGACGAAAGTTCGGACGAGAAGAAAACGACGGAAAAGATCGAGACACCCGACAGTGTGGACTCGCCGATAGGAGCGACGCTTAGACCGCGACACTTTCGCCTCCACATTCTCAACGATTCGCACAAAACAATGGCCGCCCGAGGACGCGTCGTGCAGGACTGGCAAAAGAACGGCGGTGTGCTGCTGATCGGTTACGAATTATACAGACAATTGTCCCTCAAGAAGCCGAACAAAGCCAAGAGAAAGAGAAATCAACCGTTCAAGGACACGGTCGACGTTGAGGAGGAGGACAAGAACAAAGGTCTGCTCGACGATATGCACACTGCCCTCGTTTGTCCCGGGCCCGATTTAGTCATTTGCGACGAGGGCCATAGAATCAAGAATTCTCACGCGAGCATAAGCATGGCGTTGAAACAAATGAAGACTAAGCGTAGAATCGTTCTAACCGGTTATCCCTTGCAGAATAATCTCCTCGAGTATTGGTGTATGGTTGACTTCGTGCGACCGAATTATCTCGGCACGAAGAGTGAATTTTGCAACATGTTCGAGCGTCCGATACAGAACGGCCAGTGCATAGACTCGACACCTCAGGATATAAGACTCATGCGTTATCGCGCCCACGTGCTTCACGCTCTCCTCGAGGGCTTTGTCCAGAGAAGATCGCATTCGGTTCTCCAGATTTCGTTGCCCCGCAAAGAGGAGTACATACTGCTCGTGAGAATGACGCCCCATCAGCGCAAGCTGTACGATACTTTTATGAATCAGGTCGTGAAGACACGCGCCGTGCCGAATCCCCTCAAGGCCTTCGCCGTATGTTGCAAAATTTGGAATCACCCGGATATACTTTATCACTTCTTGCGCAAGAGGCAGGCAAACGAGGAGGATGATTTGGATCTCGAGGAGACGATCGGTGAGAAACCAGCGCCCGGTGGTAAACGCGGAAAGCCACGTCAGCCAAAAGGCGAGCCGAAGAAAGGCAAAAAAGTCACCGCGACGAATCTCAAGAACAAACCAGCCGCCAGTGTACCACCTACCTCGTCCTCGTCCTCGAGCAACGACAACGTCAACGAGGCCGAAAATCTCACTCACGGCGCTACCAACAAAACCGGCCAGTTCCCCTCGAATTATCCGGCACAGATGAACAACGCGGTTTATCCGAATCCCGGACAACAGGGAAACTACACTCAGGGCTATCAGAATTATCGAGCTAACGAACAAAATAATTATTATCGCAACGACGGTAATCACGGTGAATACAACGAGTTCTACAACAATCAGCAGGCACAACCGAGATACGGTAATCCGGGCCAATCGTTTTCATCGTATTCCCAACCTACCACGGGCTACAACGCGACCGCGAATTATCAGAATCAACAGCCTTACGGCAACGAGCCCGGCAATCCGAGGTTCGCCGGTCCCGCGCCCGCCTCCGTTGACTTCCGGCCGGAAACCGGGCCCAACGGTAATTACGAGCAGCCGGGAATGTTCCCGAGGCCGTACGGTTTCGCGGAACAGGGACGCGGCGGTTATACACCCAGTATGAATCAATCGACGAGTTACCCACAGAACGCGGCTGGTCAACCGGCTAACTTCACATCGGCCATGTCGCAACAACCGTCCAACGTCCCGTTGAACGATTACGCCGGTTACGGCGCGAATCAGTCGCAGAATTATCCAGCGGGCTCCAACGAGGCGAACAACAGTCAGATGTACGCTCGTCCCGACAATCATCAGATGCAAAATCCCAGCCTCGGATATCAAGCCAATCAGCAGCAAAGCTCGACCTCCAATGCTCCTCAGTCGAGCAATTACATGCCGAATCAGCCGCAAAATCCTTCCACCCCTGGCGCCAGTCAGACTCGCGACTTTCCGTCGAACCAGCCGAATTCCGGGACTATGATGGCTCACAATACGAGTCACGGTTATTCATCGACGCAGCAAAATTCCGCAATGCCGATGCAGAATCAACAGGCCCACGGTTACACGGCGAGTCCGTCGGCGCAGAACTCGAGCCACGGCTACGCGGCCAATCAACAAGGCAGCGCTGTAATGGGCCCGAACAATCAGAGTTACGTTTCCGGTTCGTCGGGTCCGGGTGCTGTACCTGGGCAGACTCCCATACGTGGATATTCGGCGAATCAACAGAGCCAGAATAATCCAGCTGCTGGACAAACGGCTTACGGCACGAGTCAACCACCCGCGGCTACGATGTCCCAACAGTCAGCCAATCACGGTTATCCCGGTGATCGACAGGGTCCAACTCCACCCACGCAAAATCCAATTCATTACACCGGAAGTCACCTTGGATCGGCGGCCCAAACGACTAGCCAGAGCGCCTCGTATTCGGCCAATTCGGCCAATCAACCGTCCGCGCAGGCTGCGAATTATTCACCGAGTCAGCAAACGGCCTCGCAGTCACAGTTGCATCGATATCCATCGAGTCAACAGCCACAGACACCCGCCATGTCGCAGAATCACCCGCTCGGCTATACGGCCACGCAGAATCCATCCACTCCTATGAATCCCGGAGAACAAATGCAAAATTACAACTCCGCTTCGGGTGGAACGAATCACGAGTATCCCATCGAACGTCAAGGACGCAATCCAACCCCCAATCCCAATGCCAACTACATGGCGAATCCACACTCGACCAATCAGGCGCAAGGCGCGATGGGAAATTATCCGACTGAAGGCGGTAATCCGAATTCCACGGGACAGTACAACAAAAATCCCGATGATCCATACTGGCAGCGAAATTATTCGCAATCCGGTCGTCAAGAGCAATGCCCTAATCAAGAACAATACTTTCGCGAGCCTGCTTCCAATCGTTTTCAGAACAATTACTATCCCGGACAGAATTACGGTAATCAGGGTTCGTACGAGGGTTATACCGGTAATCAGAATCCCGAAGATGCGAAGAATCCTCAAGGTGGAGTCATGCCGCGGACACAGACACAGGCGACTTACGACAAGAGCTCCAAAGACGCGACATCCGGTGTGGCCGTGCAGAACCAATCGTTGCCCCAAACGAACACCGCTACGGCTACGGGCTACAACGGCAACGAGGGACAGTGCACGAATATACCGAGGGCCCAACAAAACGTTGGAACCTGCCAAATTGCCAATACGAGCGTCCCACAAATCGACGCGATCAGTAAGGACGACGACAAGGAGGACATACCGGACAAGGATAAAGAGGACAAGTCCGACGATGAGATTATGGCCAAAGACGAAGAAAAGGACTTCAAGTATTCGCCAGGCTCGAAGGAGGAGCCTGGAATACCGTACGATTGGGTAGGTAGAAGACGATATTTATTTTCAGCACGTTGAACTCTGTCAGTCTCGAGACGGAGCACGGGCCTGGGCCATGTTTGACGTGTGCCCTTTGCGAGGGAGCAATACGCCTTTTGACAAAATTGTCGTGAATTACCTGCACGGTATCTTGCGGAACTTCTCTCAGCTATTTGTTTCTTACATAATGCAATCGTTCAAGTTAACCCTTTGAAACATCCATTTTTCTTTTGCAATAAAAACGGGCACGTTTTTTTTGCACTTTCGTTATTGATGACACCCGCTACGTGAAAAATAAAAATTGATTAGGTATGTTTTGATAGTTATTGAAGTCCTAGGAACCTTGAAACGCATTTACAACCGTCATATTTAATTAAAAAACACTTTTGAATCGTCAAAATCTGAATTGAATTAGGTGTAACACCAGTGTTACACTATGCCGCAAAGGGTTAAGGGCTTAGGCCACAGTAACGGGTATAAAATCATGTGCGAATTTAACAATTTTTCTTCGTATGAGAAAGTGATTCACTCGTAAAATTAATTACACATCTATTTAGGATGAATATCAAGCTAGTTAGAAAATATATATACATTTTTTCGATGTACAAAATGGCCGACTACTAATGTTTTCTCTTGTTATCTTTTTTTAGGCGCTCTGCGGCCTGACATTTGGGATCCACAATTTTTTACCTAGAACAGAAAACAAAAATTCTCGTCAATCTACTTTAGAATACCATGAGAAGTACGTACGGAATTAAAAAAATTTTGTTTTATTAAAAAGTTGTAGGTATTCGTACTTAAGAAATGAATTTTAAGTGAAAAATTTCGTTATAACTGCTGATAAACTGCTCATAAAATGAAAAGTTTTCGATTAATCAGAAATTCCGTACGTACTTCTCTGCGAAATGCAATTACGAACATAACTTTTAAATTTGAAGTAAATTGAGTAAAAATTGCTGAAGTTATTCGTCACGCCAATTTGAAAAAGGCTGTTTCGAGAAGTTCAGAGTAGTCGTCCATTTTGTACATCGAAAAAAAATATACATATATTTTCTAACAGCTTGATATTCATGCTAAATAGATGTGTAATTAATTTTATGATTGAATCACTTTTTCATACGAAAAAAATTGTTAAATTCGCACATGATTTTATACCCGTTACTGTGGCCTAAGGCCTTAATGGAGTGATTGGGTTCAGTGCTGTATTAGAAAATTTGCTCAGTTCCACCCTGAACCGGCCATAAATATGTACGCTTAAGGGAAAGAAAATATCTTAAGGGGTTAGGTTACTGTGACGAACAAAAATACGGGGTTATTTGAAGAAAACAAATTTTTAGCAATAAATAAGACGATGGATACATCGGTTGAACATTTATTTGTATATAAATTAATTAAGTTGTGCACCAAATTTGTAGAAAAAATATTAATGATTATAGAAGTTATAAACAATCTCGTGAAGGATGTTTGAACGTGAGGGGTTCAACGATGTACTTAATTTTGGCCACCCGGTTGATCTGAGACAAAATAAAAGAGTTTTTTTTAAGAGATGATATTGGCCAAGACTTAAACCAGAATTTTTTTTCTTATTGTGTTTCAATCATTAAAAAAACGTTTGAATATTTTTTTTTCGATTTTTCGAGGAAAAATGATATTGTTAATAACTAACGAAAAAAATGTTAAGAAGAAAAACGTCGGTCAAGACTAAACTACTATTACCCTGAATAAGTGTACCAAATTTAAAGTCAATCCTTTCATTAGATGCCTAGAAATAGGGTACACCGTTTTGAAAAAAAAACATAGTTTAGAGAAAAACGTGTTTAAAGTTTTACCAACAGTTTTATCGTTTTAATCATGAGTTTACTTTCAATCTGGGATTTCTGCACGATACTTTGGACCCTCCTCTTCAATTTGTGTCGCCTCAAGCGACTACAGATTGTTCGAAATTTTTACAGTAGTCTAACCCCCTGAAGTGACTATTCCAGTGTGACCAATAGCTGATCTTCGTGACTTAAAAAAAAAATTCAATAATACCGATTTCTTTTCGTTTATTCAAACAACTTATGCTGTAAATAAAAATCTTTCTTAATGTTTTAGTTTTATTTTTTATAAATTTTGCACTGCAAAATGATGCCTAAAGAAATAGGGCCAGATGGTGGAAAGTCCTACTCCTCTAAAAGTTGTCTGAAAGAAAAAAACTAAAAAGATTATTAACCCTAGGACCCTATACATGGGTACCGCACACCCCACATTATTAGTGAGAGATGCCAACATCATTTTTCTTGCTTTGTTCAATCGCATTTTTCACGGTGATAAATTTGTATTAGGTTTTTCTCGCAAAGCCTATTCCATTCGTCACTTCTCAAGCGATCGTTAAAAAAAAACATCTCTCTACGACAAACAGTTCGTTAGCAGTGTTGATTTGAAGTGCAGGGGTGTGCGTAACGCCAGCGTAGGTTATTTGTTTCGTACAGATAGTGTAGGGTCCTAGGGTTAACCAGTATGAAAAACTAGAGGCGTACGGAGGATTTTTTTTGTCGATCAAAATTAACAAAATGGTGGCCATTTCAAAGTTAAGTGTCAAATTCGGCCTTTTTTGACCGTTTTTCGTTTTAAAAAATGTGAAGTTTTCGAATAAAAAGGAATGTGGCGAAATTTGAGACGGATAGCTTGAAAACTCTCGTTTGAAATCTTTCACCGTTTGAAAAACGACGTTTCGAGATAAACGCGTCCGTCCAGCTGGTCGAATCCCTTTTTCTAAGAAAGGCTGTAGCGATCGGAATAATTCGAATTTTTCCGACCAAAATTTAACAACATGTTTATGAAAGTCCATATTTTTGAATAATGACGAGAAAAAAACGATCTTCAAAAGATTTTACACTGGAATCGTCCTTTGAAAAGCGTGATGAGATTTAAAAAAATAGTCAAAAAGCTCACGTTTGGCTGTGCTCACAGATGTCTTTTTTCGTCGTCCGGAAATGGCGCGTTTGCCTCTATTTCTCATATGCAGCAACGATTGCGCCGCAATCATCCGACGCAAATAAAATAACACGGTTGAACGAGTATTGAAATATTTTCAGGCGACGGATCTCATGAAGGGTTACGTTCCCGGTCTGATCGACGCGTCGGGCAAAATGACGTTATTTTTTTGCATACTCGAGGAAGCAGTCCGTCTCGGTGATCGAGTTCTCGCCTTCTCGCAATCCCTGTTCACGTTGAATCTCATCGAGGATTTCTTGGCGCGAAACAATTTGAAGTATCCGGACGGTCAGACGGACGCTTGGGTGAAGAACATAAATTATTATAGATTAGACGGTAGTACGAGCGCGTTGGAGAGAGAAAAGTTGATAAACGAGTTCAACGCAAATCCAAAGATACATCTGTTTTTGGTGTCGACGAGAGCTGGTTCGTTGGGTATCAATCTCGTCGGCGCTAATCGAGCAATTGTCTTCGACGCCTCGTGGAATCCTTGTCACGACACACAGGCTGTCTGTCGGGTGTACAGATACGGCCAGCAGAAGCCGTGCTTCGTTTATCGCCTCGTAACTGACAATTGCCTCGAGCGTAAGATCTACGACAGGCAGATAAGTAAGCAGGGAATGGCTGATCGCGTGGTCGACCAGTGTAATCCGGACGCGCATCTTTCCCTCAAAGAAGCGACCACGCTTTCGTGGGACTGGGAGGAGGACAGCCAGGTGCAAGATTTCTCCCAAACAAAGGACAATTACACGGACGAAGTGATGCACGTGGTTCTGGAGCGTCACTCCTCGTTGTTGACGAAACAGCCGTTTCATCACGAGAGTCTTCTCGTCGATCGCAAGGACAAGAAGCTCAGTCAAGCCGAGAAACGTTTGGCCAGGAGGGGTTACGAGCTCGAAAAAATGGCGGCCAATTCGTCGAGGCCGAGTTACAGTTACGTTCCCGGCAATACGGCGACTCGAGGTAAGAATCCTCCGTTCCCGTAACGATCAATTTCCCCACCGCCCTATCGAACGAAACAATTTACTTTTTCGTTCTATTGCCACTTTCAGCAGGTGGACTACAGATCCGAGCGATAAGAAGCGGCGAGGTGGGAACGACACAAAAGCCCGTGGCGTCGGTGAGGCCGATGCAGCAACGCGGTGCCGAGAATTTGGGCACTCGTGGTATAGTCGGGAGCAGATGGATACCGGCCGAAGTATGGCAGAGACAGGGAATGAGCGCTCAAGAAATGACTCTACCCTTGGACGTTGTTATACCGACCAATTCACCGGACAAGGGCAGCATCGTCCTCAAGGCCGGCCAGAGAGTAATGGTCCTCAAGAGTCCCAAGGGCATTTACATGCAGCTCGAGTCTGGCAAAATAATAGCCATACGTACCGCCCTAAAGCTCAACCAGCAGAAACGCGAAGAGGAGCCGAAGAAAGGTTAATTTCCATAAAATTCAATCGATCTTTCGATAATACAGTCTCGATGATACTCCGATACATTTTTCCAATCGCTTTATCATCCTCCGCAATTCTCGTTATTGCAGCACGATTTTGCCAGGGAAGAAAGCGTTACACGCGTCATTGAATAAGCACAAAATTTTCCAGGCGTTTCGACGGTAGCACAGCGACCGACAAAACCCGAGGTGAGCTTTCCGCTGCGGAATAATTCCGCAATATCGATAATACCGAAAGCAACGTCGGTGACATCGCCGGGTGGTACGAGGCCGCTGTCGAGGCCCGGTAGCGTTCCCGCTTGCAAGCCATTCCCCGAGAAGGACACCGCGAAGATCGTCAAGCCCGTGACAACGGGGGCTGCCAAGCCGCGTATCAGTAACATAACGACACTCACGAATCAGGTTTCGTTGCAGCGTATCGGCAAAATGAAACAGGAGCTTCAGCAGCAGCAGCAGCAGCAGCAGCAACAGCAACAGCAACAGCAGCAGCAGCTCGAACATTCCTCGGTTGGTGAGAATTCAAATTCCTCGGACAGCCAATTGAGAACGGATCAGCGAGTCGAGGAGGTTCGTCTCGAGGACGTTGTCGCCGAGGCAAGTTCCAATCCAGAGTACAGTCCTACAAACTCTAATCGTCATTCGAATAATGAAGTCGATAATTCGCTGCAGAAGCACGACAATGAGAAATCCCAGGGCTATCCGGACGAGGTTTCGAGCAACGCTCAGGTGGCGATAATGCGTAACGAGGCCAGCGTCGAGAACGCGCCGACGCAGGAGATCGTTGCGACGCGAGACTCCAAGGAAAGTACCAAGTCCGAGCACTTGAATTACGGGCGTGGCTTCGTCGGCCAAACGGAGAAGCGCGACGTTCGCAACGACGAGATCGTCATCGAGGACGCGACATCCTCGTCTTCGTCGTCGGGTACGATGAAAATGTCGTCCGTTGCAGCTCCCGGCTCCATGATACAACACGCGCAGTCGCAGTTGCATCAACCCCAACCTCTGCAGCCTCACGCCCACCGAGCCCTCAACGTATCGGCGAAAAACATGGCCGAACCTGCGCATTCGGCCAGCAATCCAGCCTCGTCGCTACCCACGAATACCGTGCTCGCGAAGGAACGCGAGACGCGAGTTCAAGAATTGCCACAGGTCGATCCTCACGCTCTTCCGCAAGGCTATCCGTACGCTCAATATCCGCGATACTACGATTACGCGGATCCGCGGGCGCGCTCGTTGCCAAGCCCTTACGGGACGTATTTTCCCGGCGTACCGCCGCACACGACGAATCCACGGGTCAACGCGGATACGGTGAAAGCCGCCACGCAATCCGAACACAATCCAAAGGTCATGGACGACCGAACGTTAATGAGCGGCACGAGCGGTTATTCACAGTCGGCGAGCAGCACGCCGGCGAAATTGCCCCACGAAAGCGAAACTAAGAACACGGAAGCAACGACGCCCGGCTTATCGGCGACGACGAATCCAACCAGGGACGATACTCACGTACCTACTGCATTTAGTCATCCGGCTAGTAGTCGGTATCCCGGGCCCTATCCGCCCACGCCCTACGATCCGTACTCGCAGCATTATCCACCCGCTCCGGCATCCTCCGCGGCTTATCCACCCAGTGGTGAGTTTTATTACTTTGCATAAAAAGCAGCGATAAAGTGTGTGTGTGTGAGAGAGAGAGAGAGAGAGAGAGAGAGAGAAATTGTTTGAGTATGTACTCTACGTGCACTGGTTACGCCTTGGAGCAAAATGGGAGAGTGTGAGATCGCCGAGGCGAAACGAGACACGCTGAGATATTTCAGCGCTTCTCTGGCTGTTGGCCTATGTTTTCAGCGACAAAACGCCGATCGCTCAAGGATATCCCTGCGCCGTATATCTGTATAACATTCACTTTGTACGAGTGAGCACACGTCCGTATTTTCTCAAAATTATCAGCAATTACCTACACGGCGTCTTTCGGAACTTTTCTCAGCTCTTTTTTCTTTCACGGAATCGTAAAAATGCGCATTTCCAGCGCGGCTAGGAGCGCTTCGATTTGCGATTGGCTCAATCGACAGATCAGTTTCCTGGTTCGAATACAGTTTTTTTTTCTGTCGGTAAAGAAATTTGTAATCTACTTTTCCAAATGACCAATATCGTTGAGGCACCTTCCTCTTGCAGCTGGACGTTGACTGTGCGCGGGTCGTTCTTGAGAAAAGTTCCGAAGATGTTCCATGGAATTCGTTACCGGCGGAGTGGTCTGTCATTTCGCGTTAAGACGGAATGACGCCTCATCGCGGTCGGTATGGTAGAACAATTATAGATTCCCAAAAATCTCTGAAACGGCTCTTCAGATCTCGTCGAAACTTTGCCAAACGACGTCAAATAGATAGACGAACAGCGGTCTGTCCCTCAAATTTTCGGAATTTGAGGGGCAGACCGCTGTTCGTCTATCTATTTGACGTCGTTTGGCAAAGCTTCGACGAGATCTGAAGAGCCGTTTCAGAGATTTTTGGGTATCTATAATTGTTCTACCATACCGACCGCGATGAGGTGTCATTCCGTCTTAAATTCACGGCAAATCGCGTCGGGCGAGGAGAATAGTTTACGTATGATTATTAAACGTCAAAGTGCGCAAATGAATGCGTGTTTATTTTCCACTCGAGAGAAACAAAACTGCACAATGCATAATCACTCGGGTCGACACAACTATTTTTCCCACTCGGAGTCGCAGTCTGAACGACGATTTTGTTTTGTTTACGAATCATAGACGAACGGTTGTTTTTTTTTTTTAGCTTTAATTGTAGAGAAATTGAGACGCCAGACACTCGATGGGAATGTTACAGCGTGAAATCATTCGTTTAAAAGTTACGACGTTTATACGAGGAGACAGATGTAGAATTTTTGGGGAAAAGAAGTGCTGATTTTTTGTAAAAAAAAAGAAAAGAAGTTTGTCAATTTTTCAAAGGGGGCAGTTAGAGCTACCGATGAAAGAATATATTTGTTTTGTTCGTTCAAATATGTTGAATCTCCGCATAGTCGGACGAACCGATTTTTCGACGTGTATGCCTCGTTTGCCATTGCGACAGGGGCTCGCCAAAAGTTTTTCTTTCAACTGCCGTCAGTCCACCGGGCCAAGGTGCGACGTAGGGATAACGATTATTCCGCTTTATAAACTGTTTTGAAGAGGTAGGATAAAGAACTGCAAATTGTTTCAATTGCAAGGACGAATTTGACAATCGAAAGCGTGGCAATGATTTTTTGGCCATAACTCGCAAGGTTTCTCGTCGCTTCAGTGCCAAATTATCGTCTCCAGCGAAAATTCTCCGGGAAAGCCAAAAAAAAAAATCCGCCAATTATTTCACAATCAAACAATTCGTCCTCCGTTGTCATTGATTTGCAGTTAGCACGAAGATGAAGAGAAAAGAAAATGAAATAAAATTCTCGGTGCTCGTACGGAGGGGCTTTCATTAATCCTTCGTTGTCGCAAAGTATCCATTAATTGTCGACAAATATTTGTGAATATAGGAGCGCCTGGTTACGCGGCTTACGGTGGACCGAGCTACAACACGGACTACGCACGTATGTACTCCGCGTTTCACGGACCACCACCGGCAGCGGATCCGTACATGCATCGGGCTTACGCGCCATCCTCGACCCATCCGACGAATTATTATCCGCCGTTTCCCCATCCACCACCGCCGCCATATCCGAATTACTCCTTCCTCCCGCCCTATCCCAATCCCAATATGCCCGGTGAGCCACAGCCGCCGACTCAGTAAAGCCTCGTCTGCGAAACAGTCGGGTGCGCAATACGAAAGTCGAGAAGGCAGGCAAATCACTGATTGTCGAATGGGATCGAATCGTGGTACAGCCCAAATGGTCGCGATAAGTGCCCCGGCGAGATTCCTCAACGGGTACGGGAAAGCCGACGGATGCGGAAGACGAGGACGAAGAAGCCGACGAGGAAGGATAGACTGAAGATTGCCCGACACATTCTTTGTAAATGATTATCATAGTGCTGTGGCAGGATGTGATTTCGTCGCAGTGGACTGTTTCGACGAGACTGCAAACGCTTCGTTGGATAGCGTTGAAAAAAAAAAAACAAAAAACAAAAAACAGACAGTCGACGCAAGACGAAAACGGATAATGGCGCTCACCGCGTAATTCCGAATTGTGCAGTGTCCGAAATTGTGTTCCGATGCAGACACTTATCGCGGAGGCGGTGGTGTCTCGATGAGCCTTGACTGGCGTAGAAATTCATTATCATTCGTGGACGGAAAGGATTGAAATTTATCACGAAGCCAAGATTTTTCGATAATTGTCCGATTTTTCTCACGCGATAGCCCGTTTTTCTCACGTCTTTCGGCTCGTCGCGGTTTTCGCGAGATTGCTTTTTCATCGTTGTTTATCAATGCGCTCCTTCCCGTCGACGGGCGGGATCGCGAAAATTCTCAAGGGGAGGTACCTGATTAAAAGGCGTTAAAAACAGGTAAACTTCGGGAATTTTTATCTCAAACAGTAATGTTTCGATTGGATCCGGGGTTTTTTTTTATTGGAAAATATGTACATTGAGGTACGTTTAGGAATTTTTTAAAAGAAATTCGTTGAAATTATCTCGAAACATAGTTCTCAAAGTCGGTGCCAGATGTATCTCGAAAACGGCTTGTCCGATTTTGTCCAAATTTGGATACAATATACTTCGATAGTATTTCTCGTTCGCCACGTAGGATTTTTTTGAAATTTTCATTTTTGACGGAATTGCGACCGTTTTAATTTAACATTCGTTTTTCGTTCGCAATTTTCGACGATTTTGTATTGCATACACGTTGCATAAAAAAGCAATGGTTCAATCAAATAAAAAACCCGTACGTGGCGAACGAGAAAAACTATCGAAAAATATTGTATCAAAATTTGGACAAAATCGGACAAGCCGTTTTTGAGATACATCTGGCACCGACTTTGAAAACTATGTTTCGAGATAATCGCGTTTGAATCGTTTCCAGTCAACGAATTCCTAAACATACCTCAATGTACATATTTTCTAATAAAAAAATCCGGATCCAATCGAAACATTAGTTTTTGAGATAAAAATTCCCGAAGTTTGCCTGTTTTTCTCGACGTTTACTCAGGTACCTCCCCTTAAGCTCGACGATGTAAATTGTCCCTGCGGAGATACGATCGAGTCGGCGAGTTGTCGAGCGACGCCCAATGGACGCTTCTCACGGGAAAGAATACGAAAGAGGCCGAGGGGAAGAGGAAAAGAATACGACGGTGAAGTTTGCATCGTTGGAACGCAACGATTTTTCTCTACAATTTTACATTTTTCCTCTTTCTCACTGTCCAAAGTCTTTTTTTTTTGCAAATTGAGGTCGCAAATCTCTAACAAGAATATGCAAAAACATTTGAACGATTTTCACAGTCTAAATCGGCTAAAAACGAATGTTCGCCTGGGAGAATGAATTTTCGTTGCATCCCAACGATGCAAACTTCGATCGTCTAAAAGAATCCTTTCACACTTACATACCGCACAAGTACATGACACGAAACGTCATTTTTATACGTTTTTTCCGTAGAAATCGAGTTTGAAGAGAAAGAACAAAGACGTTGCGTAAACACGATACTGAATTCCAAAGGGCTTTATCGGCAATCTGCGTTTTATCGCGAGATCATGTTTTCACAACAAAAGCCTACAATCGGCGATGTAAAGGTTTTCCTACTTTTTTAAAATCTCTCTGTTGCTATTTTTTTAAATGTAGTTATTCTTAGGTGCTGCACGCTTGAGAAAAGAAAAGACGTCTCGATTTTGCCAAACGAAAAATCGCATTGAAAATCCTGAGTACGATATTTTTATCTTTTTGTCTCCTAATCATGTTTAAATGTTTGTTCCCGACCGTGTTGAAGATTATAAAGGTCACTGTGGGGAGTTTACAACATAATCGTATTCCTCCGAGAAACTTCTTCCACACTTCGGTATCGGGGTCTCAATTTTTGTTCACGTTGTTTCTTTTTCCAAGCGTACCGAACACCCTTGAGCTTATCAGAATCAACGTCAAAGGTCAACTGCATTTGAGGTCGAATGTAGGGTAAAAATGGATCTTGCTTGGATTGCCACCAACTCGTCACAGTGCAAATTTGATGAAACGTCTTTTGCAACTATCGTTGTCTTCGTTTGATGTTGGCGGATTCTTCGCGAACCGGAAATTGAATTCGGTGGGGATTTCGAGTAATCGTTGCAAGAACAAAGTGTGAAGAAAAGTCGAGAGTGCCTGAGCAGACTGGAAACGGTATTGATCGATCAATTCAGAACAAATTTCCTTTGACTTTGACTTGATGTTTATTTGATCTTTTTTTTTTAATTTAATTTTTAAGTATAAAATAGCTTTGTGATTTTTAAGCTCCACGCTTTTTCCAACGATCTTCTCTTCTCGACTCACGTTATTCCGAGCAATTGAAAAGAAGCATTGCCGGAAATTACAATAGAACAACAAATAAAAGCGAACAGAAGATTTGTTTATTTTTCTCAATCAATGAAAATGTCGATTGAACTTCCGCTCAGGAGTTCACCGAACGTATATCCGTAAAGCAATTTCCTCGAGACCTCGAAAACAATGCCTGCACCGTTTTACTATATACGTTGAAGTGCAATAATATATTTAAGAACGATCGGAGCAAGGTGATCATTTGTATTTTTTTTTTTTTTTTTCGTTAATTTTTTTTACACGTATACAGCCCAATTATTCTCGAGGGGCCGAGAACTTTATCGAAAGAGTTAATAAAGAGAAGAATAGAAGAGGCAGGCTTTGTATCGTCGATTCGAGGCTGCTCTTGAAGGTCTCTCTCGCCCCGAGTATATCGCGTCAATCGGACCTCCGAACAATATTCCTTTGTACAAGCAAAACTGTGAGTTGAGAATCTCGAAAGCGTTTGCCCCGCGAATTCGAAGCTTCGCGACACAAGACATTGCGAAATAAACGAAAACATCGTAGATATTGCGACATCGAAGAAAAATCCTACCATCAATGCGTTATATTATTGAATACGAAAAAAAAGAAGTATCAGTCGAGTTTACGCGTTACGTTCTTGACCGTTCTAAATTTTATTCAGCCTCTCGCTGTTTCGCGTCGCGATTTATTCTCCAACCCGTGCCGAGAATGAAGCGTGAATATTCGATCGAGTGTGGCATTAACGTTTTTACACGCATTATACGTACAGTATTCACTCGAAACCTTTAGCAGCCAGTACACGGTTTACAGCATCCCTAGCAAGTTGTAAATTACTACGTATTATTTACCGAACGTTGCGGATTTCTTAAAAAAAAAAATAAAAACATGAAAAAAATAAAAGCAAGAAAAACATTAAACAAATAAATCATAACGATAACAATAAATAGGTAATCTGACATTAGGTACGTAGGATTGTTGTTAACTAGGTATGTCCGACGATTAAATAAATACATTCGGACGTAGATAACGAAATGGGGAGTGCTCGGATGATCGATTGGCGGCTCTTCATTATCAGTACTGTGATATTTCGTCATAGTCTCGCGAACTCCTCTCAAAACGTTCGATCGTACAATCCGTATAAATAAAACCAAAATTCCATTATTTCGTTCTCCGTTGAAACGTCACAATTGCTTTTCCCTTCTCTCTTGATTCAATTTTTTCGCGTTTCCAAATCACGAAAATGTAAATTGGAAGAAAATCTGCCGGTGAATCAGTGAAGAAAACAATCAGAATCGCAAATTCCTTTGGCGTGAAACTTTGAGGCACGGATCCGAGATGTTTGATATAATTTTTCGAAATTCTAATGCCGAGCCTGCCTAATCACATCCCGGCGCTCCCTGAGAATATTATATAGACGAATTATTACGTAGCGCAGATGAGAAGCCGTGACGAAGAAAAACGTTGACGAAGGAGAGTGAAGAGACAAAGAAGATAAACAACCATTCACGTTGGGTGTGTAACGCTATTATTATGCGCACTGGCGAAAGGCTTTTTGGTGATATCGTTTCGCGAGAGAGAGAGAGAGACAGAGAGAAGGATGTGAAAATTGTACGGATGTCTTGGCGAATTCGACTCGTAATTTGTTGTGTGAAACGGGAGAGCGGATTCTTGTAGATTCTAAGTGTACAGGTATTAGGACAACGATGATATAGCGTTTAACGAGACATCTGGTATCTTTCGTTTTATTCTCGACGATACGATCCAACGGGAGCGCGAGCCTTCGGCCAGGCACGTACATATAAATACAATCATACACACACACACACAAACAAACACATACACACACATATGTAAATGTATATATATATATGTGTGTATTATCGATCGATATATGACTTTGTCTCCGTTAGAGCTTTTTTTCTTTGCCATTTACATATTTGTAAATACCCATTATTTACATTTCATACTTTATTTATTATGGTATATTAATGCAAATAAACGGCTTCTTACGTCAGAGTATCGTTCTAACGTAATATCAATTGTTTAGATCGATGAGATCGTTTTTTTTTCTTCTTTTTTTATCGTATTGTTATACAGAGAAATCAAAGCTCATATATATTCTTGTTTCTGCGTCTTGTTCACTTGACCCCCCCCCCGCCCCTTCCTCCTTTATATCTAGCCCGCCCCTTGTCGCAAAAGACCAAGTCGTTTTGCATCGCGAAATTGAGAAACAATGAGAATACAAAAGCGACGAAATAAAGATGAAATATATACGAAAAAAAATACACCCGTGCATGTAAATGCTTAGTGTAAGAAATTGTCAATGGATGTCAAGACCATAGGGCTGTAATTAAACGGGACTTCCCAACTACGAGATTTTGAAAATTGCCGTGTACCGTGCGTTGTCGTTTCCTTTCCCTGCTTATCGGCGTGGGCGTTTCTTACGCTTGGTGTTGCGGAAGTTGGCTGTACTTGTACATTCGACTGGAAATGATTGGAAGGATGTTGGGGGGCTTTTCTTTTACTGCATGGAGAAGTTTACTTGCGCCGTACGTTTTTTTCGTTTTTTGAAGAATAGCTCTGAACTTCTTTTGAACTCGAAGCCATTCCAGGGTGATATTAAGGGGTTAGGCTACTGTGATGACTCGAAAATGAGGTTTATTAAAAAAAAAATTTTTAAGGAATCAGTACGATGGTTGCAAAATCGTGTTGACTTTTATTTGTATGTACATTTTTTGTATTTGAGCAAAGTCGTGTACCAAATTTCATTGACAAATATTAATAATTAACGAAGTTGGAAACAATGTCGTGAAGGACATTTGAACGCGAGGGACTTAATGGTCTACTTGATTTTCGCTATCCGGATGATCTGAAACAAAAACGAGCTTTTTTCTTAAAATGGATAATATTGGATCTAATAAGGTTTTAACCGAGCTTTTTTTATCGTGATTCAGTCAAAAAAAATTTTGAACTTTTCATCACGATTTTTCGAAGAAACATGATGGCGTTAGTGTTGATGGAAAAAAATATTAAGGGGTTAGGAGTATGAATATCAAGCTGTTAGAAAATATATATATTTTTTTTCGATGCACAAAATGGCCGACTACTAATATTTTCTTTTGTTATCTTTTTTACATAATTTTTTACCTAGAACAAAAAACAAAAGTTCTCGTCAATCTACATTAAAATACCTAGAGAAGTACGTACGGGATTTAAAAAATATTGTTTTATTCAAAAGTTGTAGGTATTTGAACTTGAGAAATGATTTTTCAGTGAACATTTTCGTCATAACTTCTCATAAACTGCTCATAAAATGAAAAGTTTTCGATTACTCAAAAATTCCGTACGTACTTCTCTGCGAAATGCAATTAGGAACATAATTTTTAAATTTGAAGTAAATCGAGTGAAAATTGTTGAAGTTATTGTCACGCCAATAGGAAAAAGCTGTTTCGAGAAGTTTCAAGTAGGCGGCCATTTTGTACATCGAAAAAAAAAATGTCTAACAGCTTGATATTCATACTAAATAGATGTGTAATTAATTTTATGAGTGAATCACTTTTTCATACGAACAAAAATTGTTAAATTCGCACATGATTTTGTACCCGTTACTGTGGCCCAACTCCTTAAGAAGAAAAACGTCGTTCAAGCTGAACTACTATTACCCTGAATAAGTATACCAAATTTCAAGTCAATCCGATTATTAATGTCGAGCAATCGTGCACACCGTTTTGAAAAACAGTTCCGAGACGCGTTTAAGGGGGAAGATACCTTAAGGCGACGAAAGAATTGCTGATTTTTCTTTAAAGGAAAAATTTCTTCGCCGTTTTTGAGACTTGGGGTATATTTTATTACTACTTTCGGCGGTTACATGGTATTTTCTTAATCAGTTTTTAAAAATGGCGGAGATATGGCACCATCTTCTAAACGGGTTACGGCGGATGAATCTAAAAAAACCAACGAAAATTTTTCATTAAGACGGAATGACACCTCATCACGGTCGGTATGGCAGAACAATTATAGATTCCCAAAATCTCTGAAACGGCTCTTCAGATCCCGTCGAAACTTTGCCAAACGACGTCAAATAGATAGACAAATAGCTGTCAGCCCCTCAAATTCAGAAAATTTGAGGGGCTGACAGCTATTTATCTATCTATTTGACGTCGTTTGGCAAAGTTTCAACGGGACCTGAAGAGCCGTTTCAGAGATTTTTGGGAATCGATAATTGTTCTACCATACCGACCGCGATAAGGTGTCATTCCGTCTTAACAGTCATACGCAGAGTATGAACCAAAAAAAGTGAGCAATGCTGAAAACCGATGAAATGGTACGCTTTGTAACAAAAAGACTGAGTTATCCGAAAAATGTCTACATTTTGCAATTAAATTTTTGTTTTTATTTTCAAGAACGTTTAGAGTCATGTGTTAGTCAATGAGGTTAGAAATATTTATACCAAATATCATTAGAAATAATCGGTTAGTTTTTTATGGTTTTTAGGTCATTCCAGTTTTGAAAATGCAGTTTAGAAGACTGTGCCACACCTCCGCCATTTTTAAAGCTTATTTTTTAAAAATACCATCTAATAGCCATGAATAATGATAAAACACCCTAAGTCTCAAAAATGGTGAAGACATCTTTCCTTTTGAAAAAAAAAAACATGAAAATCAGAATAAAAATTCCTCGAATCAAGGTATCTCCCCCCTTAAAGATTCACTAGCAGTTCTATCGTATCCACAAGTTTATCTTCAATCTGCGATTTCTGCACTATACGTGCGCCTTCCTCTTCAATTTGAGTTGCCTCAAGCGATGAACGAGAGTTTTGAATTTTGTACAGTAATCTGACCCCTTAAACAGATATTTGCGTGTTTGAATGAGCGTTATGAGAAAATCATTCGCTTTATTTCGAGAATTGCAGATCGGATTATTCCTCGAATTGAATTCCTCGACGGGAAGCTCGAATAAGTGCCTGCAGCATTTTTCAAATAGTTGTCCAGAATTTGTCTAAATGGGTATGGGTACCAAATGTCCGTTTGAAAGTTGCCCATAAGTTATCGTGCGTCCAACAGTTATCTTGGATCATCTTGGTCAACTTGAAGATAACTTCCGACTTGCCCGAAGATGACTTTTGGACAACTTTTTGAAAATTGCTACTAGGGAAGTTATCTTTTTTAGACCGTTGTCAACCTGAAAGTACTTTCCGGGCAGACATTTGGTACCCTTTCAGCCGACTTTTGGACAACTTTTTCAAAATGAAGTACTGCTCAGCCCAAATCACGTTTCCGGCAAAACTTCCGTGTGACATGGCAAAAGTATTCTCAAGTAGCAGTTTTTGAAAAGTCGTCCAAAAGTTATCTGAATGAGTACCAAATGTAAAAAATAACTTTTGGACAAAGCAGACATTTGGTAACTTAGACGATTTCTGGACAGTTTTTTGAGAGTTACTACGTGGGTACCTACAAAAATTGTCGATTCGAACAAATGGGTAGTTCACTTTTATTCGTTCATCCTTAATGGATAGAACCAGTTCAGTCTTCGTAGTAATAAAAAAACGACGTTAAGGGGCTGTATCAGTGTGAACGCCGAAAATTTGGGTGATTTTCGGGAATTTTTTGGAAGCATAGTACTCAATCAAATGTTGCGGAAAATTAAGAATATATTTGGCTATATTTGACCTATATTACATAATTTTTTCATAGAAAATTGTTGAGATTATGAGAAAGTTTCCTCGTGCTAACATGATTCCGGCCGATTGAGTCGCAGAAACCGAAAAAGGAAAAAAATCGTCAAACTGGAAGGCATTTCCTGTACATTGACGTAGGATTTTCGAAAAATATCAAAGTCTAACAAAATGGCGTAGTTATGAAAAAAGTCTGTTTTATTGCCTATAAAATGGTCGTTTATTCAATGCCAAATCGTCAATTTTGATCCAATCAAAAATATTCTACGTCATTGCAGAGTAAATATATTCAAGAGTGCTCAGTTCAAATTTCAAATCAATCGGATAATTGCTCTCCGAGTTACAATGTCAGCAAATTTGAAAAATGCTCTTTCGAGAAAAACGCGTTGAAAGATTTAACTATCGATTTTTGCAAGATAAAATGATATTGCTATAAATGATAATGATATTCTTGAAAGTATAAACTGTCGAGAAAAGGCAACAAAAAAAAACGATTTTTTGGAAGTGTCACACTGGGCGTCAGGCTTAAGTGCCCCTTAAGCCTGACGCATCTGAAAATCAACACATGGTACAGCCTTTGAGTTACAAATATAGCAGCGTATTACATACAATGAATATTACCGATCAAAGAATATATTAAATTGAAATTCCAATGAGAAAAATCAGCCATTTCGCTACGTTGCAACTGCCAAAATACTATCGTGAGCATAATTCAGAAAAAACCTCTAGTTTTTTTCTCGAATTTCACCACGGCGGTGCCTCCAAAAAACATATCTATACGATTAGTGACTGAAAAACTCCATATCCGGTTGATATTGTATCGGAAGGTATGCACGTCAGTTTTCCACGATCTCTCCTGGCGCGCGAATCCTATATATATGGGGAGTTCTCGCGAATGCGTTTTTTAGCTTGCACCATTTGCTACGGTCGTGCTCTGTTGGAACAATCGTCCGTTCACACCCCCGTAAAATATCCCATTTTTGCCGTGCGCTCGCGAAATTTCGTGTCGAGTTTTAGGTTATCCGGTATCGAGAACTGGGGCACCGCGAAGAAGCACAGAAAAGTCAAGTTGCAATTGAAATTGGACATGACGGATCCAAAGATCGAGGAAACTCTCGCTCCGTTGCGAGCGAGTGTCAAGGAACAGGTAATCCGCAACCATATGGCTACATTTTCGTTCTTCGATCTCCCTAACCTCACTTTTACGATTAGAACGGGAAACACGCTTTCGCTGCATGTGACAGCTGATTGTCACGAGCTCTTATTTCCTTTATTTCGCAATTTCACTCGAACTCGGTTTGATTTTAAATCGAAAAAAATATGAATGCTTTTTTGTTTACGGCGATGCCTAAGAACTGACAAGTTCTTAACCTGGCAGATTTAACGAAAAAAATTCTCGACCCGGGATTGAAAATGGTGAGGTTGGAATTTGCATCATTGGAACGCAACGAGAATTAATATTTCTGAATACTTTTTATTTCTTTTGGTAAATTTCGCCTATATAAGTCGTTCAACCATTTTATAGGATATTTTTTTAGCGATGTACAATATAAATCTATAAATAAGATCTATGATTAAAAAAATATGGATAATAAAACGTGAGAAAGAACTTTGGTTGCGTTCCAAGTATGCAAACTTCAATATCATCGAAGATGATAGAAAGAATGAAAAGTAACGAATGGTTGAAATTATTCTTGTCAAATGTTGGAGCAATTGTTCAATGTTGACACAACTGAAGAAACAACGCTGTGACAATCGAATGCATTTTAATTCAAAAAAAGAAATCCATTATGCTTTTTTTTTATTAATGCAGCTTTGTAAAAGTTTAAAAACCTGTGGAAAATTTCAATTTCTTTTTAGATTGTGTTCTATAATTTATTTCTATAATTTTATATTGTGTGCATATAATTAAAATAGATTTAAAAAAACACATAATGAAATAAAATGAATGAAATATAAATTAAACTATAAAATTATTAAAATGCAGCAGTAGTCTATATTTCCAAACACACGTGGTCCTCTCCCTCACATTCCCTTCTCCTCTACATTCGTTCTTACTAATTATATACATATGTTTCAATTTTCGTGACATTCTATATTCTATATCATTTAAAATATAAGATATTTCCTTCTCAAATCGACATTTGTCAATGTTGTATGGAAATAGTTTAATGGAATAAAAGAGAATGTACTTTGGTGTTTAATCTTTTTCTTGAAGACCTCAAATTTTGCGACATACGCGCAAATTTCTTTAGTGGGTTTATTCCCTACCAGTTTCTCCAATTTTTGTTTTAGTGCTTCCCCCCCCCCCCCCCTTTGTATTCTCATGTTTTCGCACTTTTTCTAGTTTTTCCACTACTTTTGCTCCGATTTTTACCTTTGTCGCTTCACACCCACAAATGTGTTCCAAGCTCTCCTCCTCTTCCCCACACATCCTGCAGCTATTGTCTCCGTATCCCTTATTACCTTTTTCCATTCGTTCTGCACCTTGTCCTTGACCATAATTCCCTCGTTTCCCCACGGAGCTCCTTTATTTCCCAGTATTTTTCCATTTGTGCATTCCCTTTTCCGCTCTTGTACTCTTCGCCGCATGTCGATTTGTCAATCCTGCACCAGCCATTTTCGATTTCTCGTTTCACTTTGATTTTTATATCCGTCTCAACTTTTTGCTCCATTCCTCCCATCTTCATGGTACTGGAGTTTGCATCGGTGGAATGAAACGAAAATATATTTCTTTCGTATACCTGTATTTTTTTAAGCACATCAAGGCCACAAAAGTCTCCGAAACATTTTTGAGAATCCTTGAAACTTGTAACCAAAAGTTGCAAACAAAAGAGTTAAAAAAATATTAAGAATAAGGGAACAAAAAACATCAAGAAAACTTTCCACGAAGCAATAACCGTACGAACAATTTTGCAGGGTGATCTCGTGCGAAAGCTCAAGGTCGACGGAGCACCGGAGTTGGACGTGAAGAAAGCGGTGGCGGAGCTAAAAATCCGCAAGAAGTTACTGGAGGACAAAGAGTTGTCGCTGGTGCCGGATAACGCGACGTTCGATCGTTCCCGAATGGAGGATCTGCTGAAGCGTCGTTTCTTCTACGACCAATCGTTCGCCATTTACGGCGGTATAACGGGTCAGTACGACTTCGGTCCGATGGGATGCGCGTTCAAGGCGAACATGTTGGAAGCGTGGCGAAAGTTTTTCATACTGGAGGAGCAGATGTTGGAGGTTGATTGTTCGATCCTGACGCCGGAGCCGGTGCTCAAAGCTTCCGGCCACGTGGACCGATTCGCCGATTTGATGGTGAAGGACGTTAAGACGGGCGAGTGTTTCAGGCTGGATCATTTGATAAAGGCGCACTTGGAGAAGCTCGCAGCCGACAAGAAGACCGACGAGGCGACGCGCGAAGAGTGTCGCGACATAGTCGTGAAGTTGGACGGTATGACGAAGAACGAGATGGCCGAGGTGTTGAAAAAGTACGCCATGAAATCGCCGTTATCCGGCAACGATCTTACCGAGCCGATCGAGTTCAATCTGATGTTCGGCACTCAGATCGGTCCCACGGGCCTCATAAAAGGCTTCCTACGGCCGGAAACGGCCCAAGGCATATTCGTCAATTTCAAGCGTTTGCTGGAGTTCAATCAGGAGAAATTGCCATTCGCCGCGGCACAAATCGGCAACGCCTTCAGAAACGAGATATCGCCGCGCTCGGGGCTCTTGCGCGTGCGCGAATTCACAATGGCGGAGATCGAGCACTTTTGCGATCCTAGGGACAAGTCGCATCCGAAGTTTGCCGACGTGAGGGACACCAAGTTGCTCTTGTACTCGGCGTGCAATCAGATGGACGGTAAGAGTGCCGAATACGTGAAAATCGGCGAGGCCGTCGATACCGGCCTCGTGGCGAACGAGACTCTCGGCTACTTCATGGCGAGGATACAACAATTCTTGGTGAAAGTCGGCGTCGATACGACGAGATTGCGCTTTCGGCAACACATGAGCAACGAAATGGCTCATTACGCGTGCGACTGTTGGGACGCCGAGTGCCTCACGTCGTACGGATGGATCGAGTGCGTCGGCTGCGCCGATAGGTCCGCCTACGATCTGAGCCAACACACCAAAGCGACCGGGGTAAGATTAGCGGCTGAGAAGAAGCTCGCCGAGCCCAGGATCGTCGACGTTATCGAGGCCGCTCCCAATCGCGGCGTTATCGGCAAATCCTTCCGGAAAGAGGCCAAGGCCGTTCTCGAAGCACTCTCCGGCCTCGACAAAGATGGCGTCGGAGCTCTCGAAAAATCGCTGGAAAGCGGCGATCATCACGAGCTAACGTTGGCCGATCGTACCAGCGTGAAAATCACCAAAGACATGGTCACCGTTAAACGCTATCAAAAGACTGTACACGTCGAGGAAATCACACCGTCCGTTATCGAGCCCTCCTTCGGCATCGGGCGCGTCATGTATGCCGTTTTCGAGCACAACTTCCGCAAACGCGAGGGCGACGAGATGCGAACTTTTCTCAGTCTTCCACCCGTTGTTGCTCCGCTGAAGTGCTCCGTTCTTCCGTTGAGCGGCAACAACGAGTTTGTTCCGTTCGTCAAAAAGTTGTG
Source organism: Ophion obscuratus (assembly GCA_964007375.1). Classification (NCBI taxonomy): domain Eukaryota; kingdom Metazoa; phylum Arthropoda; class Insecta; order Hymenoptera; family Ichneumonidae; genus Ophion; species Ophion obscuratus. The sequence goes on from OZ023313.1 coordinate 14,707,370, forward strand.
TGGGTACATTTGGCTTCGCGGTACAGCGAAAGCATCGTTGGAATGCAACGAAAATTAAGATTTTTTTTCAATATCCCGAATTTCGTGGGCCAGATTTGAGCTGTAGTACAGTAGTGCTGTATATTGGAATCAGGTGTATTGCCTGTGTATTGCCGCAGGTGCTAAATCCAATTTTGCCTAAAAGCCGGGGTGTAGGGTTATTTTTAGCGGATGAAAGGCTATGGGGGTGGATTAAGGGAGACTTTGTCCTTGGAGTGCCATATTTCAGGTGTTTACATTTTATTTTTTTTAAAGGAAACGAGTAAAGCTTTTTGAGTGCGGTTTTTTTCTTGCTTTTATTCATGATATACAGAACGTTAAAAAAATTTATTTTTGAAAAAAAAAACCAAAATGGCGGCCGTTGCAGCGCCGCGAAAACAGGTCCTCAATTCGCGGGAGGTAAACGGCTGACATCACTGCCCCCTCTTTGTTGATCTGAAACACAAATTCAAAGCATATTATCAATCTGTGACCCTTTGGTGATGGAATGACGGATGGGTTTTTCGTTTGGTACAAATTTCGGAAAATGGCGGCAATTAAAAAAAAAATCGAATTTTCGCGTTTTTTTCGCATAAAAAGATAAATAATAAATGCAAAAATGTATCTATCGAAAAAACGATCCGTCATTCCGTGAAGACATTTTCTGAGTATGCTCTTCAAATTTCAGGTCGATATGTTAATTACAGCGGTCAGGAGAATGTCAGCCATTTTTAAAAACGTGTTTTCGAGAAAAACGCGTTTAAAGTTTTGTAATGTGTTTACACAAATGTGTTTATAATTACCGCTAATCGGCAATGCCTGGTCCATAGAGACATCCCTCCTCTTCTTCTAGCTGCTCATGTTGAGCCGCTGACATCTCCCGCTGGGCACAAAGGACAAAGTCTCCCTTAATGCCAAACTACAAACCCCACGAGGTCGGCGCCGGGAGACAAAATGTTCAGAAAAACCCGGGCTTGATTTCTGTCCACAGCGCCGAAGTCGTGGAAGTTCATTTCGGGGGTGAAAAAGTGGGGTAAAATTTTGAAAAATCGGTTTTAATTAAATAACTCTTTAGAAAAAAAATCGAGCACTTTTTGTTCAAATGGGAAAGTTGCAGCCCTTGAAAATACGCGTTGATCGAGTCTTTGATCATCCCTCTCCAATAATATATTCACCCTCAAAAGAATTGTTGAGGTATAAACAAAAACTTGTTTATTGAATAACTTAAAAACAGTCGATTTTTCCAAGGTACCAATATTATCAATATTTCTACAAAGTTTTAACTCAATCGGCTTAAGGCATTCCTTTCACGAACCCAAATATTTTACACTTAACTGATTTTCGTCTATAATTAAGTAAAAATACATCCCAGTAAACTAGTAAAATTCCAAGCCGAGTTACCGAACCTTTAATGAAAAATTACGACCCTAAAAATCGTCTCATTTATACGGCGCTTTATGGAGATGTCACGCTGGCCACATTTCTATCTAATAATTTATACACTAAATAACTCTTGATGCCTGATATAAACTGCTCACAGGCGTAAAAAAGTCTAAAGATTCCGCAACGACAATAAAAGCAGAGGGTCATTGAACGTTTAAAGAAAATATTAATGTTGAAAATTGGAAAAATGTGACAAGCAGAAGAATTTTCGTAGCCGTGACGTTTCAAATAAATGTAAAAATGTCTCAATCTACTAAATATGCGCGAATTTTCTTTATTTTAGTTTATCGTTGTGTATAATAATCCATTGTAACTTATTTTTTTTATCGAGCGCAATTGTAATTTACGGACGATTCAGACGATTCAGGACGGGGCCCTGCTTATGCCCCGACAAAATACGGCCCTCTGCGAAAGGAATACCTTAATAGTTTTTGAGTAAACCTGCACGCCAATGTTGATAATACAGTTTTGAGAAAAACGCGTTTGAATTTCACGCTCGCTCCGGATCACAGCGGCGAGGCACGGCGTTGACGGGCTGTAACGTTTGAAGTTTTTCGAATTTCGCTTTGAAACTTTGGGAAAATATTCTACATAGAGAGTTTTATCGTTCAAGAAGAAAAAAAATAATCGATTTTTTTTTATCTTTGTAAATGTATATCCCGCCTTAATCACAACGTAGGCACTTTTTTTCACATTCGGCTTGCCCATACATTTTTATCAAACTATACGACAATGTTTGATGCCATACCTGGTAGCTTTTCAAACTGAATTTCAGTTGCGTTACGATTGGCAATTGAAAGTATAATTATATTATTTATAGTAGAATAATAGTACAACATAATTTTACTATAAGGATAAAATAATATAATATAATTAAATAATATATAAATAATATAATTTTACTATAAGCGTAAAATTATCTCCCGGCCAGTAGTTTTCGCGCAAACGCATCAACTGCTTTAGTTTCCAATTGAATTGTGCATTCATATACGCCATTTGTTTTCCCCTCGATCAGCTCAAGGCCTGACGAGGCTCGACGTGTCGCACAAGGTGGACGATTCGTCGGGAAGTATCGGTCGCAGATACGCCCGAACCGACGAGATCGCAATTCCGTTTGGCATAACGATAGACTTCGACACGCTGAAGACACCGCACAGCGCGACCCTGAGGGAGAGAGACAGCATGGAACAAGTGCGCATAAATGTACGTACGAAGCCTAAAACTCCATTGAAATTACAGAGTTTGAATATTTCTCGTAATTTCCGATTATACGAATTTCCAGTTGGACGAACTTCCGGGGGTCGTGAGAGATCTGTCCTATGGGAAAGTAACTTGGGCCGAGGTCGCGGCGAAATATCCGAAATTCGAGCAACAAGAATCGGCCGAGACTTAATCGATCGGCGTATTGAAAATAGGTATATTTATTGTGCAAATTTGGAGCGTCGAACGAACTCCTCGCGCTTCGCACGCTCATCCTACAATTTTCACGCATTGCGTTTCTTTGTTACTGAGATTTTTTCACTGCGGCTCGAATAATAAATGTAGAGTTAGGTTGAAATGCTACAATTATTACGCCTCGCGAGACTTGCCTTTCCCACAGTGAGATTGAAGTTTGCATAGTTGGGAAGCAACGAAAATCCACTCGAACGCTTTTCACGACCGTTGTTGGAGATCTACAGCCAAACTTTGCAACATGATCCTGGATGATGACGAGAACGAAGTGATAAAAAAAAATTCAAGAACTTTCGTTGCATTTCAGCGATGCAAGCTTCAACATCGTGTTCCAGACATGCCTTTCGGTGCTTCGAATGAGAATCCTCCTTTCGTCATCTCTCATTATTCGGTACAAATACACCAAGGTATTTGTACTTGCACGATCCGAGTCTTCAGCCCGTTGTGTAAATAATTGCATAAGCAGGGGATCGAGTGAAAAATCGTAATAAATGTTAACGAGTGATGAGTTAGGTAATAAAAATCTTGAATGTCTTCTATGACTTTTTTTTCACTGGTTTTCAAGGAAGTTTAATAATTAATGTCACGTCGAGGATATTTAGCATTGGCGCAGTCAGCATTTTTTCTGATGGGGGAGGGGCTGACGAAAAAGAGTTTTCGTTCACAATCTTTCTTTTTTTTAAATTCATATAATAGTCGATAATCACATAAAACACATACAATATGAAGTTTCCATTACCAAGTACATGTTAACATTAGTAACAAACTCTTCCAATACTTTGAAAAATAATCAACTGATTTTTCATCATTCTTCAATCTACCTACCAGCTTTTAAACTTTACTTTCAGTAGGTACTCAATTAAATAAGTCACCGCATTCGAATTTTTTCTGCAAATCTGCCGAATTTTTTTTAGTTGGTATTTTTTTTTAATAGGAGGTACCTGAGCAAACGGCGAGAAAAACATGTAAACTTCGGGAATTTTTATCTCAAAAACTAATGTTTCGATTGGATCCGGGTTTTTTTTTATTGGAAAATATGTACATTGAGGTATGTTTAGGAATTTTTTTAAATAAATTCGTTGACTGGAAGCGATTCAAACGCGATTATCTCGAAACATAGTTTTCAAAGTCGGTGCCAGATGTATCTCGAAAACGGCTTGTCCAATTTTGTCCAAATTTGGATAAAATATTCTTCGATAGTTTTTCTCGTGTGCCAAGTAGGATTTTTTGGAAATTTTCATTTTTGACGGAATTGCGACCGTTTTAATTTAACATTCGTTTTTCGTTCGCAATTTCCGACGATTTTTTAGTGCATACACATTGAATAAAAAAGCAATGGTTCAATCAAATGAAAAACCCCTACGCGGCGAACGAGAAAAACTATCGAAGAATATTGTATCCAAATTTGGACAAAATCGGACAAGCCGTTTTCGAGATACATCTGGCACCGACTTTGAAAACTATGTTTCGAGATAATCGCGTTTGAATCGCTTCCAGTCAACGAATTTATTTTAAAAAATTCCTAAACATACCTCAATGTACATATTTTCCAATTAAAAAACCCGGATCCAATCGAAACATTAGTTTTGCGAGATAAAAATTTCCGAAGTTTACCAGTTTTTCTCGCCGTTTACTCAGGTACCTTCCCTTAATTTAATTGTGAAATTTGAACATCTATTTAATTTGCGTAAAGAAATAGCTACTTTTTATACAACATACGAAATTACGACGAAGAAAATACTTCAAGTTTTATTAAATTATTTCTTCATGCTTCCTTCTACGAAACGAATAAAATTGATAGCTTACTTGAATTTCATTATTTTGGATCGATTTTTTTCTGGAGGGGGACGGGGGCTCGTGCCCCCTGGCTACACCAATGACTTTGAGGGTACGCGGTTACAAAGGCAGCCTGTCCTTTGGGCATAATGATAATAATCGACTCAGACTCATTAGTTGACCACTATTTATTGAGTACACAGAAAAATATACAAAAATCTCAAAGAGGAGTACACACACACATATATATATGTATATATATATAAGGGTGTTTCACGAAAAAGAAAGAAAATGTCCTACCCTTCCGAACAATATCATCAGGTCTATGAAAAATTCTTGCTAAATTTCAGCTCTCTAACTCAAGTCTACGTAGAAATTATGCATATTTTTTCACCATTCAATTCAAATGGGAAATTCGTTCTTTACGTTCAAACGTGTATCCGATTCAAACGCTTAGTAAATATTTCTGAAGTTCGGTTGAGCATTCTTCGAATAGTGATAAAATGAATAGTGTCATAAAATTGACATTAAAATTCAGAGGAAACTTTTCAGCCTTGATCATTTTCAAGCGGGTTCGGAAAATATTGAACAATTGTTGAGTTATTCATGTGCAAGCCTGAAAACGGAATGTCCCGCGTGAATCAAATACCTAATGCCATTATTGTTGGAAGGGGTACGAGAGGAAAATGATGCTTGAAGATGTTTCGACACATGCTCATATATATATATTAGGGTGGCTCAAATTTGAGCTCTATTTTTCTCCTTTTTCTCACCATCCAATTATCTTTTTCGAAGAAAAATAAGAATTGTCGTGAAATCTGCAAGCGGTAAAAATATTTAGAGGTCGCTCAAGCGTCCCAAAAATGCAAGTTTTCTTGAAAAGAAAAACGATTTTTTTCCCGTCTAATTCTCACCTATGAAATTTACGCTTTATAATTTTTTAATTAAGCTCGCAAAAGCTCTACCCGGCCAATGAATATTTAGTGGTCGCTCAAGAGCTTCGAAATTTTCAATTGTCGCGATTTTTTTCTCTTCTCACTCATAAATTTAACTCTTTGTAAAGTTTTCAAAACAATTGATCCATTTTTTCTTAAGAAACGGATTTTTTTCACTTACCTCACACATCTAACCCGATAAAACGGGGGACCTATAATTTTGTTTACGGACACGAGCTTTAAACAATTATTATATGAAAACAAAGATTATAATTCTTGGGTTAGCGGTGTGAGGTAACTTTGAAAAATCTGTTTCTAAAGAAAAACGATTAATTGTTTTGATCATTTTACAAAGCGTCGAATTTATGAGGGAGATGAATAGACAAAAATTGGCGAGAATTGTAAATTTCGAAGCTCTTGAGCGACCATTAAATATTCATTGACCAGCTGGAGCTTGCATGAGGTTAATTTTAAAATTATAAAAAATATAAATTCATGGGTGAGAAGTAAAGTTTAAAAAAATCGATTTTTTAATGAAAATTTGAATTAATAGGAGGCTTGAGCGACCGCTGAATATTTTTTGACCGCTCGCAGATTTCGTAACGATTTTTTTTTCTGTTGGTGGATGAAGTAAAATAAACTGATTTTTTTTTTAACAAAAAAAATCTATTTATTTTACTTCATCCACCTATAGCTGAGAAAGAGTTGAATTTTCGGGCTCGGCTTATAAGACTTTTTTGTAGAAAATGACTTTCTCTACAAAGTTTTCATCTGAATTTTTTTCGATATATCTAAAAGCTTAGGCGTTACAGCCGTTTGAATAGATATTTTCATACAATATTCACTTGAAATAATGATACCGCTGAAACGGTTGAATTTACGGACATGGCTGAAACGGTTGAATTTACGGACATTGTAAAGTATCATATTTCCTATGAGAACCCACTTGGAAAATATCGCGATATCAAAATTCGCGGATTGGTAACACTAATAATGAGAAAAACATTTTTTTCAATGTTAATCAAATGGGAAACCTTCAATTTTGATTCGCGACCTCTAAATATTTTTTGACAACACCCCCCTCTCACGAAACTTCGTTTTTGGGTACCAACTAAAGGTTTTCGGGCACGATGGGTCAGAAAAAAAAAGTTACCCTGAAACGAATCACCCTAATATATATATATATATATATATATATATATTTAACCCACATACAAAAATAAAGAGGCAAACTCTTCACTAGCAAGGATAGTAAGAAATGTCGAAGCGTACGCCCATTTCGCTGAAGTCCTGTTTAAAGCAGCACAACAGACACTCAACGCTTCTCGTCCACGCCTCACGATCTTGGGCCTTTCTCAACGTCTCTTGCAATTGAATATCGACGTGATTTACTTCTGAAAAGTCGCAAGAGAATTCAGTATGGAATGATGATAAATTTCACGAATACTCTATTACGACGAGACATGTTTTTTTCTCTCTTTCTTTCAAGGTTCAAGGGAAATCGACGTTACTGCAACTTCGAGTCCTAATTTGGCAGCACATCGCGCACAGTGTTCTCAGTGTTCTGATCTCACCGATGAACTCGAACATTCGCAACTCTGGCAGATTCGTGAAGAGTTTGCAGAGCAAGTGGTCGAGATTCTCTCGGTGATGCCACAATTGAAGATACAACGAAACTGCGAACATTTCAATTGAATTGGAGAAAATCTTGGTTTAGTACACCTCGGGGAGACATTTTTTTAAGCATTCTAGAAGTTCTAAATATTCAGAATAATTGATAGTACGTTTTGTGCAAGTACCGAACAATTTGTTAGGACGATAAATCGTCATCCAGTTTCATGTATTTATATATAGCATTGTTTTATTATTAAAATGCATCTGAAAGAATTTTGGATCATCAAAATGTGGGAAAATATGGAGAAACCTTGAGAGCGTCAGACAGAGACGATATTCTTGATATTCCGAGTGAGGCAACAGCTATTGGCGGTAGCAATACTTTCTGATCTATCAGACTGGGAAGAAAGCTTTCCCTAAAAAAGTTGCATAGTTCGAAGGGGTCATCGAGTGGTGGCTACGAGGTTCGTCAAGGTGGAGACGCTTCGGAGATTTCATGCTCGCCTCCATTTTCCAAACTGGGATCACTATTTTTTTAGAATTTTATCAAGGAATGGAATATAAGTTCACACGCTAAATTTCAAGATGATCGATCTAGATTCACTGTTGAAAAAATCGATAACAAATAAATTATTGAATGTCGCGTAAGTGTGTAACGCGAAAGCGGATGACGAGACGGATAACGCTCAGCATACAAAATTGCATTTTGCGTTGCATTTTTGTGACATTCTCTGCAAATTGAGGTCATATAAACTCGCTCTTCATGATGAAACCTTTTTTGGAAAATTTAAATCTGTACTGACGGAAGAAAATTCCGGCGTAATACTTTTCATTGAAGAGAACACACATTATTATGGAAATCGCAAACTTCTTGCTGCTTTTCAAAACAAGTTAAGGGGTTAGGCCACAGTAACGGGTATAAAATCACGTGCGAATTTAACAATTTTTTTTCGTATGAAAAAGTGATTCACTCATAAAATTAATTACACATCTAATTAGTATGAATGTCAAGCTGCTAGAAAATATATTTTTTTTCGATGTTCAAAATGGCCGACTACTCGAAACTTCTCGAAACAGCTTTTTTCCAATTGGCGTGACAAATAACTTCAACAATTTCATTCGATTTACTTTAAATTTAAAAGTTATACTCCTAATTGCATTTCGCAGAGAAGTACGTACGGAATTTCTGATTAATCGAAAACTTTTCATTTTACGAGCAGTTTATGCGCAGTTATAACGAAATTTTTCACTGAAAATTCATTTTTCAGTTCAAATACCTACAACTTTTGAATAAAACAATATTTTAAATTCCGTAAGTACTTCTCTAGGTATTCTAATGTAGATTGAAGAAAATTTTTGTTTTTTGTTCTAGGTCACAAATTGTGGATGCTAAATGTCACGCCGCTGCGCGCCTAAAAAATGATAACAAACGAAAATATTGGTAGTCGGCCATTTTGTTGCTTGGCAAAAAAAATTAGTAAATATCGAAATTAAAAAAATCCTTGATATGCGCTATAGCTATAGTTGTAAAGAATATGTGGTTAACATTTCACAAGTATCGGTTCAGTAGTTTCGAAGATTTTATCAACGAGCCGTCGAAAAACGTTGTTTCGAGAAAAACGCGTTTAAAGTGTGTTTGGGTTACATAAATACATACATTTAAAAAAAAAATGTATTTAGAAAGTGTATTTATTAAGTATAACAACTTTTATATCAACATCTATAATATAAAACTATCGAAATAATTCATGAAAATAGCGTTTTTTAGCGTCTAAAGTGAGAAGGCCCTTTAAACGATTGGAACCTCATTTACAGCCTGTTCGTTAATACAGACTGACGTCATTAATAAGATAATACAATCAAAGCGAATCAGATTGCAAGCGTGCATTGAAAGTGGTGGCCATCACTGAGCACCTTTTATAGGAGTTTGCATCGTTTTTTAAATCGACTTTAGGCTAGAACATTGAAATGTCTATTTTACTGATTTTTTCATACTAAATCTTGATCGATCATCTTGAAATTCGGTGTGTGAACTTTTTCATACTTCCTTAATAAACTTCTGAAAAAAAAAACAATAGTGGTGGCATTTAAAAAAACAGAGGTGACCTTGAAATCCCCGAAGCGCCTCCACCTGGATCAACCTCCCAGTCCTCACTCGTTGACCTCGTTCGAACTATGCAAATTTTGTGGAAAAAGTTTTCTCCTAAATCTGATATGTTTGAAAATATTTCTGCTGCTGATAGATGTAGCCTCACCCGGTATACGAAAAAACTAAAGGGGGAAATCCCTCTGGACGCTCGAAAATGAGTAATTTTTCATGCCTTTTGTTTTAAGGTGATAAAATAATCGCATCATTTTTAAATTTTGACATTATCTTATTACAACTTTCAAATGTTATTTTTTTTTCATTTTCAAGCAAAACAAAATGGCGCCGTTATAAAGTATTCCTTTAGGCGTCTTTTGAAAAACTGCCCATGTTATAGCTCAAAACGTTTTTGATTGATCTGGCTGAAATTTTGGGAGGTTTCTCACTATAACATTATTGGAAGTATATACCTAAAGTTTTAAGGTTATCGTGTAAATAAATTACTCTTTTGGGGTAAAAATTGTCGAGAAAATGGTGAAAAATATGACAACTTAATTACGAAGCCTACTTAATTTTTAATTTAAGGGGAGGTACCTGAGTGAACGGCGACAAAAACAGGTAAACTTTGGGAATTTTTATCTCAAAAACTGATGTTTCGATTGGATCCGAGTTTCTTTTATTGGAAAATATGTACATTGAGGTATGTTTAGGAATTTTTTAAAATAAATTCGTTGACCGGAAGCGATTCAAACGCGATTATCTCGAAACATAGTTTTCAAAGTCGGTGCCAGATGTATCTCGAAAATGGCTTTTCCGATTTTGCCCAAATTTGCATACAATATTCTTCGATAGTTTTTCTCGTTCGCCACGTAGGGGGTTTTTCGTTTGATTGAACCATTGCTTTTTTATGCAACGTGTATGCGATCCAAAATCGTCGGAAATTGCGAACGAAAAACGAATGTTAAATTAAAACGGTCGCAATTCCGTCAAAAATGAAAATTTCCAAAAAATCCTACTTGGCGCACGAGAAAAACTATCGAAGAATATTGTATCCGAATTTGGACAAAATCGGACAAGCCGTTTTCGAGATACATCTGGCATCGACTTTGAAAACTATGTTTCGAGATAATCGCGTTTGAATCGCTTCCAGTCGACAAATTTATTTTAAAAAATTCCTAAACATACATCACTGTACATATTTTCCAATAAAAAAACCCCGGATCCAATCGAAACATTAGTTTTTGAGATAAAAATTCCCGAAGTTTACCTGTTTTTCTCGCCGTTTACTTAGGTGCCTCCTCTTAAAACTGTTTTTATATTTTTATATGTATATCCTTCCCATAATGTTGTAGTGAGACCTTCCAAAATTTCAGCCGGATCGATCAACAACTTTTTGAGCGATAGCATAAGCAGTTTTTCAAAATACGCCTGAAAGGATACGTTGTAACGCTGCCATTTTGTTTTGTTTAAAAAAAATCATTTTTACACTTAAAAGTTATATTAAAATAATGTCAACATTTTTGAATGATGCGATTATTCTATCACGTTTAAAAAAATTTCATGAAAAATGACTCATTTTCTGGGGTCTAAAGGAATTTCCCCCTTAAGGACTCCAGCTGAGTTTTATCGCAGAGTTTCCTGTTACTGAGTGTTTCGAAATTTGGCGAAACTCCAATATACCGAGAGTATCGGTATAGGAAGCCCAGATGTTTCTGATGGTACAGTCGATGTACCAAGGCTGACGAAATCGTAAATCGATGCCCGACGAGAGCATGAACGTGTGGACGGGCGTATGTTTCGTGAAGAATCCCTTGTGCCTATCATACTCGGGAATATCGACTGGAACGTTTCATTGTCGTCGTCAGCAGCAATTACATGTCAAACGAATTTGATCATTACAATGATCTTTATTTTCGTACATTTTATTACTAAATACCACTTATAGGTTATTGAAATAAACTTTATCGTCGCCCTGTTGAACTTTCGTTCGAACACGTTCGAACTGTACAAATGTGAATTCCAGCATTTTTTAACGATTATTCTGCGCTGATCCAATTAGTCGAGTAAATATTATAATGATGTATTTCTCACTGAAAATCAATTGAACTTTGAGGGTGGGAGCCAAGACCCGAGCAGCTTTCCAGGCCATGTCGGGAATCGCGAAATTCAGATTCTTCACACTCGCATTGTAATCGATTATTGGTGTCTCCGTTTCCTGGCAGAGTAATTGCAGCCATTGCCAATTTGCGCCTAGTTTTCTAGACGAAAACAAATTCAGGGGAATGTTAAAAAGTGCTTTTTGAATATTGATTTTGTCATGATGACTTTATCGCTAATATTTACGGATTTTTTTACTTTCCAATTATTACGTATTTTTTTTTCTGCATTCAAAAATTGTCGAAGGACTTTGGTAGATGAAAAAATCGTACGGATATCAATTGCGACAGGCGACAAAAATTCATACCAGATAACGTTTAACGGAATTTCTGCTTTTTTTCTTTACATTAAGGGGTTAGGCTACTCTGACGACCCGAAAATCAGAGTTATTTGAAGAAAAAAAACGTTTTTTTAAATGAATAAGTAAAATGGAATACATTTTGTAAAAATTAGAAAAATAGTTGGAATAACTATTTTTTCATTTTTCTAATTAAATGTGAACATTCATTGAACAGTTCACACATGGAAAATTGTAGTTATTACAAATTATTTTTTTCGCACATGTTAAAAATATAAATTGTACAAGTCTCAATTGTGATAATTGGTATGACTAGTGTGAAGCGATAGGATTACCAAAAAAGCGTCTTACAAAACGAATCTGGCAAAATAAATCACTGGTCTAGCATTAAAAAATAAGGAATTCATGGGGTTGGGCTACTGTGAAAGTTCAAAAATAAGGTTTATTAGAAAAAATAATTTTTGAATGAATAAGTAAGATTGAAAAATCGTTTGGACATTAATTCGTATGTACATTAACAAAGCTGTAGACTAAATTTCACAAAAACATATTAATAATTAAAGAAGTTATAAACAATCTCGTGAAGGGATTTTGAACGTTAGGGGATCAAAGGTGTACTTGATTTTGGCCACCCGGTTGAACTGAAAAAAAAAACAAGTTTTTTTTTCCAAGGGGTCTTCTTACTTTAGACGCTGAAAAGGCTATTTTCATGAAGTTTTTTCATAGGTTTATATTATTGATATTGATATAAAATTTGTTACATTTAGTAAATACACTTTCGAAATGCATTTACAAAAAAATTGTATGTATTTATATAACCCAAACTTTAAACGCGTTTTTCGACGGCTTGTTGATAAAATATTCGAAACTACTGAACCGATTCTTATGGAATTTAAACCACATATTCTTTACAACTATAGCTATAGAGCATATCAATGATTTGTTTAAATTTTGATATTCACTTTTTTGCCAAAAACGGTGAAAAAACACGTTTTTTTTGCTTTTTCGACAAATGTCCGCCATTTTGTTATTTTTGCATATATAAAATATCGTATGATATGCGCTATAGCCATTAACATACTGAATCTAAATCCGTTTGTTTTTTTTTTGTTTCGGATCATTCATCTCCGAGATTTCATCAACAGACCTACAATTTTTTTAGGACATTTTTTCAACTACCATTTTCGTCTATAAATAGTGACTCCAATAAATAATTTTTTAAAATGTATTTCGAAACTGTATTTATTAAGTGTAACAACTTTTATATCGATATCTGTAATGTAAACCTATCGAAAAAATGCACGAAAATAGCCCTTTGTTCAGCATCTAAAGTGAGAAGACCTCTCAAAATAGATAAGGTTGGTTAGAACTTGACAGAGTTTTTTTTTGTTATCGTGTTCCAATTTAAAAAAAACATTTTTGAATTTTTTTTTCTCGATTTTTCAAAGAAAATGACACCATTATTCATAACAGGTAATGAAAAAAATGTTATGAAGAAAAACGTCAGTCAAGACCATAGCACTGAATAATTGTATGAAATTTCAAGTGAATCCGTCCGTTAGATGACGAGAAATCGTATACACCTTTTTGGAAAACATAGTTTCGAGAAAAACGCCTTTGAAGTTTTACTAGCAGTTCTATTGTTGTAATAATAAGTTTACCTTCAATCTGCGATGCCGGTACCAATCGCTCATCCACTAAAAACTTTCATAACACAAAAAATGTTCCTTTGGAATAAGTAGGCCATAAAATAAATAAAAAAAAACGATTAATAAATTTCACAAGAAATAAAAAAAAAATTCACAAGCGTTTTTTTTTTTCAAAACAGCATTTCTTGTGTTATGACAGTTTTTTATTAGTGGATGAGCGATATGTTGGACCTTGCTCTTCAATTTGAGTTGCCTCAAGCGACGAACGATTTGTTGACATTTTCACAGTAGCCTAACCCCTTGAACACGAAGCAAGACGGATTTCTAAGAGAAACGATCTAGTCTCGCAAAGATCGTTACGCAGTATAAAGCGAAGAAATTACTTTATATGCAAGTTGCCAAGGACAGGGGCACAGGACACCAAATACAGGGCGTATCAGTACATTTACCCGAAAACACTTCCTCGAATGACACTTCCCCGAATGACATTTCCCCGAAAACATTTCCCCGAATCGACATTTTCCCGAATGACACTTCCCCGAACGGCACTTCCCCGAAAAACAGTTCCCCGAATCGACAATTCCCCGAATCGACATTTCCCCGAATGACACTTCTCCGAATGGCACTTTCCCGAAAAACAGTTTGATTGGGTCTGTTTGGGTTCCACGCACCCCACTATTCCAAGCACATCCGAGGTGCCCTGCGCCCACACCAGTGTTCCACGCACCCCACTATTCCACACGCAAATTCGAGGTGCCCTGCACCCACAACAGTGTTTCACGCACCCCAATATTCCACACGCACATTCGAAGTGCCCTGAGCCCACCCCAGTGTTCCACGGACCCCACTATTCCCCACGCATATCCGAGGTGCCCTGCGCTCACACCCATTTACGCATTTACCCATTTTGACCCAATTTGACTTTGACTTTAAATAAATAACTTTTTCACTCATTTTTTCTTGTCATCTTATTTACCCTTCGATTAATAATTTTTACCCATTTTGACTTTGACTTTAAATAAATTACTTTTTCACTCATTTTCGGGGAAATGTCGTCCGTGGAAGTGTTCATACGGGAAAATGTCATTCGGTGAAATGTTTTTCGAGGAAGTGTCATTCGGGGAAGTGTCGATTCGGGGAACTGTTTTTCGGAGAAGAGTCATTCGGGGAAGTGTTTTCGGGGAAATGTCGATTCGGGGAACTGTTTTTCGGGGAAGTGTCGATTCGGGAAAGTGCCGTTCGGGGAAGTGTCATTCAGGGAAATGTCGATTCGGGGAAATGTCATTCGGGGAAGTGTTTTCGGGGAAAAGTATGAGTACCAATACAGGGTGTCCAGTTATGAATGGATAATCCTGCAACTGTCGATAGGTCAGATCTCGTGTCCTACTATATGCTGGCATTTCAGTTTAGTAAAAGTTCGACGGTTTTCGAGATAAAAATTATCTGCCTTTAGTTTTTCGCATGCCATTTCTGCAAATGATAACTTTTTTTTACCCGGTTAAAAAAATACTCTTGTTTATTTGTTTTGTCTGAAAAAGTCTCCTTTCTAACCTCAAATGTTAAGGAAACTTTATGAAAAAAGATCTTATGCAGATATTTTTCTTTAGTATGCATATCGTGCCAATTACTTTCTTTTTTTACTACGCATATCGTGCCAATTACTTTAAAAAGTTGCTGAGTTATTGTCGATTCTCATTATTTGTAAAAATCGCATGAAAAAAAACCAAAAGCGGATGATTTTTTTTTGAAATAACACAACGCCGAAAATTTCGAAAACCGTGGGACTTTTAAACTGAAATTCCAGCATATAGTAGGGCATGATCTGACCTATCGACAGTTGCAGGATTATCCGTTCATAACAGGACACCCTGTATAATTTGGTTCATTTGGTTACCAATTTATTCAACATTATTGCCGTAATTTTTTTCGTCCCTCGTGATCAGCTGCACATTTTTGGGTTTTGATTGCAGAGGTGCCTGCTGCGTGTTTTTAACGATAAAAAAAAAACAATTAACGGAGTATTATACTTGGCCAATTCCAGAAGGAGATCACCGCTGGGTGTCGCGATGTAAGAATAATTTACGGAAATAGTGGTTAGGGCCTCCAGTGAGGTAATCGTGCGCCACCACGCACCCTCGCGTGAAAAGGACTCGCAGCACATTATCGAACAGCCTTTACGATTGAGAGGAATAATTGGCCTATGATCCTCATCGAAGCCACGCCAGCAGTAGAAACTTTTCAAAGTTCTACGAGAATGTCCCAGAGCCGTAACTAATCGCAATCCCTCTTCACGCTTTAGCCTTAGACCTTCCATGCAAAACGTTTCCAACGTACGCTGTGCACTGAACACATTTTTTTTTTTTCGGAACAATTATCAACAATCAAATTCACCATTGTAGATTATTATCGAAAAAATAATTCCATCGAAACATATTTCGTCATTTGAAATTCGGAAAAAATCGCTTGAAAATAAATTTGCTGACAATTAGAAATGGTTAAAATAAAGGATTTTTCAAAATTGCAAAAAAAATTGGTTGCAGTTAGAAATTCCTCTATGCCAGCGATATAATCGAGTGCAAAATTACTTTCGTACTGTATAGAAAAATGCTGGACGAAAATTGTTTGAGTTCTGCTGCGTGCCGATTTCGAAAACATGGTTTTGATAAAAACGTGTTTGACGTTTTCAGTACTAATACATTTTTTTCTTTTTTCTTTTACTATTTTCTTTTTTTGGACTTTATCTTTACTATTTTCTAAATTCTTTTTTTTTGCTACTTTTGGTTTTGAGGATTCTCAAAAATGTTTCGGCGAATTCCGTAACCTTAATACATATGAAAAAATAGTAAAAAAAAAAAATATATTTCCGTTGCATTCCAACGATGCAAACTTCAGTACCATCGTTAAAACTATTTTTTTTTCAGCTATAAACGGATATGCATATTTTTTAAGGTTCAATGGATTTTTGAAGTGTTTCCAAAACCACGATTTTTCGAAAATTTTACAGTGGCGTTCTCCCTTAAGGCGGGATATACATTTATACAGGGAAAAAATAAGTAATATCGAGGGATTTTTTAAACTAAAAAATAATTATTCTACAATTATCAAACTTTAGGTATACTTCAATAGTATATTCCAGTATACAAAACAATTTTTTTAAATGAATTCATCATCAAAATGACGGAGCTGTGGCAGAGTGTTACAGCAAGGTCGCCGCGGGAGTTGCAAATCGGCGTGCAGTCTAGCTTCCCGTAGACTTTGATTTGCAAAAAAGTTCAACATTTTTTTCAGTTAGAACATGTATACTTTCTACGTGACGGTAATTAAAAAGAAGAAAATGAAAATTTAAGAAAATGGCCCGCATTTACAAAAAAAGATCAACATTTCACGCAACATTTCTGTAAAATGTGGATGAAAAAAATTGTTTTTTTTTCTTTCGATTTTTCAAAAACAATTTTGGTCAAGTAGAAGGTACCAATATTTTTCAATATTTCTACCAATTTTCAACTCAATGGGCTCAATACTTTTTGAGTAATCCTGCACGCCAATTTCCATAATGCTGTTTTGAGAAAAACGCATTTGAAATTCACGCCCGCTCCGAATCCGAGCGGGAACTTTAGGAAAATATTCTACATATATAGTACTATCGTTTAAAAATAAATAAAAAATAAATCGATTTTTTGATCGTTGTAAATGTATATCCCGCCTTAATCCCCCGTAACTCCCTCAATTTTGAACGGCTCGACTAGAAATTTTCATAGTAAATTTTCGAAATGTTTCATTTTCAGTAATGTCAATTAGGTGTAAGCTCTCAATGAATACCGTAAAAAGCACTAGGTTCAAAAGCTGCGGCATGAAAAACTTTCACAATTCTCGAAATACAGAAAAAAATAAAGAAGCAATTTTGTGAAAAATCCAGCATGGAACGACGTAAATTTTACCATAAGTATTTTTCCAATCGATTTATAAGGTCCCTCCTACCCAAACAGTCGTAAGTGCCTACTCGTACGAGGTGCTCGGATATAATGATGTTTCTCGATTTTTCGTTGCCGCGCACGAGTCTGAAGGGAAAAACAACAGAGCAGCGAATGAAGAGACAATATTGTAGTCAGGATGCTGATTATCCCCGGGGTACGTAGGCTCGTTAATCGTTTGTATTTGTCGCTTTGTTTTCTTTTTTATTTTTTACTTGTTAAGAGTGGCGAGGAGGGCGAGGTTCATGTTTCTCTGGTAAAGAGGCTCGTGGTTCGCGCTCGCCGAGTAAAGATGCCAGTAGAAACGAGCCTGGGCGTAATAACTTTTTAATTATCGCTTGTATGTACTCCGTTCCTGTAAGGTCTCTCTCTTTCTCTCTCTCTCTCTCTCTCTCTCTCTCTCTCTCTCTCTCTCTCCCTCACTCTCTCTCTCCCGCTCTTTTTCTCGCTCACTCTTCGTCTCTCTTTTGGTCCACCCCGGTAATTGAGTTCGAGCAATTCACTCTCGTCTCTCATACAATAATGCGCTTGAATATGTACCGGGTGTCCCCTTTAATTGCACGCCGCTAAATACATCGCGAAAATGAAATCGAATCGGAAAATATTTCCAACAAAAGATTTGCAGTTTCAAGGGAGACAATCGATGGCGATATTAAGATTTTTCTACACCAAAGCGTTTATGAGATTCCGCGTAAATCTTCGTTATTTCAAGGTAATCCTATCGCCAGTCTTCAATCCATAGGATTTTCATTCTTTTTTTGGGCTTAACTAAATATATTAATAATCGTCTCTGTAAAATTTCAGGGTCGGTTATCGACCTAATTACAGAGAAAAAATAAAAAAATTGCGTATTTTTGTGAAGGAATTCCGAGACGACATACAAAAACCCAATTTCCGGTCGCTACAAAAGTGTATATAATAGTGGAAATCCGTCAGGTTCTTAAAAATAATCCGATTTACATACTTAACACTTGTAGTAATCCAATGCTCTCAGAAAAAAATTACGCTTATTGACCTAATTTTTATGTAATATCAAGTTTCATTTGAACTTCCGGTATTGGATTTATTACCACTTGCTACGAACAAGAGACGTGACAGCAAGGCAACAGATGACTGTAGTCCTAACCTCATCTCACTCATTCGAATTTCCACACATATTTCATTTTTAACCGACATATTTCGCCGACACAAATTTTCCGGGCTTTTGGCCAGTCGTGGCCCGAATACAATGCTTTATATTTCCTGCACCTGACATTGTTTTGACAGATCGACGTTAAAAAGCATGGAGGTTAAACTCGCCTGGTTGAGTAAAAAGAGACGGTGATAGAACCAATGTTGCCAAATATCAAACCTAGAAATACTGCGCGAATCGTTGGAATAACTATTTTTTCATTTTTCTAATTAAATGCGAACATTCATTGAACAGTTTACACATGGGAAATTTTAGTTATTGCAAATTATTTTTTTTGCATATGTTAAAAATATAAATTGTACAAGTCTCAAGTATGATCAGTGGTATGACTAGTGTGAAGCGATAGGATTACCTTAAATGGGTCCGTATACTTTATACGGACCAAAAAAGTGTCTTACAAAATGAATCTGGCAAAATAAATCACTGGTTTAACATAAAAAACAGGGAAGTTATGGGGTTGGGCTACTGCGAAGATTAAAAAATCAGGTTTATTTGAAAGAATAATTTTTGAAGGAATAAGTAAGATTGAAAAATCGTTTAGACAATTATTTCTATGTACTTTAACAAAGTTGTGTACCAAATTTCATAAAAAAATGTTAATGGTTAAAGAAGTTATAAACAATCTCGCGAAGGACCTTTGAACGTGAGGGGCTCACGGTGTACTTGATTTTGGCCACCCGGTTCAACCCAAACAAAAAAGCGAGACTTTTTCTCAAAATGGATAATATTCTCTAAGACTTGACCGAGCTTTTTTTTCATTATCGCGATTCAATCATTAAAAAAAAATCGCGAATTTTTTTTCGATGATTTTATCGATTGCCATCGCTTATTCCTGTTTATTGCGTTTATTTATCAGACAAGTGCTCGTAATGCCAGGAAAGACGAAGATAGTGATTCTACAGCGTTCAACTTCCATCAAGAGGTACAGAATCCACAAATTTCGGAGTAACGTAATTTTACGGAGTATATTTTCGTATTTTTCAAGCACACCTCTATCCGATCCCAAAATATTTTAAATCAAATTCGGCCCTAAACACCTCAAAATTTGTTGAAAAACTGCCATTTCAAGAGAACAGACAGTTTTTGGGCACAACAAAAAATAACATAAGAAAACAAAATAAACTTAACGTAGTGTGGACACGTTCAGTTTTGTTCGCCAGCCCCTCAGTTTCAAAACCAGTATTCTTTTTAAGAAAATTAATATCGACTCACTTCAAATAATAAACATCACTGGAAGATCTCATAACTGGGTCGATTATTTTTTTGATATCTCTATCCCTATTTCCTTACAAACTGCAAATCTTTTACACTGAATGTTTTTTGACGTGACGTAGATTTCGCGATTAATGATGGGTGTGCATTAACATGAGACGCCCCATTTATGCGTATATGTATTATATATAGCTCACCTCCCTTGAGGGCAATGTCAGATTCGGCATGGGTCCCGGATACATCGCTCTCTCGCAATGGAGCAACATTTCCCAATGCCTTCGAGGCTCGTCGACTCGACATGTCCTCCGAGTTTAAATACATACGATTTCAAAAAAATTACTTTGAGTAAAACCAAATATGTTGTTTATATGACCCCGTATAATTTATCAATTCAAACAGGAGATGAACGAATAACTAAATAATGGAAAAAGTGGCACTTTTCCAGGCTTTTAATCAATTATTAAAATTAATCAGATAATCAAAAATGCATGATGAAGTTTGGATCGTTGGAATGCAACGAAAGTTAACTTTTTCTCTATTGCTCACGTTTTTTCCGCCGACTTGAGGTACGACAATCAGTCAAACGGTCTTTCTTATCCTCATAAGAGATCTACGATCTTAAGGGGTCTTCTTACTTTAGACGCTAAAAAGGGCTATCTCTATGAATGTTTTGATAGGTTTATATTAGGTGTACAAATAAGTTTTAGGACACCTCGATTTTGTATCATAACAGCTATTCTAAATTAATTCAAAGGTCCCGCTCACTTATCATAGATGGCGCTTGATATGTAGTATCGAAACGTAAAGGAGTCATAAACATAACCTATAAATTCTGTAAATTAAACATGTAGACCGATAAGCTATTTATTAGACACTGCATTCGCTATGAATTCCATCAAGGAAAAAGTGTTAGGAAAGCGTGTGAATCGATATGTTCTGTTCTTGGAGACAACATTGTATCTAAAAGTACATGTGATTATTGGTATAAGCGATTCAAAGAAGGTGATTTCGACGTTAGTGACCGTGAACGCACGGGGCCTCCTGTAAAGGTGGACGATCAGGAACTGCAAGCGTTGCTGGATGAAAACTCTTGTCAGACGGAGAAACAACTTTCGGAACAGCTTGGAGTAACTCAACAAACTGTTTCTTATCGTTTAAAAGCAATGGGTAAGATTCGAAAAGGAACAAAATGGGTACCACACTTTCTGACTCAAGAAAATAAAAACAGCCGTCTTAACATTTGTGTGAGTCTTTACAACAAGCAACATAGAAAGTCTTTCTTGTGGAAAATTGTGACCGGCGATGAAAAGTGGATTTATTTTGACAATCCGAAACGCAAATATCATTGGGTTGACCCCGGCGAGCCGACAACATCCACGCCAAAGCGCAATGTTCATTGTAACAAAGTCATGCTGTGCATATGGTGGGATATGAAAAGCGTACTGTATTATGAACTTCTCAAACCTGGTCAAACAGTTACTACCGATCGCTATTGTCATCAATTGATGCAAGTGAATCAAGAAATTGAGAAGAAACGTCCATTTTCTGGTAAAGGAAAACGTCCAGTAAAACTGCTCCATGACAACGCGCGGCCTCATGTGGGTAAACCGGTCAAGGATACGTTACTAGCGCTTGGATGGGAAGCTGTACCACACCCGGCGTATTCACCAGACTTAGCCCCATCCGATTATCATTTATTCCGGAAAATGCAGAACGATTTGTCTGACGTGCGATTCAAAACATTTGAAGAAGTGGAAAAATGGGTCGCTAAATTTCTCACCTTGCAAGACGAAAGTTTCTTTGCGAAAGGCATCCGCGAGTTACCTGAGAGATGGCTGAAGGTCATTCAGTGCGATGGAGATTACTTTGATGAATAACTGTGTTTTACTTCTTTTTTAATAAATCTTGAATTTTTTGAAAACTGTCCTAAAACTTATTTGTACACCTAATATTATAGATATTGATATAAAAGTTGTTACACTTAATAAATACACTTTCGAAATACATATAAAAAAAATTATTTATTTAAGTCACTATTTATAGACGAAAATGGTAGCAGGGTTGGGCATATTCGATTATTTTAAATTGAGTAATAATAAAGAAGCTTATTCAAAATTCGTTCCGAAAATGAATAAAGAATCCCACTGGATTCAGTATTCATTCCGAAAATGAATCCAACTCAATTCAGTATTTGTTCCGAAAATGAATAATGAATTCTACTGGATTCAGTATTCATTTCAAAATTAATAATGAATCCAACTGAATTCAGTATTCATTTCAACATAAGTAATGAATCCAACTCGATTCAGTATTCATTCCGTATTGGGATATCATCAAATTGAATAATCTGGAAAAATGGACAATGGAAATGGGACAAATATAATTTTGAATCATTTTCAATTTTGATTCAATTTTGATTCATTATTTATTTTGAAATGAATACTGAATCCAGTAGGATTCATTATTCATTTTCGGAACGAATACTGAATCCAACTGGATTCATTATTTATTCTCAGAACGAATATTGAATCGAGGTGGATTCATTATCGAAAAAAATGAATATCCATCTGACATGTATTCGGTATTATTTTCCTACTCGAATACTAAAAGTATTCGAGTATGCCCATCTCTGAATGGTAGTAAAAAAATTGTAGGTCTGCGCTGTTGATGAAAACTCGGAAATGGATCATCTGAAACAAAAAAATCAAACGGTTTTAGATTCAGTATGTTAATGGCTATAGCGCATATCATACGATTTTTCGAAAAAACGTGTTTTTTCACTGTTTTTGGCAACAGAAAAAATAGTAAATATCAAAATTTTGAAAAATCCTTGATATGCGCTATAGCTATAGTTGTAAAGAATATGTGGTTAAAATTTCATAAGGATCGGTTCAGGAATTTCGAAGATTTTATCAACAAGCCGTCGAAAAACGTTGTTTCGAGAAAAACGCGTTTAAAGTTTGTTTGGGTTACATAAATACATTTTTTTTAAAATATCAATGCATTTCGAAAGTGTATTTATTAAGTGTAACAACTTTTATATCAATATCTATAATATAAGCCCATCAAAATAATCCATGAAAATAGCCTTTTTTTAGCGTCTAAAGTGAAAAGACCCCTTAAACTATACATTTTTTTAGATGGTATTAAAAATGAATAGAAGAAAAAAAGTAAAAAGAACTTTCGTTGCATTCCAACGATGCACACTTCAACGCTATAGAATGGAAGAAAAATGAATTTAAAATACTGTAGATAAATAATTTAATTTTTTGTGGTGATTCTGTCGATGATTAATCGTTCAACGAATGAAGATCGACTAACCTGGGCAATTGGTTTAGCACGTGGGATACTAAACCTTCGGTGGATCTTTCATCGGATTCTACCGAATTCCGTTGCAACGTTTGATAGGCTAGCGAGGACATGAATTCGACTTTCACCGACGACGATGTGCGCTAGAAAACTGAGTTTGGTGGCTACGACAGATGTCATCAGTACGGTCGTGCGTCGTGACGTGTGCAACTTATCGAGCATAATCGATAAAAGTTTCAAAGATAGGAGAAAATACGATAAAATCGTCGTAATTTTGCAAATTTATTTAGGTCGACTCTGACATAGTTAGGCAAGCGTTATTTCAGTTATTTTTTAATCCCGATGATCTTAGATATGGGGCTTTGGCGTTTTGACGGGGAAAGTAGCATCGCAAATTATTAGGGCTGCTGCTCGAAAACAAATCATGCGAAATGAGAAAATCAAACGCATCAACTTTTTGCATGAAATTATTGAGTGTTTGGACGAAAGATTTACTAAAATATTGATTTTTGAAAAAATGGCCGCAGTCCAAAGTGAGAGAATCGATTTTCGGTGAAAAAACGCTCTATTTCCGTTGATAAAAAAAAACTGCATCGAAAAAAAATCCTTCGTCCAAGCTGTGCTTTTTGATGCGTAAAAGAAGCTTGTAAAATTTGAAGTTGGTGGGTGCAGTGATTTTTGTGATATCGCTGTCACCGATTTTGAAAAAGTTATTTTGAGAAAAACGCGCTTAAGGGAGAAGATACGTTTATGCGCGAAAAAATTGCTGATTTTCGTGATTTTCCTTTAAAGGAAATATTTCTTCACCATCTTTGAGACTTAGGGTCTGTTTTGTTACTACTTTTGGCAAAATAAAATTTTTGGCATATTTGGAAAATAAATTTTGTTGGCATATTTGGAAAATTAAAAAATTTTCATTTTCAAAAACGTTTAGGGTCATGTTTTAGACAATAAGGTTAGAAAGATTTATGACAAATTTCATCAGAATCGGCCGATTAGTTTTTTAGCTATACGTCACGCCAGTTTCGAAAATGCAGTTTAGAAAACGGTGCCATACTTCCGTCATTTTTTAAGTTTAACAAAAAAAATACCATGTAACAGCCAAAAGTAGTAATAAAACGTACCCTAAGTCTAAAAAATGGCGAAGAAATCTTTCCTTTAAAACAAATCATGAAGATCAGCAATTTTTTCCTCGCCTAAAGGTATCTTCCCTCTTAAAGTTCGCCGGTTCGCGAAACCTACCTATAGACGCCCATACCTCCCTCTATTTTGAACGGATAGACTTCAAATTTTCAGGAATATTTTTGAAATGTCATCTTGTGAGGATTTATCGAAAACCAAAAGTCGATATTTTCAAAAATGTTATCTAGGTATAAGCACTTAAGCCTATTTAATTTGACGCGTATACGGTGAATATGAATAATCATATTCCTTTTCCAATAAGATGTCGATCACCTGGTAAACGTCAAAGCTACGGTACCTTTTCGGGCTGCTTAAGGGGAATTATGTCGTTTCGTGGCTGAAGAGGAGAGCGCTGGATTATATATACGTGGGAGATACAAATACTCTAAAGACCCCTGAATTTCTAAACCTTCGAATAAGCTCTGCATTCGAGCTAGTCTGATCCGAGATTCTTTTGACAATTTTCGAAGAAAAGGAACGAGCACCATTTGATACGTTATTCGAGGCTGCATTCAGGAATTGCAAGACGATATTCTGTGATCTCATCATCGATGTATGTATATTTCTATTTGTTTATGAGTTTGTAGCACGCTTGGACTTATTTACCTGCGTAGGATATTTAGGGACAAAATTGTTCAAAATCGACCGAACACAAATGCGCAAAATCGAAATTTAAGCGTTTATGCTACTGCGACGACACGAAAATGAGGGTTATTTTCAAAAATTAGTTTTAAAGGAATTAGTAAAATGATTGAAAAATTGTTTGAGCATTTATTTGTATGTACAGTAACGAAGTTATGTACCAAATTTCGTTAAATGATATGAATAAATAAATAAGTTATAAACTATCTCGTGAAGATCTTTGAACTTGAGGGGCTCAACGGGGTACTTGCTTTTGGCCACCCGGTTGAATTGAAATTAAAAACGAGGTTTTTTTTCTTACAAAAGATAATATTGGCTAATACTTGAACGAGCTTTTTTTGGTTATTGTGATTCAATCATAAAAAAAAACTTTGTTTTTTCCCCATTTTTCGAGGAAAAATGACATCATAATTGTTAATAAGCAATGAAAAAAAAATGTTAAGAAGAAAAACTTCAGTGAAGGCTAAACTACTATTACACTGACAATGAATACGTGTACCAAATTTCGAGAAGTGTACACCGTTTTGAAAAACATAGTTTCGAGGAAAACTATAATGCCAAATAATTGTTATCGATTAATAACTATTTCGTGGTCGTTAGGAATCCTTTAAGGGGGGAGATACCTTCGGGCGAGGAAAAAATTTGCTGATTTTTGTTTTTTTTAAAGGAAAGATTTCTTGACCATTTTTTAGACTTAGGGTATGTTTTGTCGGTAACATGGCATTTTTTAAGTTTATTAATCTTGAACGGATCATCACAGTGTAACGGGTCGAAAAATAGCGGATTTTTGCGATTTTTTTTTCCATAGTTAAAACACGCTAATCAGTATGATTTTTTATGTCGATTCAAAGCACTAATAAATAACAAAATAAATATTTGAACGTTTATTTCTATTCATTTCTACATTTTTTTACGGGTTGGAAATGTGTTCGAAAAAATGAGTCCTCACGGTGTACACGGTTGTGGCCGTAAATATTATCCGATACACAATTTCTGAAAATATTATTTTATCAGTATGAAAGCCGCATTCTTGCTATGGAGGTTTTTTTTTAAATCAAAATTGACAAAATCGCAGCGTTTGAAAAAAAAAAGTATCGAATTTAGTCTATTTTTATCGACAGCTTTTCGTTAAATAAAATATGAATAAAAAAAAATAAAAGCTTTAAAGGAAGATAAAGAATGGCGTGAACAATGTTGTGTCAACATTCGAGACGGATAGCTTGAAAACTTTTCTTTTGAGAGTGTACACCGTTTTGAAAAACGACATTTCGAGAAAAAAGCGTTTCACTTTCCCTAAGGCAGTAGCGACCGAAATTATTCCAATTTCGCCCCTAAAATTGAACAGTATGTTTATAACAGTCTACACTATCGGATAATGCAAAAAAATCGATTTTTTGAATATGTTACACTATGATGATCCCTCAAAAAATTAAGAAATAACATTTTATTTTATTCATTAATATTCAAAAAATCCCTCAAACCTTCGACTGCATTGAAATTGACACAATTCACAGTATATTCAGATCAGACACTCCTTTTAAAATCTTTTGCAATACTAAGAAAAAAAAACACTCTTTAGTAACGATTTTGAAAAATTTATAGCGAAGACGCAATATATATTTCGCGTTGCGGAATCTACAAAATGTTTAGCGAGGACACGAAATTCGTCGTTAGCGAAACTATTCCTTCGCGAGTTGAATCGAATGCTTGAATGCTACACCTGCACACGGTTCGGTGTCTTCAATGAAGGGCATTTGTTACGTCCGGAGGTTATTGAAGATTTCTCATTAGGCGAAGGAGTTTTAGATCAAATCGAATCGCTTTTAATGGACGATTAAGGGACCGTGCTCGATCGAGAGACCACACAAGTGGCTCTTTCGGTATTCACGGTCTTTTGGTCAGTGCCCACATATACCTGAGAAACGGGATAGAATATATGTTGCAACATGGTCTTACGGCGACACCGGCCGATAAAATACGTGCAAGTACATTATGCTAATCGTTAAGATATATTGCTATTCATATTTATTTTCATCACTTCTCACTATTTTTTCCGTGAGTTTTCTCACACACACACACATTGAAAAAAAAAACGATATTCGGTAAATACTATAAAAATGCTGACAAATATTGCATTGCGAAATTTTAGAAAATCACAATTAAGGGGCCAGTCCACTTTGGAGCCACGAAAAAGGCTATTTTCGCGATTTTTTTTGAGGATTTTATAAAAGATATGAATATAAAAGTTGTCGGGCTTGATAAATATAGTCTTGAAATAGATATAAACAAATTTAATTCATTTTTATTCATTTTTAAGTACAAAAACTATAGTTTAACGTAACGCCTCAAAATTTACAGCCAACAACATACGTGCTCATACGTGTACCTACAGAGCTACCTTAAACGCAATCATCAAAATCCATTCCCTATTCCCAGTTCAATCACAAGATGAAAAAAAACATCATCGGATTATTTTCGAGCCTTCCATCGAGTATTCGCGATAAATTTCGGAAGAGAATCACAGTAAATGAAATAAGTGGACGAGGGTGAATGTGAAATTGCGATCAGGTCGTAAGTTCGCGCATTTGCCTATAAACCATGCTATAATATGGCAGCGGAAAAAAAAGGAATAACCGAAAAAAACTTCTTCATTTTTTCATCTTCATTATCTTCTTTATTCTCCTCCTCACAGCTCGCGAGTTTAGTCCCGATGGATCGTCGGGAGCGAATATTACATCGCGTCTCTCATAATTCACCGAAAAGTGAGGCCGCGATGCGCGCCCGCTACGAGAGGGAAAGCGTCCTGATTAGGGTGTTTGATTTATCGCCGTTTATATCTGTGCCGCGCGCCAGTAAAGACCGTATGGTATAATATACGGTACAAAAACCCTACATATATATATATATATATATATATATATATATATATATATATATATATATATATATATATGTATGTATATGTATATGTATATGTATGTATATGTATATGTATATGTATGTATGTATGTATGTATGTATGTATATATATACACACAGGGTGTCTTGTTATGCATGGATAATCCTGCAACTGTCGATAGGTCAGATTATGTACTACTATATGCTAGAATTTCAGTTTAGTAAAAATCCCACGGTTTGCGAGATTTTCTGCTTTATGTTATTTTCGGAAAAAATAATCTGTTTTTGGTTTTTCGCATGCCATTTCTACAAATGATATGAATCGCCAATAACCAAGCAACTTTTTTAAGTAATTGGCACGATATGCGTAGTACATTTTTTTTACACCGCAGGCTACCAAAGTCAGATGTTCGAATTGGTTTGTATGAAAATTCAGCATAAGATCTTTTTTTCATAAAGTTTCCTTAACATTTGAGGTTAAAAAGAAGGCTTTTTTTAAGATAAAACAAATAACCAAGAGTATTTTTTTTAACCCGGCAAAAAAAGTTATCATTTGCAGAAGTGTCATGCGAAAAACTAAAAGCAGATGATTTTTATCTCGAAAACCGTGGGACTTTTACTAAACTGAAATTTCAGCATACAGTGGGACATGATCTGACCTATGGACAGTTGCAGGATTATCCATTCATGACAGGACACCCTGTGTGTATGCATATACGGATAAGTACATATGCGTTTATAAATGGCTCAGATCCCCACGATATCACCTTCGAGGCATCGATGCAACTTCTCTTGTTCGCGTTTTGTATATTCGCTCTCACATGAGTGTTATTTTGTTACAATTTATTCATAAAAAAATAATAATACCAACACGATAACCGAAACTGGTGGATGAGCGGTTGGGTTTCGGCTCCGGCGGTCCTTGGAGTTGAGCAGCAGTAAGCATGGCTGATACTCGAAGCGGTGACCGCTTTGCACCGGCTGGCGCATCAACAAGCGGAATGCCAGTACTTCTGAAATCTTGGTGTAGATGCTTGGGTACAAAGTGTGTGCACTAGAGAATCAGAAGAATGTGGGGCTGTCTATATCCGTGCAGTAATTATCCCAGGAATCCAATTGGATCTTCATATTTGTTCCAACTTCCCGATAGGGATCCAATGGGTCATCTCATTCGATCTCTATGCTAAAACGTCTCTTCCATTCGATTTTAATCAGGATCAATATTGGAATCCAATGTACGAATCCATTTTGAATCCTAAAGGATTCAATCGGACAATCGGATGAAAACTGCACTAATTATGCCGTCCCCCCGATTTAAAAAACGCGGTTGCGTGAAAAATGCGTTTAAAGTTTGAGAACTGATTTGGGAGCTATCGTCCACACGATGGAATCGAAGCTCTCATTTGAATTCTGCGTGTACCCACGAAGGCATTTTGATTGTAGGTCTCCAGTTGTGCGCAACTAAAGTGCGCAACTAAGTTCCCGGGTTTCACACATGGATGGCGCTAGCGACACATGTAGTCGGCATACAGGTCTGAAATTGGGTGTCTTTGTAGCTTGGACATCTGTCAAGAATACCCAGCCGTAATATAAACAAATATCCCAACACAACGACCTTTTTTCTAACCCCGAAAATGTCCAAGTTTGTGCCAAATAAACAGCATTTGCGGGAAGCATTGCTTTTCTGCTTCAACCTAAAAACACAGCAGCTGAAGCATGTCGGTTACTTGAGGAGGCCTACGGCGAACATATACCATCAAAAACAACGTGTGAAGATTGGTTCTAGCGGTTCAGAAGTGGCGATTTTGAGACTGGGGACAAGGAGCGCTCGGGAAGACCGCAAACATTTGCGGACGCCGATCTGCAAGCGTTATTGGATGAAGATGACACTCAAACAGAAGATCAACTTGCCGAGGCATTAAATGTGACTCGGCAATGTATTTCGAGACGTTTGCACGCCATGGGAAAAATTCATAAGGAAGGAAAGTGGGTGCCGCATGAGTTGACTGAGAGACAAATGGAAAATCGAAGATCCACTTCCAAAATGTTGCTTTTGCGGCAGAACAGAAAGAGTTTCCTGCATCGAATTGTTACTGGCGATGAACAATGAATATATTTCGAGGATCCGAAACGCAGAAAATCGTGGCTTTCACTTGGCGAAGCGTCAACATCGACGGCACGGCCAAATCGCTTCGGAAAAAAGACAATGCTCTGCGGTTGGTGGGACCAGAAAGTAATCGTGTACTATGCGCTGCTGAAACCCGGCGAAACTGTCAATGGGCATCGCTACCGACAACAATTAATCAATTTGAACCACGCATTGCTCGAAAAACGGCCAGAATGGGACACGAGGCACGAACGTGTGATAGTGCAGCACGACAACGCTCCGTGCCATAGCAGTTCCATCGTCCAGGACACCATAAAAACACTGAAATGGGATCTGCTACCGCACCCGCCGTATTCGCCAGACCTGGCCCCTTCAGACTATCACTTTTTCCGGTCGATAGCGCATGGCTTGGGTGGGCTACACTTGGCCAATTACGATGCGGTACAAAATTGGTTGGACGAATGGTTTCAGTCCAAAGACGCGTTTTTTCTTATCGTCGCGGTATTTATGTATTGCCAGAGAGATGGCAAAAATGTGCAATAGCGAGGGACAATACTTTGAATGAACCATTTTTTGTATTTGTCTTGAAATTTTCGATTTTTTATTGGTCAAAAAACCCGGAAACTTAGTTGCGCACCTAGTAAATTACTCCAAACGGCTACTTCGACCATCTAGGATGTTTCGTGCATTTCGAAGCGCACGCAGTCGCTTCGGAAAATCCCGTGTAGAAATTTGAGTCGGGAAAAAGTACTGCCCCTGATCTGCCTTCCCGAGATAAGATCAGGCTCTGGTCCGGCCTTCCATCCTGGAATAGGTTCGCAATGTAACGGGTCTAAGGTTAGGTCCCGATCCGCTGTTCCCTTTTTTTGGAACTGATCAGGAACGGGCCGGGGAACAATCGGAAAATGACTAGGAAAGTAATGGGGAGTAGATCGGGAACTGATCAGGAACGGGCCGGAGAACAAGCAGTAAATGACCAGGAACTGTCGATAAAACCAATCTCAAAATTACTTTTGTTGATATATAGAGGACAAGAAAAATTAAAAACAATTAACGCCGGCGTCGTACTATAGATGTTAATAATTCACCGTGATAATGTGATTACATTTATTGTAATTATATCCTTCATCATATCAGCATACAATTTTCGTTGACTATCATAATTTATTCTTTATGATAGCATTGTCAGGCGTCGATTATTCTTAAAGAAAATAATATGATGATAAAACGGAGTATACAATTACAATAAATGTAATCATATTAATACATTCAATTTTTAATATCTTTGATGACGCAAAAAGTATTATTTAATAATAGGTTGAGATTTAATATTCAGGAAATGTCAATGTTTTCCCCAGGAAAAGGTTTTGTGATATTCCTAGTCTGTTCCACAAAAGGGCCTGGTTAGGAAAATCGGACGAGGCAAGCCAGACCTGGACCAGACGTCAAGTCAGGAATGCCCGGTCATATTTCTGCACGGGATGACCTTTCAATAAAAAAACAAAAAAGTTCCGGTATAATTGCTTTTGCATATCATTCTTGTGATGCTTATACAAAATTTAAGTCTGTAACAAAAAAAAACGGCCAAACGTTTTCTTCTACTCAGATGTAAGGCCTTAAGGGGCTACATCTAACTAGAGGCCCGGAAAAAGTGGCCAAATTCCCTATTTTTCCGCTGGAAAACCGTTGGTGAAGATGAAACGCATTTTTTTAAACACAAAGGTACATATATATTGAGAGCCTTTAAAAAAAGAAAATGTATTGAGAGCTTTTAAAAAAAAATCACCTAAAAATACAGAAAAACAACAAGAACATAGCTGCCGGCAGATGATGACATTTTTTTCGCGGCATTCGGCGGTGTACATTTCAGCTAAACGTTACATCCGAAATCTAAAAACAAAACGGGTTATTCAAGTTAACAATAAATATGAGTCGTTGACCATCGTCGATTTTTTCAAATCATTTTTTTTAACATCGTGGCGACGACTTGAAACTCGAGCATTCAAAATCCATGAAAAAAGACGTAATTTTTACGTAGCTATTCAAAAATGGAGATCGATTTAAAAAAAATGAGATCGTCGACGACCTTTAAATGTTTCTCCTCATATCTCGTGTAAATTTGGAAACAATCCATCAAGTGGTTCTCGAGATATCATGTCCACCGTCTTTGAAAACAATGTTTCGAGAAAAACGCATTCAAAGTTTGAAGTATGGCGCTGCTACCGCTCGCCCGGCCGACTGTTAGAAGCTCATTCAATTTTAGGACTATTTCAGTATTGTTTTCAGGGAATATAGCTAAAAGGTGATAGTGACGAAATTTTTTTTTTTTTTTGGAAAACGCAACTTTTTGCCCCACCTAAGTAGATGTAGCCGGTTAACCCTTTGAAGTATACATTTTTCTTCACGTGCAATTGGCTTGAAATTTTGTACTCGGGGGTTTTCGGGGTCGCTGATTACGAATATGCACTCAAAATTCGGGAATTCAAGATGGCGGGCCATAAATGCAAAACGGTCGTTTGATGACAACTTAAAATCGATAAAATCGATAAAAACAAAAGTCAAATACGAGATAAGTTCAACAAAACAATTTCCAAAATAATTTATTTTTTATTTTTAAAATAACCTGTTTTTAATTTTAAAAAATAATGGAACCAGAAACTCGCTACGTCCTTGCCGTTAGTTCTGGGCAATGCTAAGCGCGTAGTACATTAGATAGATGTTCAGTGTAGCAGACCTGACGAATGTCATGAAATCCTTTTTCAGTAACGTCTGCGCGCTAAAATTTGAGTATACTCAATCAAATATCAGATTTTCGTTAGCTGCATTGTATTCAACATTTTTGATTTTTCATTCCTATCGTGTTCAATCAAATAAGCTCCCCCAAAAAAAATAGATCGTCAAATTTGGA
This sequence comes from Ophion obscuratus, assembly GCA_964007375.1. NCBI lineage: Eukaryota > Metazoa > Arthropoda > Insecta > Hymenoptera > Ichneumonidae > Ophion > Ophion obscuratus. The sequence goes on from OZ023313.1 coordinate 14,740,219, forward strand.
AAAAAATCCTCTAGTTCTTGCCATATACAGCCGCCATATTGGATCAGCCATTTTCAATTTGACGGTTTAAACTTCGGGTTCGTATTCAGTGGATCAAAAACCAAGTATTTACCTATTTTTTGGTTGTGGTTAACCTGCTAGATTAGTCGTAATCAGATTTATGACGTAAAAAGTTCGTTACTGACGATACCCGCTACGTGAAAAATAAAAATTTAAGGGGATATATACACCTACATGGTAGAAAACATCGATTTACAAGCTATGAACATTCCGTCGACCGTAGAAGACCTACACTATGGGCCTGGTATCGATGATTCCATGTAAGTTGACAAATTTCATGATTTATTCATTCCCAAATTTTCAAGCGCGTTTTTCTCAAAACCACGTTTTTCAAATCGGTACCCAAAATTTCTCGAAAACCAATAAACCGATTGCCTTGAGGTTTTTTGTGGTTATTTTATACCCCATTATCTAGTACTTGTCATAGGATTTTTTTTCCGTTACTTAGTTTTTGTTTTATAGGCAAAATAATAAATAATGTTTGGCCCAAAAATCACTATTTATGTTCAAACGTCCGCCATTTTGTCATAAATCGATATTTTCAAAATGGGCTATGACAAGTACTAAATTATAGTATCTAATTTAATAATCTTTTTGATTTCTTTTTAAGATGATTTTTGCAGAAACTCCAGTGGGTACCGTATACGTAGATTTTTTTACGACGCTCCAAGTATCATACAATATCCTTCTATATTTTTGATATTTTTAAATAAAGAAAATTAAACATATTTTTCAATGTATATACTTTTAGCTAATTAAAACCCCAATCCGAAATTTCAAATAGTTTACCTTGAAAAAATTCACAAAAATGACCTTTTTTCCGGCTCCTAAGTGTATACCTCCCCTTAATAGGTGTGTTTCAGTATTTATTGAAGTCCTAGGAATTTTCAAACGCATTTACAACCGCCATATTTAATTTAAAAACACTTTTGAATCGTCAAAATCTGAATTGAATTAGGTGTGAAAGCAGTGTTACACTATGCCGCCAAGGGTTAAGATGGCTATCGACGCAGCGGAATTTAGTTTGGATTAGCGGAGTGCAGGTAGGAAGTGATAGGAATGGATTCAATTGGGAGCATAATACGTTAGAACTCGGAGAAAAAAAAATACCAATAAGATTAATTTAAAAAAAACCGCAAAAACAATAATTATGATAACAGCGACAGCAAAAACTATATATATATATATACATATGTGTGTGTGTGTGTGTGTGTGTGTGTATAAGGGTACGAACGAAGGACACACGCGGGGTAAAACTGGTCGAACTGGTCGTCGTTGTCGTTCAGCGAAGTCATGCTATCCATAGTACGGGAATTCGGAAGATATTACATTCTTAAAAGTGGCAATATCGTTTCGGGGTGCGACATCGTGGGACCAGGTCGCCCACGAAACCCGTCCTTTTATAACACCATCCCCTCAGGAGTCAATAATAATTGAGGTTTTAGTGTGTGCGAGCAACATGACACACCGTACAGCTTCGCGAATAAGTGTGACTTTTTGGATAAATAATGAATACACGTTCAACGTACTCGCTTTTATTACTGTTTTTTTTTTCGTTTCTTTTTTTTATGTATATGAGCGCGAACGCGCGGCTGGTACTGTAAACGATCGAAATTTATACGGGCGAAAATATATAATCGTACTTCTGACAGCCGTACGTAAGGTAAAGAGAGACAAAAAAAGCCTTTGCAATTACGACGAGTACAGGCCAATACTGCGAACCTGGGCTATTGTATTTTTTTTTTCCCTCACAATCGTCTCGCGTATATTTTCGTAAATGTTGCAAAAGCATCGTAATTTTCGTCTCTCCCTCTTCTCTCGTCCCTATCACACTTTTCCGTGTCTCCAGCATTCTCAGCCCGATTTTCGTTCTTGATATTTTATAATTACGATTATATCCCTACACGCGCAATTAGGGTTTACGACCAAACAGCGCGCGGTCTTCGGAAACTTTTTCCTGTTTCGATATGTTAGAATTTCATTACACGACGGACCAGTGGATAAAAATGTGAAATTCGTAAAATGTCGATTTTTAGTGAGGTACTCGGAAAGAATAAATTCGTGCCGTGTCTTTCGCCACTTTCGGTGACAAGCGACGAGAAATTTCGTGCGAATATGAACACGAGCGCAGGGAAATCGTGTTTGCCCTTTCTTTTTTCACGTCTTCTTTGTTGCAATTCCGAGTGTCTTCGGAACGGCGTGGCTCCGGCACCTTGTCCAGGTTGTAGGCGGTTGCCGCCTGCCTGTCTTCGTGAGTTTAATTCTTACAATGGGTTACATGGCAGCGGCGCGCGTGCATGCATACGGTGCAGGGCGAAGAAGGGCGCGCGGAGAGAGCTCCTCGAGTTGTTATTGTTATTGTTGCTGTATGCATTTATATATGCACATATACTTATACGTACATACATACATCCATGTATGTATGTGTAAATATACAGGGTGTCCCTCTTATCTCTGCCACCCGAAATAACTCGGTAATTATCGACGTTGCGAAAAAATGATTCGGACAAAAGTTGTACGGCGTGACGGGGGCTGTCAAATGCGACCAATTTTTTTATTTCGGTGGAGGCGCTGACGCACAGTATAGGTCACCTCCACTTTTTAAAAATGGAATGGTACATTTTTTTTCAACAATATTGTTGAGCACCTCAAGTTGCATAAAAAACATCAGGGGGTCAAAGTCGTTCAAGGTCATTCAAGGTCATTCAAGGTCAGTGCCAAATCACTGCCAAGGTCATTCAATGTCAGTAGTACCAAGGTCCTTCAAGGTCAGTGCCAAATCACTGCCAAGGTCATTCAAGGTCAGTAGTACCAAGGTACTTTAAGGTCAGTACGAAATCAAGTCAGTCGAATCACTACCAAATATTTGGTAGTGATTCGAGATATTTAGATTTGTATCATCGATACTGACCTTGAATGACCTTGAACGACTTTGACCCCCTGATGGTTTTTATGCGGCTTGAGGTGCTCCACAAGATGGTTGGGAAAAAAATGTACGATTCCATTTCAAAAAGTGGAGTTCACCTTGCCGTAGCTTCAGCGCCTCAACCGATAAAAAAATTGGGTGATCCAGTATGACGGCCTTCTCGAACACTGAAACTTTTGTCTGAAACATTTTTGGATATGATCAATAGTTTGAGTGCTATTGCTCGGTAACACTTTATTTGCCTCACCCTGTATATATGTGCATCGAAAGGATATTTTTAAACATTATCTTAGGAATCGTTGATTTTGGGAACAGAATAATCCTTAAAATAATTTTTTCATAACTTTGTTTACATTCAGCCAATAGTGATTTTGAGGACGTTGGTGGGTTACAAAAAGGTGAGTGTGAGGACAGTCGACTACCACGGTACGGTTCTTGAAGTCGAATGTCGTCAAAATCTCCTTTTCGCGCGTTTCGTATGCACGTCGCCCACCACCGAACTAATAAGTGTTGTATATGACTCGTAAGCATTGTCTCGTTGATGCCCACCCGTATGGGTGTAACCACTACTAATCGTTTATTTACGAACCTCGTCGAAAACCTTTTGAATTTCGTGTCTGCTCATTATCATCGTAATCAGGAGTACCTATGCAAAATTCTCGAAACGACAAGATTTTCTGACTCGCACGTAAATGTTTTTTTGAACTTAATTTTCACGGCGCCATATATGTTCCGGAAGAAGCGTATCAATTTACGTATTACAGGATAAAAGTTCGATGTCGTTGTAACTGCAGGATTTTGATTTATTTCGATAGATGATTTGCAGTTCATTTTGTTTTTTCTAACATTATTATTTTTTACGAAAATCTAATTAATGTAAGTGGTTCTTAGTGAGCCTGAGTTGTGGGAAACGAGAGCAGTAAATAATGCGCCGTTGATGAAAAAGTTAAAAAATGGAGACATTGTGAAAAAGACGAAAAGTGGTCGCGGAAAATAAATTTGTTTGGGTATTGGCAGTATTGTTGTCAAGGATTTTGAAAATAAATTTGTTTGGCTATAAAGCTTCATTGTTGTTAAGAATTTTGAAAATAAAAACCATTTTTTTTTAATTCTATTTTATAATTCCACAGATTTTTCTTGGATACGTCTATGAAAACGGTTTGATAATACGCATAAAATTATCCGAGTTACAGAAATGATAGGGACTATGCTCGGGGAGCGCGATCGAGACGCAGCTATCTTTAAGGGGGGAGATACCTTTAGGCGAGGGAAAAATTGCTGATTTTTATGATTTTTTTTTAAACCAAAGATTTCTTCACCATTTTTGAGACTTAGGATATGTTTTATTATTACCTTTGCCATTTACATGGTATATTTTTTTTATTAATCTTAAAAAATGACGGAGGTATGGCACGGTCTTCCAAACGGGTTGCGGTGGATGGTGTCAGACGGCGTGACACGTAGCATCGGCGGGATGAATCTAAAAAAAACCTTCGAAGATTTTTCTTTCATTACCACTCATACGCAGAATATGAACCCAGAAAAAGTGGGAAATATTGAAAATCGATGAAATGGTACATTTTGAAACAAAAAGATTGGATTTACCGAAAAAAAACTGCGACATTTTGCAATAAAAAAAATACTTTTTTTTCTTCAATTTTCGAAAATATTTAGAGCCATGCTTTAGCTAATAAAGTTAGAAAGATTCACACCAAATTTTATCAGAATCGACCGATTAGTTTTTTTAGCTACATGTCATGCCAGTTTTGGAAATGCAGTTCAGAAGACCGTGCCACACTGCCGCCATTTTTCAAGATCAATTAAAAAATACCACGTGACAACCAAAAGTAGTATTAAAACATACCCTAAGTCTCAAAAATTGAGAAGCAAATTTTTCCTCAAAAAAACCATGAAAATCGGCAAATCTTTCCCTTGCCCCCTTAAGATATCTCCCCCCTTAAACGCGTTTTTCTAACTAACAATTACAATTACTACCATAATTGATAATTTAATTACATTGTAACAGATTACTGAAGTAACAAGTTACCAAGTGTAATTAATTATCGTGTAATTTAACTGAAAGCTAATCTGATACAAATCAATCGATTACATATTCATTCAAATAATGTAATGGCGCGTGTTACAAAAATCCAAGTTACAGTTCTTCCAATTTACGAGCGCGAATGTAACTTACATATGGTAATTCGTGTAATTGCACGTTTCAGTAGTGTGCACTGTTTGCTCGTCTACCAGGCACAAAAGTTGTCTGTTTCTACAGTATGACAGTCGCGCACACACCATACTTGATCCAACTTTAGAGGTTAAGATGATATTTTCCCCTATGTTATGCCTAAAATAATAATATCAACGTAATTAGCTCAAAAAGTATTTGAATACATTCTAATCAGATTACTTTGTAATTAGATATATTATAACAGATTGCATAATATGTACTGAGTAATTTAATTACAATGTAATGTAATGCAATTCAATGGTATTACTCTGTAATTGAATTACTTTGTAACCGGATTAATAATCAAATTACAATGTAATTTAGTTATGCCCATCACTGCTCGCAGGATGGTCAGAAAAATACGAAAAATTGATAATCGACGTTTAGTATGGCGTCATTTTATATTTTTTTTTTGCTGAATCTTGCCTTGAAAATTGTCTTGTATTGAAAATTTGCATAACCCCTGTGCAAATTAAGAATACGTTTGGTTTTTTTCCGTGCATACAACGTCCACAACAGTGGTCGCCAATTGAAGGCGTTTGCCGCGCACCGTCGTAAACAAACGTACAAAAGTACATGATAATACATATAACAAAATTTTAATTTGTATTCATCGTTGAAGGATTGATAAACACTTGTGAACAATTTCAGAAAGAAAACTGGAACAGTTTGACATTTATCCATCCTGAAAATCACCTCCAAAACAACACGCTCTAGACAATACTGCCTTAATGTTCGTGGGAAATGAGAAAAGTATAGACGAAAACGAGAAAATTTCGAGGTTGGTCCGGTCTGGAAAGTCTTCGGGTAATTTCGGGTCTCCCTTCTCGTTTCAGGTCCCCTGTGAAGGCTGAGAAAGATCGTGGTCCATTATTCATATACTTAAATTTACATACTTAAATTTAAGATTCTTAAATTGAGTATATGAATTGTAGGTTAAAAAATCGTCTAAATGTCTTCCGATGACTATTTTACGAAAATATTAATATTCTTTTTAGCAAAAATGTATTTTTACTGGTATTCATATACTTAAATTTAAATACTTGAATGTAAAATCCTCAAATTAAGTATATGAATTGTGGGGAAAAAAACGTCTAAATGTCTTCCGATGACTATTTTACGAAAATATTAATATTCTTTTTAGCAAAAATGTATTTTTTCTGGTATTAATATACTCAAATTTAAATACTTAAATATAAAATACTTAAATTAAGTATAATAATTGTGGGTCAAAAAACGTCTAAATGTAAGACTTCCGATGACAATTTTACGAAAATATTAATATTCTTTTTAGCAAAAATGTATTTTCGTGGGTTCCTTTGGTTCCTCAAAAACGTTTTTTTTTATGTTCTCCTATAATTTTTCACGGCCATGTATGTACAAAGGATTTGCGAGGGTATTTTTGTTTTGTTCCGAATAACGCCTTCGATGGGTCTATACAAGTTACAACGAAGGCTCCCGCGCCGAGGTTGTAACGGGGAGTGAATTTGGCCCAGGAGACTTGGTGCAACGCCAATAGGGTGTAGATCATTCCTGCACACAGAGATTCGGCGTACACGCGTACGGGCCTGTGAAAGATTGCAGAAAATTGATTGGGGAATCGATACGCGAGGCTTCTCGCCATCTTACCAGCGCTGGATGGATCAAATATCTTTTGCCTGTATACATGTACGAGTATACGGGACATTCTATGCGCGCGTGGCAAAGTTTTGCATTCGTTCGATTCGTTATTCACTAAAGTCCAATTTTTTAAGGGAGGCGGATTTACCGAAAACGGTCCAAACATACGAGCAGATTCGTATGACTTATTTTTCAAGATTTGATAACGCGTGGTCGAAGTCTTGTGGAAAAAGATCGAGAACTTTACGGTTGAGCATTTTTAGAAAAAGCAATACAATTAATTTTATTCATTTACGTCTACATTCTTGTCATAATTACAAAAAATGAGAAAGTTAATGTTAAATATTCGTTAAGTTAAAATATTGATTGAAGTTTACATGAATGGAGTTAATATAAAATATTGATTGAGCAATTGAACCACTACCATTAATTTAATTCATTTACATTTGCATTTTTGTCACAATTAGAAACAAAGAGAAAGTTAATGTAAAATATTGATTTGGCCTAAATTACTATACATATGTACATATATGTATACAGGGTAACCTGAAAAGTGACATCCAAAAGGAAAATGTAGATGCCTCGTATACCCATCCGAATCACCCCCATGAAAGTAAGTATGTTCTGCGATCTTTTTAGTTTTCAGAAAAAAGGCATGACTTATTTTTTTCGACTTTTCCCGTAGCATAGTTCTTTAACTATTTTTTCTCTTTTGCGCATGCTCTTTCCTCTTAAGGTTTCAATTGCAATTGTGAGTCATTTAATCTAGTATAAGTATTTTTTCTAATCATCTGTACTTTAGTGACTGATTCTCTCAAGTCTATCTTTTCGACTTTCGATCAAAATCTCAGCACGTAAGTGTTCAGTTTGTCATTTATTTATAGCTCAACGGTGCACTGCATAACGAAAACAAAAGTAAAAAAAATCGCGAGAAATGTACATGCTAAAAGAGAAAAATAATGAAATCCATTTATCTCGAAAAGTCGTAAAGATCGTGGAATATACATGAGGGTGTTTCGGATAGGGGTTGACAAGAGGCATCTAGATTTTCTTTTCGAACAGAGAGAGGGATAGAGAGGGACAGACAAACAGACAGAGTTAAAGTTACATCGGTCAAGCAAATCTTTTTTCAAAAATCGTTTCATTCGTTTTCTCAAACAATCCAAACACGATATACTGTGTATATATTTATGTTCGTATATATTACAAATTCAGCATTGCAGTGTACGATTGTATAAAGATTCGCGGTGGCCCGACATAAATTGCCCAGCCGTTTGGGCATTGTTTTCGCGATAAATTTCACCATTGTAAGAAGTTATCGTGCATAAATTGCATTCAGTGTCAGAGTGTCAGTGTACATATCGCTATGTACGTATGCAAACGTGTGTATGTATGTGTATATATATATATATATATATATATATATATATGTCTCTCTCTCTCTCTCTCTCTCTCTCTCTCTCTCTCTCTCTCTCTCTGTGTGTGTGTGTGTGTGTGTGTGTGTGGTAGTCCTGGCGGTACCGGCGCACTACTACGAAGAAAATAAATTGGCCTTTATATTAAAGTGAGCCGCTGCATAAATCCTCGTGCTCATTGTATTAGGGATGTGGGTGGACGACACGTGGGCAAGCATGGGCGCTTCCATGCAATCCGTGCAATGCGTTGCACACTGATTTTGCGCGGGCAATATTATAACGAAGGAATCACGGTGTTCTATGTAACAAAACCTCGAGTGTGTTCTTCATGGGTTTATCGGAATTTTGATTTTCCTTCATTTTTTTTTTTGAGAATTCACCACCAATGTGTAAATGGAAACACAGTGAGAGAGATCGATTGATTGATTGATTTTTTATTTATGCTTTGGTTACACCTTGATGCAATATTAAGTAATGACAATATCGAATTTTACAATAAAGAAATATAGATCCGATGCAATTAGTATGATTGTATGTATAGATAACTTACTTAATAATCGGAACTTGAAGGTAGAACTTGAAGCTAAAAAGATATGAACCAAAATAGAATAAGACTAATTTTAAGGCATTACAATTATGTGGCTCGCCGAAAAATGAGACGTTTTTGGGATTTCTTTTTAGACGAGACTAAAATAGCAAACAGAATGAGGTTGGAGGATTTATTCTACATGTGTTGGCGTGTACAAAAATATATGAAAAAAGTATAAAATGGTGGCTCAGTCCTAGTTACAGTGAGAGTGTTATTTGGGAGCTCTGTGGGAGGATGCGGAATTTTTATGGAATACCATCTAAAACCGAACAAAAACAATTTCGTCGTTTATATTAGTTTTTCTAGAGAAGTACATAAGATTAGTAAAAAATCGGCCTTAATTTGTTTATAAAAACAAGAATTGTTGATGAATCGTAAAAATCTCGCGTACCTTTTCAGAGAATCTATAAAAGAATTTAGATACATTACATTTACAATTTCAAGTAAATCGGATGAAAACTTTCCGAATTATGCGTCCTCCCGGTTTCAAAAACGTGATTTGTAGAAAAACGCGTTTGAAGTTTCAAAACTGTTTCGGAGCTATCGTCCACACGACGGAATTCAAGCTCTCATTTGAATTCTGCCTGCACCGGCATTTTGATACAGTCTTGATACAACGAATCTTGATATAACGAAATCATCGATATAACGAATATTTGTCCATTCCTTTTCGATAGACACTCGAAATATTGATATGACGACATGATAATATACATTATGCTCTAATTGCTAATTGCTTGTTAAAATTGCTTTAATTTAAACCATTCTTTCTTTGAAAAATATTCCTATATTTATTGTACTAATATATATATATATATATATATATATATATATATATATATATATATATTCTTTAAATAACATTTTAAGGAACATGTTCTCGATATAACGAAACCTCAATTTAACGAAAACTCGATGTAACGAACTTCCGTAGAGATTCGCTATATCGAGGTTCGACTGTAGTAGGCCTTCAGTTGTTAGGTCGTCGTACATTTTATTCCTTTTGTATATCATTCTTGTGATGCTTATACATAATTTAAGGCGGGAGGTCTAGTTAGAATTTTCAAAAAATCGATTTTTTTTTCATTTTCTAAAAGTATAATATCTTATGAGTATTTTCCGACTAATTGAATGTAAATCAGACCATTATTCGCCGAAATACATAACTTTGAAGGACGCCGTGTTTGAGCCATATAAAGTAAACTCAAAACTTTAAACTCGTTTTTCTCAAAACCATGTTTTCGAAGTCGGTGATCAATGTAACTCGAGAACGGCTTTACCGATCGGGTTGAAATTTATATCACTTCTTCTATACATAGTTTTCCTCCGGATGAACGAAGGATTTTTTTTTGGACAATTTTTTTTTATAGTCAATTTTTGTAAGTAAAATTTTGGTCAAAACAACACTTTTGACTTTCAACGTCCGCCATTTTGTGAAAAATGGAAATTTTTCAAAACCCTTCGTTCAACCGGAGCATTATATCATTAACTAAAGATTCCCCCCTGTTTTGTTGGTTTCAGATAATCCGTCACAGCGTGAGAGTGATCACCGCAAAACCTGTTTTTTTTGCAGCGTCCTCGGCCATTGATACGTATCGGCTTATTTTGAAACATATTTCTTAAAAAAAATTATAAGGTTTACATTAAATATATATCTTTTAAACGGAAGAATTTTTGTTGTAAATTATTTTATCGTTTGGCCGAAAAAAATCGAAAAAAGGCCTTTTTTTTAACGTTCCAACTAGACCTCATTCCTTAAGCCAATGAAAGGTCAACAATTTGTGCGTGAGGAAATCAAATTGTGAGCAAATCAAACAAATTTTAAAACTAAATTGACAGTTAATCTAATCTAAATGGACATTGCGAAAAAAAGGTAAAAGAGCAGAGAGAGGGAGAGAGATGATGAGGGCGTTCTGATTAGCAAACTTCCAAATTCGAGGATCTATGAATATTTATTTTAGCGGTTGACACTGAATTGAAGTTGACCTCCGTTGGTGACCGGGACGAAAAATGATCGTCATATGATAAACCATCAAATATCTCGCGGTAAAAATCGCAGTATCGTAATTGATGATGATCGATGTGTCAGCTTAGAGAATGTTCCATCAAAAGTTTATTAACCCTTCGATTGCACACTGGGTCATTTTGACCCCATTTTCTTTTTCATCTGCCTGTATCGCAAAACTGTGTAATCTATTCGGCCACTTTGCGGCGCTCGAATGTTCCCACACTCCCGCTCTATAGGTATTTTTCAACGCATCTCCCACTGAACGAATGTCTGTGCACTTAATTTTTGTTTTTCTTAAAACATAAATTTTGGGCCTTAAAATAAGGATCGTTGACTACATAAAACGTCTCTACAAAAAAAAACGCATTTTTACCGAAATACGATCTGAAAATCGTCTGGGGTCAAATCGACCCCATATGCAGTCCGAGCTTCCTGTCGGAAGCCTGCAAATTTCAACCAGACATTGTTCATATCCCCATGCAACTTTGAGTGAAATTTCAGAACAGTCGACTATTTAGATTGGGAGATAATGGGTTTTTAAATTGCAACTTTTAACACTGCAGGGTCTGCATTGAAATTTAGACAGAATAATTTGTCATAAAAAATATTTGTCCCTTATAATAATAACATACGGTAACACCGCGTCGTTCCATGTATCCAATGACGTAAGTTTGCGCGGCATATTTAAAATAATACTGCAACACCATTTTTTATTTGGAAGTAATTTTTAATCGAACAAAGTTTTTAATTGGTCATGAATTAACCAACACTTTTATTTGTTAATAAAGATAATATAAACAATATAATATATTAATATTTATAACGCAAATATTCGCTTTATCGAAATATTAAATAATACTGTTCTGCGGTGTTGCCACATGTCTTCTTATTATAGGGGACAAATATTTTTTACGGAGAATTATTCTGTCTTTACTGAACGTTTTTAGCAAAACTGAATAGTAAAGGCAATCCAAACTTTTTTCACTCTTTCCCTAACTAGTTTGCTATTTAAACATAATTTGTTTTCAAAATTTATAAACACAATACGATGGTACGACGAATTATGTGACCTGACTTTCGGTCAATGCAGACTCTGCAGTGTTAAAAGTTGCAATTTTAAAACCCATTATCTCCCAATGTAAATAGTCGACGGTTCTGAAATTTCACTCAAACGTGCATAATGATATGAACAGTGTCTGGTTAAAATTTGAACAGAATCTATATAAATGAAGAGCGCGCCCTCGTTCTACCTTAAGGGGTTAGGCCGCTCTAGAATTTTCGAAAAATCGATTTTTCGCAATGGTCCCCGAGGACTTGAAATGTTGAATATATCTTGAAAAATACATTGTCTATGGAAGTACTAGTAAAGTGTTGTCGCTGAAAAAACCCGGAATCGGAGAAAATTAGAAGAAGGCAGGTTTTTGACAGGTGATTTTGTAGGTGCCGCGGGTGCTAAATCCAAGTTTGCCTAAAAATCGGGGTGTAGGGTTCTTTTTTAGGGGATGAAAGGAGATGGGGGTGGATCAATGCTAAACTACAACCCCTACGAGGTCGGCGCCGTGAGACAAAATGTTCAGAAAAATCCGGGCTTTAGTTTTATCTACAGCGCCGAAGTCGTGGAAGTTCATTTTGAGGGTGAAAAAGTGGGGTGAAATTTTGAAAAATCGGCTTTAATTCAATAACTCTTTAGAAAAAAATCGTACGTTTTTTGTTCAAATTGGAACGTTGTTGCCCTTGAAAAGACGCGTCGATCGAGTATTCGATCATCACTCTCCGATAATATCTTCACCCCCAAAAAATGGTTAAAAAACAAACAAAAAAAATAGTTTATTGAACAACTAAAAAACAATCGGTTTTTCGAGTATGGTTCAAATGTACGAAATGTAGAGAATAATTTTCTCCATATTTTCGTTGCTATGGACCTCCCTTGAATTTTGATTTTCCAACCTCTCTCGGGGGTTGAACATTCAAAATGAAATTCTGGGAACACTATTGACGGCACGAATTCATCGCCGTGGAAGAATTTGTAGCTTGAACCCTCAGCTACATTTTTGTCCGCAGCGCCAAACTCGTATCTCTTTAGTTTCGGTCAATAGTTTTCCCAGAATTTCATTTTGAATTTTCAAGCTCTAAGAGGGGTTCGAAAAAGCAAAATTCAAAAGTTGTGCATAGAAACGAAAATATAGAGAAAATTATTCTCTACATTTCGTACATTTGAACCATCCCCGAAAAATCGATTGTTTTTGAGTTATTCAATAAACAATTTTTTTGTTAATTCTTCAACAATTCTTTTGAGGGTGAAGATATTATTGGAGAGGGTTGATCGAATACTCGATCGACGCGTCTTTTTAAGGGCTACAACGTTTCCATTTGAACAAAAATTGTATGAATTTGTCCTAAAGAGTTATCGAATGAAAACTGATTTTTCAAAATTTCACCCCACTTTTTCACCCCCAAAATGAACTTCCACGACTTCGGCGCTATGGAGAAAAATAAAACCCGGATTTTTCTGAACATTTTGTCTCCCGGCGTCGAACTCGTAGGAGGTTGTAGTTTGGCATTAAACCACCCCCATCCCTTAACAAAAACTCTACCCCCCGATTTTTAGGCAAACTTGGTTTTGGCACCCGTGGCACCTACAAAATCACCTGTCAAACAACTAGCCTTCTTCTAATTTTTTCCGATTCCAATATACAGCACGACTGTACTATACGTAGGATTTTTTTTTATATTGCATAGTTCATTAAATATTAACAATGATCACAACAAATGTTGTACTTTCTACTTTAGTAGTGCGCCATTTGGCTAAAAATCAGTATATCGAAAAAATCCTACGTACTTCTATAGCAGTTATTATATAGAATCGAAAAAAATTAATTGGTTTATTATAATAAAAAAATGACAGGGGCTGTTTGTCCGGCCGTGGACCCTGCAAAAGTGAAGACGTCATCGCAAAAACGCTGCACAGCCGCCATTTTGAAATTAATCGAGTCAAAAAAATTATTGTATACAGTCACTGATATGTATGACAAACACCCTTTTTGTAATCTCGATTCATTTTGTAGTTTTTCCGAAGAAAAAAAAATCCACAAAAAGCCTATTTTTTCGGCCTCTAAAGTGGCCTAAGGTCTTAATAAACTTGTTCGAGCCACCGAGCGCGCTATAGTAATTTCAACCAATTGTCCATCTCCCCCGCAGCCGTATTTTATCCCGACCCAAAAAAGTATCAAGGCCTGAACAAATATTGGAGATTCCAGTAGAAAATCGTGATATTTGTCAATGCAGATTGATCTGTACTTCAGTTGGGACTGTTTGCTCGTCGAGTCCGCGAAACGTGAGGCAAACGAGTTGGATGAGCTCGAGGAAACGCGTGCGTGTAATTCGCAATGCTCGCACGATTACAATAATAATGAAATAACAACGATAACAGCAGTGATAATAACAACAATGATAATAACGATTACAGCCGGACAAAGAGTGTGAAAAATAAATGAAGGACAGAGATCTTGGTCTTCTCCACAATGGCGCGACCGGTCGGAATGATCTATTTTATCGTTGCTGCTCGCGTGAGCAGCCGAGGCTGCGGTATATATGGATGATTTAACACTCTTTCTCTGTCTCTGAACTGGTCAGCGGTCCGACAAAACCAGGGATACGCGCAACGCTGTTGTATATATAGCAAACGCGTGGAAAATTGCGATTCAAAAGGTACCGCGTGTTGCCATTATGGGTATACAGGCTGGTCCGAAAAGTGACGTCCGAATGGAAAATCTAGATGCCTCGTATCAAGTCCTATCCTATCCGAACCTATCCGAATCACTTCCCTGTATGTTCTGCGATCTTTTTTAAGCTTTGAGAAAAAAGCATTTAAAAATGTTTTTTTTTCAACTTTTCCTGTAGCATAGGTTTTTTCCCCTCTTTTCTGTATGTACTTGCCTCTTACAAGAAACATCACTTAAGGCGTTACCCCCACTTGGAGCGCAAAAAAAGGCCTTTTTCATGAATCTATTAAAAGAAAACTACAAAACTTTTTTAATCGATCAATACACCATCTTAAAGAACACATCTTGAAGAACTTTCAGTAATTTTTTTATTGAAAAATATTACATTGTTTAGTGGCAAATGGCCGTCAATGACATAATGTTTTTATATACACGGTTTGCGGTGACCAACATTGCGGCGAAGTGGATCATCTGAAAAAAAAATGCGGATGGATTTAGTCAAATATAAGTATAAACTAGTCTTTAATCGAAGGATTTTAAAAAATATTCATTTTTCACAAAATGGCGGACAGTCAAAGTTAATGGTTCGATTTTAACGAAAAAAACGGCCGTTTTTTGGCTATAAACGGCCATTTTTTTAGAAAAAAAAAATCGAACGATTAAAGACTACATTTTTATGTATTAAATAAGCCTGCAAAATTTCAAGAAGATCGGTTCATTAGTGTTCGAGTAATCTTGGTCACCGACTTCAGAAATTCCATTTTGAGAAAAACGCGTTTAAAGTTTCAATATCTGGTCGTTTACACAACGGATTCTTCTCTTTCAACGCTCATATCTCAGTCAATTTTGTTCGGATCGACTTGAAATTTTCAGGACATATTCTCAGATACTTATACTTAAAAAAAATGCAATAAAAAAAATCGATTTTTTCAAAATCGCAAGTGGGGGTAACCCCTTAAGGCCTTAGGCCACAGTAACGGGTCTAAAATCATGTGCGAATTTAACCATTTTTCTCGTATGAAAAAGTGATTCACTTTTTACTAATCACACATCTTTAATTACACAGATGTGTAATTAAAGATTTTTTACACATTAATTACACATCTGTTTAGTATGAATATCAAGTTGTTACAAAATATTTGTTTTTTTTTTCGATGTACAAAATGGCCGACTACTCGAAACTTCTGGAAACAGCTTTTTTCCAATTGGCGTGACAAATAACTTCAACAATTTTCACTTGATTGACTTTAAATTAAAAAGTTATGTTCCTAATTGCATTTTGCAGAGGAGTACGTACGGAATTTCTGATTAATCGAAAACTTGTTATTTTATGAGCAATTTATGAGCAGTTATAATGAAATTTTTCACTGAAAATTCATTTCTTAAGTTCAAATACCTACAACTGTTGAATAAAACAATTTTTTTTAAATTCTGTACATATTTCTATAGGCATTGTATTGTAGATTGAAGGAAATTTTTGTTTTTCGTTCCAGGTCAAAAGTTGTGGATGCTAAATGTCACGCCGCGGAGTGCCTAAAAAAAAGATAACAAAAGAAAATATTAGTAGTCGGCGATTTTGCACATCGAAAAAAAAAATTACATATTTTTTAACAGCTTGATATTCATACTCAATAGATGTGTAATTAATTTTATGAGTGAATCACTTTTTCATACGAAAAAAAATGTTAAATTTGCACATGATTTTATACCCGTTACTGTGGCCTAAGGCCTTAACTGTCCGCCTTCGATTTTGTCGAAACTGATTTATATATGCTTATGTGATAAAGCATTGAAAACTATCAGACACGTATTTTTTCACCGGTAGAAAAACGTTTTTAAGGGGGGAAACTACTTCTTAACGAAAGGTGTGTCACCCTTTAATTTGATTTTCTTTCAACACTTCTGTAGTGGATTTTTTAACGCTTTACATTAGAAGAATTTTAGTTCTTGTTTTGGTTCTTTGAGGTAGTTTCCCCCTTTAAGACCGCTTTTCTGCTGATAAAAAAATAGGTCTCTAAGAGTTGTCAATGCTCTAATCAGATACATGAGTTTCAAAAAAATCGAAGCCGGACACCAAGTGATGTTCCTTGTTGAGAAGTTTTTAAGGGCTTACATACACCTGCGTTGGCCAAAAAGATCGATTTTTCAAAAAGGTGCTCATTCGAAAGTACTATCCTTTGAGTGTCCGTCCTGAAACTTTCATATGGAAATTCGCAGTAACGACGAAGTTATAGCTTTTGTAAATGACCGGGTGAGCAACGACTAACGGTTGGGGCGCCAAAACTTTAAACACGTTTCGCTCGAAACAGCGTTTTCAAAATCGGTACCAGAAATATCTCCGCAACTACTGGACCGATCGGAATCAAGTTTTGAACAGTTATGCTTCACACAATAATCTAGTACTTGTCGAGCCGTTTCTTCGATACTTGACGTAGTTTTTTTTTCATCATAAGTACTGACCAATTTTGAGGCGGAAAATCGCCTATTTTATTCCAGTGACTGCCATAATCCGAAAAAAAAATATTTTTTTTTTAAATTTCAGCCCGATAAGTACTAGTTTGTCTATCTACTTTAAGAAACAATTTTTTTTTAGATAAAGATGGCAAAGGCACGTCTGGTACCGTAAACGCTGTCAACGAAAACACGTCCCGGGAAAACGACTGTAACTTTTTGACCGTTTGACATTATTTAACCAAATTTTCAGACAATGTAGATCAAATGTCATACTTTAAAATGTATATCATGGTTGTTCAATAAAACTCAGTTTTGTACACAAAACAAATCTTACACATAACCTTACTCTTAGCCGCCTCGAGTGTATGTAAGCCCTCAAAGGAATTCCGAGTCATTCGGACTAGTATAAGTATTCTTTTTTATCATCCGAATTTCAGTGACTGATAGTCTCAAACCTCTTTTGCTTAATTTTTTATCAAAATCTAAGGTTAGTTTATAATTAGTCATCTATTTATTGTTCAACCGTGCGCTTCGTAACGACAACCCGGGTAAAAAAATCGCGAAGAAAGCAGATACCCAAGAGAGAAAAATTGAAAAAAGTGCTTTTTTCTCGGAAACTGAAAATGATTGTAAAACGGGAGTGATGAAGATCCGTTTTGATACGAGGCATCTAGATTTTTCTTTCGGACGTCACTTTTTGGACCACCCTGTATACACGAGGAAATAATATTTCCAGCCCGTTATATCTATGTAATGTCGATTATCAGTACACCTGGTTGTTTCGACGACAGTCCTTATTTTTTTTTCAACGATTCGTTGATTTTCGGGACAGGATGTTCATGGACAGATAACTTTGAAGACATCGACGTTCATATAATGTCGGGTACAGAGACAATTGGCTATCAAGAGGATGATCCTCGAAGTCGGGTGTCTTTGAAATCACATTCAGGCATATATGGTCATGTGCATCGCGGCTTGTGCTCTATTGGGTTACCCACACAAGTTGAATTGGAATTGCGATGGTAGAGCGTGACGGTGGTCATTCAACGTGTGTTACGGTATGCGCTGCCATTGTGTACACTGACACTGAATTCACAATGAATCGTTCGGACCGCGGTGAGTGGCCATTCTACTGCCGCGATGTCCCCGGTGTGGTGATCCGATACTGGATTTTTTAGCACGGAATTTTTTTTCTCCTTTTTGTCGTTTTTTCTTTTGGGAACGAGAGCTCGCAGAGTTGTGCTTCTCCGAGGGCCGTGACAAAAACACACGGTCGACGGTGAATCGTTCCGTGCAGCCCCGCGAGAATGGATAAAATATGGATTCATTCATTTTATCGATCGATAAAGCAATTTTATAACACGTCACTGCATAAAATACCTGTATATTGGAGGGACTGCGGAGTGACTTGGTAAATGGAAATTCGCTGGTTACACGAATTGCAAGATTCTGTCATCAGTTTGTCAACTGTGTCAACGAATATATCAAAGGCTTCGTTGATTATTGGGGTTTAGTCTCCGTGCGCTGGGACTGCTGTATGGCGGGCACGCCAAAGCGACGGCCATCTTAGTAGGGGTAAGCGGCCATTTCGCGTAGCCACAAGGCAGACCCATTGGCATTCGTTCGATTCTTACTTTTGCCGCGATCAATAAATCCTTCTCAACGACAGCTCACGCGAATTGATGCCAGTGTGAAACAAGAACTAACGGTGCAGAAATTTGTTGGCGTGTCCCCAGATCCTACCACATACTTATAGGGATTTGAGAGGGACGCTGCACGTAGGGAGCCTACTTTGGAATCCAAATGGATTTCGCGCTATTTCCTGATTAAGGTAGATTGACATTTTTTAAATTTAAAAGTCTCAAGCGAAGTTTGTTGGGTCGCAAAAAAAAATATCCTTTTGTGATCCCGTGCACGAATCTGAGCAGGAGTCCCAAGATGCACCCACATCGGTATATGGGTTTGTTAGAGACATCCTTATTGGGATCCAATTGGATTTTTTCCAATTCGGATTCCAATTTGGATGTCCAATTGGACCCTTACCACGTTCGAATCGAAAAAATGTGAAAAGTCACGAGAAAACCTCGGCGTGTTGAAACATAACCTGGACACGTGAGCGGGTACGTGTGTGGTGATATTATGCCAAAGTGCAGTATGAGAAATAACAAACGATAATTACAGTGAAATTCCAGCGATGTGATTCAAATCGATTTTTTTACTTTACTTTTTTAAACGATTTGTACTTTTTTAAATGAGATTTCCACTTTTTTAAGATCCACTCATTTTGTATGTCTGTATCTTTTGTTTAGAATATTCAACGTACCTACAAAATGCGATGGAATTTATCAAGACTCGTATCGGATTCTGTTCGATAATGTGAAATACTTTAGGATTTAAATTGTATTCGTATATTGGATTCCAACGGGGAATCCCGATTAGAATCCAATGTGCGAGCATGACGTTTTAGTATAGGGATCCAATGCGTCGAACCATTGGATCCCTATCTAGCCTGGATGTGTGTCGGAAATCTCAGCAATTGTCTTCTTAAAGGGGTAATGCCTAACTTTAAGAGTCCAAGAATCACTTTTTTCAACACCAATACATTTTGACAGTATATCATCTTATGAATGTTCCATGAAAATTTCAAGGTAATCCGATAAAAATTGATATCGTTTTATAACTTTGTCTACATGTAAAAATATAGTATTTGAGGTTAGGATTTTTTTCCGATGCATACTTTCGATTTGATGAACGAATAATGCCCATTTTCGAGACCGAGCGAAGCGAGGTTTCCGTGAACTAAAAAATGTAAGAGTCAGGCACAGAAAGATAGAGTCACTTTCGCTTTTAGGATAGTAGTGTATTATAGTACAGGATTGTAATATGTATAATTTTGTAGGCAAGCAATTCATGCAACTGCAATTGTTAAGTTCGGACAATGAGCCTAATCGGTCAACGGATTTATACGGTGATGTTTAAATGTGCTTACAAATGAAAGCCTTGCAGTCGAGAATCGATGAAGAGAGGAGATTGGGCCATCCTGTAAGTGTAATAGAGTGAAGAAAAAAAAGAATTAAAAAAAGTTAATGAAAACCGTAGTTTATATACAAAATATAATAATAATAATAATAATACATAATAAAAACATAAGTAGTTTATGAGATATGAGGGAAACACCTGAACGTACGTAAAATACATATATAGCCTTCGTCTTTTTTTGGTAGTATTTTACTAACCTGTAAGGGCAGTAACAACCCCATTTTACCCTTCTAGGGGTTGAATATCACAAATTCCTTTCTTAGTGGGTGTTTACATCATAAAAGGAAACTGCTGTCAAAATTTTACGTTTCTATCTTTGGTAGTTTGGGCTGTGCGTGATCTGTCAGTCAGTCAGGACATGTCCTTTCATAGATATAGATAGATAGACGACCTCTGAATGAAGACAGATCGACTGACACCTCACTTTTCAAAGTACGTTAAGGCGGGATATACATTTACACCAATAAAAAAATCGATTTCTTTTTTTTCTTCTTTAAACGATACAACTATATATGTAGAATATTTTCCTAAAGTTTCAAAGCGAAATTCCAAAATCAAAAAAATCCAAAAGCGAAAAAAAAACGACTTTTTTTATCCACATTTCACAGAAAGGTTGCGTGAAATCTTGATTTTTTTTGCAAGTGCGTTCCATTTTCTCAAATTTGCATTTTCGCAAATTTGCATTTGCCGTCACATAGAAACTATACATGTTCTAACTGAAAAAATGTTTGAACTTTTTTGCAAATCAAAATCTACGGGAAGCTAGACTGCACGTCGATTCGCAACTCCCGCGGCGACCTTGCTGTAACACTCTGCCACAGCTCCGCCATTTCGATGATAAATTGATTAAGAAAAATTGTTTCGTATACTTAAATATACTATGTATACCAAAAATTTGATAATTGTAGAATAATTATTTCTAAGTTTAAAAAATCCCTCAATATTACTTTTTTTCTGTCTAAATGTATATCCCGCCTTAAGGAGTGAGGTCTAGTTGGAACGTTAAAAAAAGGCCTTTTTTCCGATTTTCTTCGGCCAAACGATAAAATAATTTACAACAAAAGTTCTTCCGTTTAAAAGATATATATTTAATGTAAACATTATAATTTTTTAAAAGATATATGTTTCAAAATAAGCCGATACGTATCAATGGCCGAGGACGCTGCAAAAAAAAAAACAGGTTTTGCGGTGATCACTCTCACGCTGTGATGGATTATCTGAAACCAACAAAACAGGGGGGGATCTTTAGTTAATGATATAATGCTCCGGTTGAACGAAGGGTTTTGAAAAATTTCCATTTTTCACAAAATGGCGGACGTTGAAAGTCAAAAGTGTTGTTTTGACCAAAATTTCACTTACAAAAATTGACAATAAAAAAAAATAATTGTCCAAACAAAAAATCCTGCGTTCATCCGGAGGAAAACTATGTATAAAAGAGGTGATATAAATTTCAACCCGATCGGTAAAGCCGGTCTCGAGTCACATTGATCACCGACTTCGAAAACATGGTTTTGAGAAAAACGAGTTTAAAGTTTTGAGTTTACTTTATATGGCTCAAACACGGCGTCCTTTAAAGTTATGTATTTCGGCGAATAATGGTCTGATTTACATTCAATTAGTCGGAAAATACTCGTAAGATATTATACTTTTAGAAAATGAAAAAAAATCGATTTTTTTGAAAATTCTAACCAGACCTCCCTCCTTAAGTAGTTTATGAGGTATGAGGGAAACACATGAACGTACGTAAAAGACATATACATCCTCCCTTCTTTTTTGGTAGTCGGGTAAAAGCGGAACATCGCGAGGTCTCAGTTCGGGGCGAACTACTCGTCTATTAAAAAATCCCGAAATCCCCTGTTTTCGAGTGTAAAAACTAGGCGTATCCATTAAAGGACACAGTCGAAGGAAAATGACAGTTCTCCAGGCTCTCAACAGATCCCGACGAAACAAAGCAATTCCGAGTTCGTTTATTTCCAATCACCAATCACCAGAAGCCGTGGAAAAAAATTCCGCCTTTTTCGTGCCAACTTTAGCCAAAGCAACGGACGAACAAGCGAAACATCAAAAATGAATTGACATCATCGCAGCATCGTCTTCCATCGTAACCAGCTTAATTCCAAGCTGCGAAAAGGGTATGTCCCGACGGGATGTTCATTTTGTTCATAACAGTATAAGCCAATGAGATCAAGATAGTTAAATAGCAAAAAGTCGGACTGTACCGTTGGACGTTGGGCTACTGATGTGCGAGGCCGTCAACTACATCCCGGCGAAGCTTCTACCGTAACTCCTCGCCTCCCTCGTAACTCGCTGAGTGCCGCCACTGTTACAAGTCCCAGGACGGGGAAGATTCCGGTTTTTTTTTTGGTTGATGACGTACGCATACGTATTGGTGCTCGTCCTCGCAATCCGCCACGCACTACGGGGTTCAGCTATATTTTCACCGTGTATACGATCGATCCTGATCTACGTTCGTGCGCCAGGACAGTCTCCTCGCGGCAGTGGTGGCCGTATAGCGCTTCTTAGCGGGGGTTGTTACTTCCTTTTACCTTTTTCACCTTATACATGCCCGTTGTTGCTACATCGGTGTACATAGTTTACTCGTAACTTTTCGAAACGTCTCGAAGAAAACAACTCTATCTTAGGACAAGATTTTCCTCGGTACGACCCGCTGTTGCTTTGCGGTGGCTGATATAATGGTCCATAAGTAAATACACATAGGCACACAAGCAGACAAGCACACACACAGGATATAGAGATACACGCTTATACCCATAGACGTGTAATCGATACGTTCGCTTCTTCGCCTTATTTACGATTGACAAGTGAATTTTATTTGAGACCGGGAGTCTTGCGTCGAAAGGTTTTGACGGTAACGAGTGGAGTGTCGAGTTATCGTGAGGAATACAAGGAGTCCTCGCGAGTCCTTCGTCCCCGGGGGTCTCTATTGGGCTGACGGCTATTGAATAGACCCCGCAAACAGTCAGGAGTAATCGATCATATTTCACTGCTCGAGAGAGGCCTTCGCGATGACATGAAAGATTGATTCTGGATGCAAAGCCCGGCATTGAAGCCTACCTCCAACAGCAAACGGATCGATGAAGTAACGCGAGTGCTGGGGACACGCGTGTGTTGAAGCATCCCATAGGAGGGTGTGTCCATGTGTCGAAGACCCGAGTCCTTGGATTTAGGAAGATCGATATACAAATCCCGAAGGGCTAATCAACTAAATTCCCAACCAACTGATGGTTTTTCTTGGGTCAAGCGTTGAGCAAACCTCTTTTGGGATGATTCTGTTGAATGGACTGGATATCGCCTGCTTTCCTAGCTCCTGTAAGGGCTTAGGACCGGTATACGGCTGCGTTCCGCGCCGTATACCGATTAGCGGATGGTTCGCTAATCTTCTTACGGAAATCGATGAAATTCGTGAAGATAAGGTGGGCGTCAGGGTCCTGGTGATCGTCATGTTTACACATTACATAAGTATTTTAAGATGGGAATTGATATATGTCCAGAAGGTATTTACTATGTTGTATTGTCATAGTCGTAAGTATAGGTATTCAAGAATAATCACATCAAATATATTCAGCTACGGCGTCTATATGCGATTTCGCTCGAATCCTTCCATTTGGAGGTTAAGGCGTTACCCCCACTTGTAGCGCAAAAAAGGCCTTTTTCATGAATTTTTTTAAAGAAAACTACAAAACTTTTTTAATCGATCAATATACCATCTTAAAGAACACATCTTGAAGAACTTTCAGTAATTTTTTTTATTGAAAAATATTACATTGTTCAGTGGCAAATGGCCGTCAATGAAATAATGTTTTTATATACACGGTTTGCGGTGACCAACATTGCGGCGAAGTGGATCATCTGAACAAAATAATGGGGATGGATTTAGTCAAATATAAGTATAAACTAGTCTTTGATCGAAGGATTTTAAAAAATATTCATTTTTCACAAAATGGCGGACAGTCAAAGTTAATGGTTCGATTTTAACGAAAAAAACGGCCGTTTTTTGGCTATAAAACGGCCATTTTTTTCGAAAAAAAATCGAACGATTAAAGACAACATTTTTATGTATTAAATAAGCCTGCAAAATTTCAAGAAGATCGGTTCATTAGTGTTCGAGTAATCTTGGTCACCGACTTCAGAAATGCCATTTTGAGAAAAACGCGTTTAAAGTTTCAATTTCCGGTCGTTTGCACAACGGATTCTTCTCTTTCAACGCTCATATCTAAGTCAATTTTGTTCGGATCAACTTGAAATTGTCAGGACATATTCTCAGATACTTATACTTCAAAAAAATGCAATAAAAAAAAATCGATTTTTTCAAAATCGCAAGTGGGGGGTAACCCCTTAAAGTGAATCGTGTCACATCTCGGGTAGGTAAGGGGAGGTACGTTTGTCTCCAAGTTATAAATAAGAATTTTAGTTTTGCGTTCAGCTTCGAAAATGAAAGTTTTATGCTAATTTCAACGAGTTTTCATATATGACGATTAGCGATACAGCAATGTAAACACTCTGCTGATTGCTCGCCACTGCTTCCGATAACTGGGACAAAGTTGGCAAGGAAAATCTTTTGAATCGAATATTAATTTATAGAAAATCAGGAAAGAAATATTGGGTTTGCAATTGGCATTGTCTGAAGAATTCACGGATCAGTAATCGTCATATTTGCGATAGTAAAAAGATATACTTGTATATTTACAAGTGGGGCTCCAGCTAGAAAAGGGGTTTAGAAATTTTGTACCGAGTCGATGTATTTCAGGGCATTTTGTTTATAATCTTCAAGTCGGGGGAAGACAATTTCAACCCTTATTTCAACCTCCAAACGTTTTTGTTTTACCTTTTTAAAGGTATGGAGGAAACGGGTTTGGTGACATCAAGTGGGTCAAATGACATGGGTTTGGGTTTGTTCGGGTATAAGTCAAATTAGAGTAAGCATACAGAAAACGTATTTCAAAAATCGAATATTTTCCGGAAATATTTTTTTTCTCAATAAAATACCCCTTCCTCATCAGAAAAAACGCATTTTCATACTGCAGAACAGCCTCGGACATGTGAAAAAATTTGGAGCCGATTTGGGCTGGAGCCCCACGTGTAAATATTTACCTTGTCGATTACTCAGTCGTGACCATGTGAATAACTGGCTACGCTCAAATACAGATGACCACCACTCGGTCGAAAAATATTAAAAATCATTTTATGATACAATAGTTGTTTATAATAACATAATTAAATTAAAATGATATAAGCATATTTAGTTTTTTTTATGAATTAATAAAGTTGTATGTAAGAGAAATGGATGTAACTTAAACTGTTTGCCAAATGTTTAAATAAAAAGTACAAACTTTGCGACTGTGACTAGTGACCTTTGCATAATTAGTTAAAGCAGTTTCAATACACGTGACGATTAGTGGAACGTTTACATGGCGATTACTAGACCAACCATCATAGCGGCATGACGATGACCCGTACAATAGCGTTTTATAACCTTTACGAAATATTTTCTCGAAAACTTTACCAGGCACGATAATTTCATAACGACGATCTGCGCAATAAATAAACTGATCAAGAATGCCTTAAAATAACTTCTACTTACTTTCCAAGTTGAGCTATGTAAATTTACGAAGTCGTGGGATTTGCTTAAGGGGTAAGGCCACTGTAAATTTTTGGAAAAATCGATTTTTTTTATTGGCTTAAAAAATAGTTTAAACCCTCTAGTTTAAAAATAGTTTAAATCCTTTTAACTTCTTTTTAAAAATTTTTCCAATAAAAAACTATTCGCAAAACTTTAAACGCGTTTTTCTCGAAACATGGTTTTTCAAAATGGCACGCAGCATAACTCGAACAATTTTCATTTTTTTTACTTGAAATTTTAACGAGATGTGAACATTTACATTATCTTGAGAATGTCGATCGGAATTTTCAAGAACTTTATTTATTGATTTTTTATTAACAAAAAACTTGCCGTTTTTTTCGTCAAAAATCAATTTTTTTTTTCAAACGCACGCCAAATCCACAAAAATTGATACTTTTTAAAATCCGATCGACATTCTCTAGCTATAGCCCTCTAGATTAATGGTTTTTTTTTTGTTCTAGATTCAAAAGTGCACCAGTGGTGCTGCGTGCCGCGGAGCCCTGGAAGCAAAACATGTCCCGGGAAGATAGCTGTGGAACCGCCATTTTGTTTTTTTTTACTGTAAAAAAATTTTATAATAAAGTTTAATGTATGCCCGATAACACCATTAAAAGTTTTTTTTCAAATACCTTCAATTTCGGGAGCAAAAAATTAGTGAAAAAACCTTTTTTTTTGGGCCGTTACAGTGGCCTTACCCCTTAAGTTGACGATTACTGGGCCAACTACCTCAGCTAGGATTTGGGCAATTTCTTTTTATCATTCACCAGGTAGAAAGACAAGTGTCGAAGATCGTTTGATCTGGATACATCTGCGTGCTCGTCATTTTTATCGACGGAATTCGATCCCCAAGTTCAATTGATTTCATAACGTCGAAGCAAATTTAATTTCGATCAATATTGTCGATTTTGCGATGCAAGATACACGCGTAGATTTTCCGGTCGTGAGACTAACCCTACAAATTAGCGTCGCAAGAGTTCACCCTTGCAAATTTAGTAAAAGTAAACGAAGTCGACAAAGTTTTGGTTGTCGGACCTCGTTACGGTTTAAAGTCCAATACTGCTTCGTAACTTCATAAAAGTCGTAAAATTCTTCTGTTTTATTCTTTTTTGGTGCATATTTCCACGTTCCGTTTATCTTTCCCCTCATACTCGCTGTTCATTCTCCTTCCTCTTTTCGTCTCGGCCATTCTCGCATTTTCGTTCTTTCGCGCACACGCTCGTACCGCGTCCACTCTCTATATAATAATATTTACGAAGTGAGACGAGAATCGCGGGCTGGATAGCGGCGAGATTCGTAGGTGGTCTCGCCGTTGGACGCGCAACGATTTTAAATTAAAATTAAAGTCAAGGGTTCTTACGATCTTTTTGGCCGACGTATCGCCACGTTCGCGTCCTGCCACCCGCGTAACAATGTTAATGGTCGAGGCGCGGGCGAGGTGAGAGAGAACACCGAAAATGCGATTACTTTGCCACACTCCCCTACCTTACTTTGCGCGGCGCTGCTCCCTTTTATTTAGTTTGCAAAGAGAAACAGGGACAGAGAGAGAAGAGAAAGAGAGAGCGAGAGAGGGGGGTTACGAGTGCCCGCGAGTATTGTAATAAACAATTTTTATTTTTATTGCTCAAAAGAAGCAATTAAATCGCCATTTTATAGCCTTCAATGAATTCAATTTATTTGGTATTCGGTTTCGTTCCTCGTCTTTCGAATTTATACAAGCATTGAGAAATTTTTGCATGTGAAGAATCAATTCGTTCGTAACTCTCGATACACCCTCCCATAATTTTCACGGATATTATTTCAGTCCTTGGTGAATGCAATTAAAAATACGACGAAAAATGTCAATGCCCTTGTTGTTGGTATTATGGATACAACATTCCGATAACTGCACTGTAGAAATCGTTTTAAAAAACGTGCGGTTCGAAACTAGGGCACGTTTATCTAAATTGGAAGAGTTATGCATCAAAGACGCTTTTGTATTCACCGAAAAGTTGCATGTGTACTTTTATTCGATAACAGAATTTGCAGGAGACTTTTCAATGCTTTCATTAAGGCCTTACAGCTGAGTAGAAAAATCTTTTTACCGTTCTTTGTTATTGGCTTAAGGGGTTCACACTTGACCAGTGTTAACGCTGAAAATTTGGATAATTTTCGGGAATTTTTTGAAAGAAAAGTGCTCAATTAAATGTTCCGAAAAATTAAGAATATATTTGGCTATATTTGACCTATATTACGTAATTTTTTTACAGAAAAATATTGAGATCCAAGCGACTTATGCATTGCCTTCGGAGGCACCAAAAAAAAGTTCCTCCACTGCTGACATGATTCCGGCCGATTGGGTAGCTGAAACCGAAAAAGGAAAAAATGTCGTTAAACTGGAAGGTATTTCCTGTACCATGACGTAGGATTTTCGAAAAATATCAAAATCTAACAAAATGGCGTAGTTATGAAAAAAAAGTTTGTTTTCTTGCCTATAAAATGGTCGTTTTTTTCAATGCGAAATCGTCAATTTTCATCCAATCAAAAATAGCCTATGTCATTGTAGAGTAAATATATTCAAGAGTACACTGTAAAAAATGATATGAAATTTACAATACATTTAAGATACAGAGGAATTGAATTTTACGAACTCAGTAGATGAAATTAAATTTGAAACACTTGTACTTGTAAATTTAAAACAGGAACATGAAATTCTAACGTGGATATAGAATTTAATAGCCGCAGCATGGAAATAAAAAAAAAGTTTGTAAATTTGTGGAAAATGTATTGCATTAATCCGTGTCTTCCTTTGAAAATTACTACAGATGTATAATAAATCAACTATAAAAAACAGAGCATTGAAAATACAAAACAAGTTTGAATTTTATTTACAGCTGCCTGAAAAATATAATATATGTGAAACTGAATTTTACGATACGTACAATGCATGATCACAACAGATTTATTTAAAAGAGCGAAACTGGAATTGAAAAAAAATTCATAAACGCTGATGAAAATCACATGAATCAATGTGAAAATTATATTAAATTTACACTACATTTAAGGCACAAAAGAATTGAATTTTACGAACTCAGTAAATGAAATTGAATTTAAGACACTTGTACCGTAAATTTAAAACAGGAACATGAAATTCTAACGTGGATATAGAATTTATTAGATGCAACATGGAATTTCCAAGACTGCCACTGAGCCACTGAGAATAACAATTGTTTGTCAAAAACAAATCACAGATAAGTTGAATTTAATGTGTTCGTATATTAATATTGAAGAAACATTTCATGATTTTTATAATTATTGACCCGGACGATATCTCAAAATCACATGAATTTCAAATACATGCGTGCAGTGAGCAGAGATGGTCGCGCGGTCGGTGTACGCACTCGGCGGTTACTTATTATTCAAGTATTCAATATTAATTATGATAAAGCTGCGAAAAAATTATACACACAAGTATCACGAAAGCATCATACAGCACATGAATTGAATGGTCTTAATTTGATAATTTTTACATAAAACCGTATTGCAATTATCAATTTCTGAAATAAACTTAATACTTAGGATCAGTAATTTTAATACACACCCGTATATTGATATTAGCAAATGGTTCTTGAATTTAATATACACTCGTATTTTGATATCAGCAAATGGTTCTTGCTTTCAATATACTTGGATGTAATTATTTCTTTACACGTGCATTATTTTTCAAACGCACAAGTATATTAATATTACG
Organism: Ophion obscuratus; assembly: GCA_964007375.1. NCBI lineage: Eukaryota > Metazoa > Arthropoda > Insecta > Hymenoptera > Ichneumonidae > Ophion > Ophion obscuratus. The sequence continues at coordinate 14,769,653 of OZ023313.1, forward strand.
GAACGACACTTTCATTTTTTAAATAACCTGCTTTGGAATTTCAAAATCGTATCTGAAATTTCATAAGCGGTATCCGCATAAAAACTTCCTACACTTGTATAGAAATTTTTATACAGAATTTTTTTACAGTGTACTCAGTTCAAAATCCAAGTCAATCGTATAATTGCTCTTTGAGTTACAATGTCGGCAAATTTAAAGAATCTCATTTCGAGAAAAACGCGTTTAAAGATTTAACTATCAATTTTTGCAAGATAAAATGATATTTACGATAAAACTGCTAATCAGCTATACCTGGTCCGTACAATGGACCCTCCATTTCCTCGAATAATGCCTGCTGAGAGGCTGAGGCTTTTCACACTGGTATACCCCTTAAATGATATAAGCCAATGGCTTAGATAACATAATTACCGTTTGTATGAACCTAAAGATCTTGGATTTTTTTAAACGAGTTTTTCATTAGCAAATACTGTAGGAAAAATGTAACGAAAAATAGAACATATTTTCAAACATATACCGTTTTTGAATTGTTTTCTTTGGTTTTTTTAGGTTCATATAGAGCGTGTCGGTCTCAGAAATCTAAAACTTTTTGGGTGTGATGTTTCAGATCAATGGACCAGGCGTTGGGTTGTACGCCGTGGAACGACTCAGGCGACAACTGTCTCTGAAGCAAGTGTCGTATAGCTGCTATTTTTAAATACCAAAGAAAATATATTTTGTTTTTTTTTTGCAAAATTAAAAGATGTAATGAATAATGTGTACATGAAATTTAAATGATGTAGAATAAATAGTTTCGAAACGAAAAAATCTTGGAAATTCGGTTATTTTCGACTGCCTAAAAGGATCTCCCCCCCCTTAAACATACACACAGATAAATGGGTCGTCCATTACATTTTGAAAAATCTTGAATCTGATGACGGACCAGGTCATCAGTACAAAAATAATGTATAAAAGGAATTAATTATACGCGGAAATTCGATAGGAAAATGTTTAGAGTTCATTTTCCGGAGCGCCTCCGAGCGCTCCAAAAAGCAAGACACAACCAAAACGGTGGAAGTAGGAATTTTGAGTCGTTTGGTCCAGTTGTTGTACAAAAAATATACAGCGACTTAACAACTGAACACCTACCATCACAATACCTCCGTGGGTACCCACAGAATCCAAATGAGAGCTCCGATTCTATCGTGTGGATCGTTCCTAAATCAGTTTCGAAACTTTAACCGCGTTTCTCTCGAAACAACGTTTTTGAAATCGGGAGGACGTACAATTCGGGCGTTTTTCATTCGATCGACTTGAAATTTTAATTGTAGCTTCTTCGATAGATTGTCTAAATAAGTACACACGATTTTTACGATTCATCAACAATTCTCATATTTATAAATAAATCAAGACCAATTTTTCAGCCCAAAAAAATTGTATTCAACATGACCCATTTTTCGAAAACCATTTTTGAAAATAATTGTGTGAACTTCTCTAGCGAAACTAATCCAAATGACTATTTTTTTTTTCGTTCTAGCTGCTAATCCATGAAATTTCTACGTCCTTCTTCAGCACCTGAAAAAAAATACACTTTTATTGTAGCTACAACTGAGCCGTTATTTCGTATTTTTTTTGTATACGTCAACACATGTAGAATAAACGCTCAAAAACTCACTTCAATTGTTCTTTTTTTTAGTATTCTCAAACAAAACCCCAAAAAGTCTAATTTTTCGGCGAGCCACATTGATGTAACGCCTTAATATTCCTACTCCAGCATTACCATTAAATTCGGCGTTGTCGACATTTTGTTAAACGGCCGCGATAATTCTCATCGCTTAATATTCATTGGGGAACATCGCAAAGTGCATTTTGAGCTTTGGTTATTGTGGCTACAGGGGCGAGCACAGTCACCCGTTTATCGTCGTGTTTCACGAGGATCGAAAACGGCGTTGAAACTGATTTCATACGGTCGAATATAATTTTATTCGCGGATATACCTGACAGCAAAGCTGCCGCCTTACGTCGTGCGTCTGCACATCGCGGTACAACGTTCCCGCACATGCTTCTTTCCTCGACTGCGTCGTTTGTCTTTTTCTTTTTTCTTTTTTCTCACCGGGTGGCGGATAATTGGTTGCGTGTTTTTGGGCAACTTTACGATGTTTATAAGCTCACAGAGCTCGTATCGTCATTTTATAATTAGCCACGAGTTGCATTAACGCACTTGAAACGTGTACTTTACTGTATATGCCGAGCGGTGCGCCACGCACACAGCTGCCAATTAATAATTCATCGTCTACGTACATACCCAAGCACACAGATATACGTACGTACATAAACTCATATTATAGTGGGATCACGGCGGGGGTGGTTTTGCCTTCCGTCACGCATCAGTACAATTCGTATCGCACGCCATACAACGAGGCGACGAGTCTCTCGGCATTTATTCTCGTTTGTATCGATATATGTATTTCGTTATTGATACTTTTGTTAATCCGTTAAGGGGGAAGATACATTTAGGCGAGGAAAAAATTTGCTGATTTTCATGATTTTTTTAAAGGGAAGATTTCTTTGGCATTTATTAGATTTGGGGTATGTTTTATTACTACTTTTGGCTGTTGGATGGTATTTTTTTAAATTAATTTTTATGAGTGGTAGAGGTATGGCACAGTCTTGTAAACTGCATTTTCAAAACTGGCGTAACGTATAGCTAATCTGCCAAGTGCAAGTCGGGCCTCGCTCTATTTGGGTTTCGTACGTGAGCGATTCTCCCCCAATTCAGCCACTTTTTTTTCGACTATCTCAGATCTGCCCCATAAATGCTTATATCAAAGTACTACTAACAGGCAATCTATGTGAATTTTTTCAGATTTTTTAATTCAACATTTTAGAAAATGCCGTTTTTTTTCCAAATGAATATATCTCGGAAACTAGAAGTAACTGAACAAAAATGTCTGTACAGAAAAGTTGTAGTTTTGTGTTAGCTTTCGAGCGAACGACTTGAAATAATTTTTACGTTCCGGTAACGCTGATTTTTTTACCAAAAAGGGGGAAATTATTTTTTTAAATTAAAAAACGGCCATTTTTTTGGTGGTAAAAATTACAGAGTCTTCCAGTATGCCTGATGATATCGCAAAAAATCGCCAGAGTGGCACGGATCGAGGTTCTAGGGTAAAAAAAATTAAACGACACAAATTCATTTTTTTATACCGGAACCTCGCTCCATGCCACTCTAGCGATTTTTTTTTCAGTTATTTCTAGTTTCTGGGATATATTCGTTTGGAAAAAACCGCATTTTCTAAAATGTTGAATTAAAAAATCTGAAAAAATTCACATAGAATGCCTTTTAGTGGTAGTAATCTCTTTATTTCGTGTACACCTTTGCGGGTTTTTTTTACATCTCCTTTCTTTCTTTACACGTTTTCTTGCCTTTTAGTATTACTTTGATATAACCAATTATGGGCAGATCTGAGATGCTCGAAAAAAGTGACTGAATTGACGGAGAATCCCTCACATATGACCAATTCACTTTTTATTTTTAAGTGGAATATTTAATAAGGTAATGCTTTTTCTGCCTCAGTTCTTGGGTATTACTAAACTGAAACCATATGGAGTGATGATAACTAAAGAAAGCTTCGTATACTCCTGCTGTACGTCAATAATTAAAACATATAAAATTATTCTTGTTTAAATATTTACAATACCAAATGACTTATTATTGGAATCGGTACCAGAAGAAAAATAAATTAAATATACGATCTACAGTCTTTTTTTAATTTGCAATCTTGTTTCTTCCGTGACGTCAATCTCTCGTTCTTGGCTGGGGCTGACTCCAAAAATAAGTAATTTGGTATTGTAAATATTTAAATACCAATAATTTTATATATTTTCATTATAAATTTATTGTGTTCTGTATACAATAAATTATTATATATACTACACTATGGATCGGCGTTTTCAGTATTTGTTCTTTAAATACAGTTTATGGTACATAATGTACAGAAATTCCAAATTCCTAACTAGTTTAGTTTTTGTGATAGACCCCGTATCAAAATTGGTCTAAAACTGACAACTTTGACAGTTCTCCATTTCTTTATTTTTTAAGATAAAAAAGAAAAAAAAATATTCGTACTTTACTCAATGAGCTTTAGACGGGGAACCCCATGGAGAATAATTTAATTGAATTTTCAATTCAATATTTGGTTTTGGGTCAAGATTTTACACCAAATATCCTAATTTCAGGGCTGTAAATCATCCCGTTTACGAGCTAGAGACGAGACGGACAGATAGTGAGAGTGACAGCAATAAGGTTCCGTTTTGCCCTTTGGGTACGGGACCCTAAAAAACGAATTGGCCGATTCTGATGAAATTTGGTATAAATATTTCTAACCTTGTTGTCTAAAACATGACCCTAAATGTTTTGGAAAAAAAAAAGTATTTTTCGATTGCAAAATGTAGTCACGATTTTTTCCGGAAAATTCAATCTTTTTGTTTCAAAGCGTACAATTTCATGGAATTTAAACATTTCTCACGTTTTCTTGGTTCATATGCTGCGTATGAGTGTCAATGAAAGAAAAATCTTCGTTGGATTATTTTTTTCACATTAATCCCGCCGACGTGTCACGCCGTCTGACAACATCCTCCGCAACCCGTTGAGAATACCGTGCCATAGCTCCGTCATTTTCAAAGATTAATACAAAAAATGCCACGTAACAGCCAAAAGTAGCAATAAAACATACCCTAATTGTCAAAAATGGTGATGGTTTCTTTACAAAAAAATCATGAAAATAAGCGATTTTTTCCTCGCCTCAAGGTATTTCCCCCTTTAAATGGAATTTAGGAATACCTTTTGGAACTTGCTTCTCTTTGGATCTTTTTTCTCGTTCGAGTTACTCTTTTGCGATAAGCTTTCTCTTTAACTATTGATCTTCGTTGCGCAATAAAAAAACAATAGACATTTTTCGACACATTGAATTATAATATTTATTGTATGCATGAAGCTCAGGCATTCGTGGACATTTATGGCATTCTTGGACTAAGATGTGATGCAAAAAGTGCCTTGTTATATTTTTTGCGATACATATGAGGTATTCCACGTGAATCCGGTGGACTTTTACCCTGACCCCCACCAATTCGATTAATTTTTTTGTCCAATTCCATTGACTCTAAAAGACACCCGCATTTTTTTTACATTTTTCGAAACAACCCTTAGTAAAAAAAAATTCTCCGAAAAAACACCCCGATTAAAAAAAAAATTGTTGACTAAGGGTTGTTTCAAAAAATGTAAAATCAGGGTGTCTTTGAGAGTCAATGGAATCAGATAAAAAAATCGAATTGGCGGGGGTCAGGAAAAAAGTCCACCGGATTCACGTGGAATACCTCATATAGAAATCAGTTTTTTATTAGTAATTTCTAAAACTCTACATATGCCTGTTCGTCATTGAATGACGAAAAAAGTTCGTGTAGAAAAAAATCGTCAATTTAGCTTAAATTTTGCGAATATTTATAGTCCGAGGACGGCTCTAACATCGATGTGATATTTTCGTTTTTTCCCTTTACGTGATTTTTTTCGGTTCGCGAACGATTAACATTCCGGCACTTGAGGTGTACATAGTTCGTTCCGAGGTGGAGGGTTGAGCTACATGCGATCGCCCGGTGGTCGTCCGACGTCCAAGAGTGAATTATCTTGGCGGTTGGTTGCGGTTCAATTTTATTTTGATGCATTTCGAAAATGCCCCACGGCTGCATGGGACGCATTAGTCACGGTGTAATTGGCGGTGGGGAGGTCTACACTGTCCTAACGTGGAGAAACAACACGGTAAGTTTCGCCGTGTAAGGAGGGGTAGGCACGACTTTTAGACAAATTCCAGCTTTGCTTCTGGGATTTTTTTACATTTTTTTGTACCGAAGTTTTATACGACCATGCCCAAAACCGAAGATGGCGTGAACTGTATTGTATCTTTTATTAATTTTTTAAATAAAAAATTCCAACCCCTACGGCTTTTGTAATAATTAGTAACAATGTTGAGCGAATTGGCGGTAATGTGATTTTTCACTGAAGTACTTCTCGAATAAACGACACTCTACAACGACACACACATATTTACATGTATATTACATGTGAGTCGAGTCTATATGATATCGAAGTTTGCATCGTTGGAACGCAACGAAAGTGTAGCAGCTCGAACTTTTTGTTGTTGGTAAATTTGACCTACGAAAAGCACTCAACCGTTTTTTTTTCAGAATCCTCGTTAGAAATCTACAGCCCACATTGTCAGGCTAAGATTTTGGATGATGAAGGAAATGAAGAAATAAAAATGAAAAAGGTATTTTCGTTTTGTTTCAACGATGCGAAATTCAACGTCGTCACTCTATTCCAATAGGAACAAATACCAACTTGTGCAGCAATTGTTGTATCCAATTGGATTCCCATATCTGTCTCTACTTTCTGATAGGGATCCAAAGGGCCATCGCATTGGATCTCTATATCAAAACGTCCCGCTCGTACATTGGATTCTAATCGGGATTCCCCGTTGGCATCCAATGTACGAATTATAGCATCCAAGGCACATTATCGAACCGAATCCCATACGATTCTTGATGGAGCCCATCGCATTCTGTACGTTGATTTTTCCAAACAAAATATAGGGTGTCACAAAATGACCTGACATTTTAATTTATTAATAAAACGTATTATTTATTTGAAAAGTAGGAATATTTTGATTTTAATATAAGGTACATAGATGGAGGTTATGTGTGGAACATAATATCCGATAAATGGCCGTCTCGTTCCTGTTTGCAAACGTTCACTCTTTTGACGAAATTTTCAATACCATTTTGGCATAATTGCGGACTAATTTCATTAATAGTGCGTCCAATTGCTTCCTTATTTCGAATTGGCATACACGTTTCCAATTGGCATAAGGTAAATGTCCCAATTATTGAACAGCTAAGGATCTGGGGGATTGAATTCGGTGAGAAAAAAATATAAAATCAAGAAAAAACCATCGCTTTCAGGTTCAAATGATACTGTGATATTTTTACTTTCGAAAAATCACCCTTTAAATTATTTTAAAATGATTTCAAATGAAAAAAAAAGAATAACAATGTGAAGAATGCAAATGTCCCAATTATTGAACACTGGAAGTGCCTATGTCCCTAATATTGAACAAGCATGGCCCAGTTATTGAACACTCTCGAGAATTCTTTTTCCGTTCTAAAAATATTATTTTGGGTACAATATTAAGAAATAAAAGCAAAATCAAACACTTAAATAATCTTTTGTTAAACATGTAAAAATACAAAAATATATATTTAGTCTCTTTTGACAGGTTTTTGGTTTATTCGCATTTGGTTTATTTTTGCTTGTCAACTCGAACTTTATTTTATTTTTATTTTCAGCTGCCTCGTTTTCATGTTCTTTTTTTGTTTGATTTTGTCGCAACTTGGTTCCCTGAAATATCGGAGAGAAAAAAATATTGAACAGTACATTCGTATTTTTAGGTTACATTAAGGTTATATTCTCTTTATACTTTCCTTTTTATGTTTATTGCACGAAAACACAAATAAAAAATATATTTGACGATCTTAGAGTTATTATTAAAAGAATAAAGGTAAGTTTATTCAGTAACTTACAGTTTTTGTTTGAATAAATCCGATTCACACGATCTGTCACACGTTAACTGTCTCCATGTTTTGATGGGTTTAAGGGGTTACGCCCACTTGCGATTTTGAAAAAATCGATTTTTTTTATTGCATTTTTTTGAAGTATAAGTATCTGAGAATATGTCCTGAAAATTTCAAGTCGATCCGAACAAAATTGACTGAGATATGAGCGTTGAAAGAGAAGAATCCGTTGTGTAAATGACCGGAAATTGAAACTTTAAACGCGTTTTTCTCAAAATGGCATTTCTGAAGTCGGTGACCAAGATTACTCGAACACTAATGAACCGATCTTCTTGAAATTTTGCAGGCTTATTTAATACATAAAACAGTAGTCTTTAATCGTTCGATTTTTTTTTTCGAAAAAATGGCCGTTTTATAGCCAAAAAACGGCCGTTTTTTTTTCGTTAAAATCGAACCATTAACTTTGACTGTCCGCCATTTTGTAAAAAATGAATATTTTTTTAAATCCTTCGATTAAAGACTAGTTTATACTTATATTTGACTAAATCCATCCGCATTTTTTTTTTTCATATGATCCACTTCGCCGCAATGTTGGTCACCGCAAACCGTGTATATAAAAACATTATTTCATTGACGGCCATTTGCCGCTGAACAATGTAATATTTTTCAATAAAAAAATTACTGAAAGTTCTTCAAGATGTGTTCTTTAAGATGGTATATTGATCGATTAAAAAAGTTTTGTAGTTTTCTTTAAAAAAATTCATGAAAAAGGCCTTTTTTGCGCTACAAGTGGGGGTAACGCCTTAATGACGCCAACTTGGAGAATTCGAGTGTTCAATAATTGGGACACACTGCATTTTCTATGTCCCAATGATCGAACACCGTATTTTTTAACAAATAATTAAATAAAGTTTTTTCATAAAATTGTTATTTATAAGAAATTTTCTGAGGAACCTGAAACGCCTTTACTTTTTGAGATGCGACAGTTTTTGAATTTTTTATGCCCTTATGCATGAAGCGGCGCTTCTTAGCAAAAACGATAAGCAGTTACCACGAGACGTCAAATCGAGTCACCGTTGCTGATTGACTAATTTTTTTCTCTATTAATTAAAGCTTTTTTTGCACAAGTGAGGTAACATTTCGATAGCTAAAAGTTCCATATATGTAATGAAATTTTATAAATAAGTAAATGCATGCAGGCGAATGAGAAATAATAAAAATCCAAGATAGTGTTCAATAATTGGGACATTTACCTTACGCGTTTCCTTTCAGAAAAGCCCAAAGAAATAAGTCCAATGGCGCCAATCGTACGGTCTTGGTGGCCAATTCACATCGCCGCGGCGCAAGATAACATGACCATGACATAAAAATAACAATTAACGACATAAAAATAACAATTTTTATGCGTTACTCGATCGTGTAATTCTCCATGAATAAACCTCAATACTTCCTGATGCCAGTTGTCAAATATTAGTACTCTATGGTCGCCACAAAAAAATGGCGCGCAATTTGAAATGTCAAGTAATTTTGAAACACCCTTTATATCCCGTGGTTACCACACAGGTGCAAACATGCACCACTTAAAATGTCTCGTTTGTGACTCTCTGGAATGTTTTTTGTGATTTTCACGAATTCTCACGGAATAAATACTATTTTTCGCATTTGAGACCATTACCATTGGATTCCCGGGACATTTAAACCCGAAGAATTTTTTTTCCAAGCCTCAAATCAATGTTTAATTTTCATTCATTTTTTCTGAGCTGCTATCGACTTTGTTTTAGGCCTGACGAAACCAAATATAAATCACGGTCCAGCACAAGTTTCGGAATTTACGATCTACAAACCCCCGGAAAATTGCATCTAAGCTCACAGTGCCCCATGATACATTGTACCCCACTCTCTCCTAAATTTTGCCTGAACAAAATACATTGTTAACGTAGGTTTCCACGTGCTCCAATTTTCGAGACCCTTCTCTGTTGACTTCGGCCGTATAGAAAAAATGTACTTTACTATAAAAAACGAGACCTGTGAATAAATAAAATCGGAAGAAGCGGCCAAACGCCTCGAGGTTCGTATCATTTTGAATCTTGCGAATATTGTTGATCACAGGTTTGTGGAATTTAAATGAGAATTCTGAGAAATGTTTCTTCGTACTCGTGTATAAATTAACAATGGGGTGGAAGCTTCACTAAAATGTATCTTGAACGATCATCGTATAATTAAGGAGTGTATGGTGGCGCCATCGAGTCTTGCCGGTGAAAAAAAAGAACCTACTGCAAATACTCTTCGTACCGATGAGGCTGTGATTATCGTCTAAAATTTTTAATAATGCACACGACGCGCCGAGATCACTTCCCACACGTGAATTCCGTATTAAATTCTATATACGTATTTGTTCGGGAATCGGGCTTATTCCGATCGTCGTTTCGTCTCCTTTGTTCCCATCTTTTCGCCTCTCATCTCCGTCTCTCTCTCTCTCTCTCGCTCTCCACAAAGCCCTTCAACCTTCGAATCATTTTGATTCTTTTTATCGTATACTCTCTCTCACACCCTCGCTCCCTTATCTTGGCATATTAATTCGCGCGCGTGGGTGTGAGCGACATGAGGTCCGGGCTCCGTCCCTTTTTCTCGTTTTTTTTTTAACATTCTGCCTCTTCTTGTTTTTCTTCTTTTCTCTTCTCACAAGTTTCACTCTGTCCACCCGTTGTTCTCTCGCGATTTCTCGTCCAAGTGTTATCTCTCGGTTCCCTTCGAGAATACTTTCCGTCCATCTTGTTCTTTCAACATTTTCTTCGTACCTCCCGCCAATTTCATCGGTCCATTGTTCTCCCGCGCTGAGTGTTATATTCGTATTGGGGATTTTTTTATATTTTTTTTCTTGCGTGATAAGTATAGTATAAACGTTGGTTGGCGCGAACCACTTATTGTTGGAGTGAAACATTCATACGTTACGTACAGTCTTGGACGTTCAGTTTCCCTTTGATCAAACGGGACTCGGTATCAATAAGTCGACAGGGTGGTTGTTGGTCGCTGCGAAAAAGTCGAAAAAAGTGGCGATTCAAAAGTACCGCCTTAAGGATTTAGGCGAGGAAAAAATTTGCTGATTTTCATGATTTTTTCACCATTTTCGAGACTAAGGGTGTATTTTATTACTACTTTTGACTGTTACATAGTACTTTTTGAGAATATTAATCTTCAAATATGGCAGAGTATGGCACGGTCTTCTGAACTGCATTTTCAAAATTGGCATGACCCTATAGCTATGCCTATAGGGTCAATTTCATCGGAATCGGTTGATTAGGGTTTTAGCTTAAAAATTCATCGACCGGTTCCGATGAAATTTGGTATAAATCTTTCTAACCTTATTGTCTAAAACGTGGCCCTAAATGTTTTTTAAAATAAAAAAAAGTATTTTTGTATTGCTTGTAGATGGCTACATCTTGAAACTTCAAGATTATCAACATTTTCAAAAGTGGCGTGACGTATAGCTAAAAAACTAATAGACCGATTCTGATGAAATTTGGTATAAATCTTACTAACCTTATTGTCTAAAACATGGTCCGAAATATTTTTATAAAATTATAAAAAAATAATCCTTTCATTGCTTGAAATGGCTACATCTCGATGTAGCCAGTAGAAAATTCAATCTTTTTGTTTCAAAGCGTACCATTTTAGCGATTTTCAACATTTCGCATTTTTTCTTGGTTCATATTCTGCGTATGAGTAGTGATGGTAGAATAATCCTCGTAGGTTTTTTTTTAGATTAATCACGCCTACGCTATGTGTCACGCTGTCTGACACTGTTACGGGTCATTTTTTTCCGCATTTTCTCAAAGTATAAATATTCAAGAATATGTGGAAAAAAGTCAACTCAAAATAGTGAATATTAACCACGCTACAGACGATTTAGCGAAAGTAGGTAGTGCAGCGAATTACGTTTACTAAAACTTTCAATCGTGTTTTTCTCGAAACGACTTTTCTCGACCTGGCCGGAATCGTAACTCTAGCTATAATTATCTAATATACAATTTAAAAACAAAAAACAAAATTGCCAAGCCTCCAAATATAAGCATTAAAAGAAAATAACATAAAAAACATTTTAAGCCTCCAAATATAAGTATTAAAAAAAATAACAGAAAAAAAAACATTTTAAGCCTTCGAATGTAAGTAAACATTTTGCCAAAATTATACTTTTTTTTCAATACTTGCCATTGCGTGAAATTTTGTTTCTTTGAAAGAAAACGGCAGCGTACAATGAGGACTACATTTATAAAGATCATAATAACTTTCATAATTTTCATATTTCAAACCACTCAGTGTCAAGTTATCGATCTGGCCATTGTATCACTTTTTTTATACACGGGCTCTATTATACCTCAATGACGTTGTTAATGTTTGAAAATAACAAAACCACACGAAATACGTTCAATGTACGCTTGACAACATACTTCTTTTCCAAATCCCAAAAAAAGAATCTAGTGGACCAAAAAAATCGTAAAAAACGACTTTCTTCGGCGCGGCCCAATGGTGTCCTCCCTTAAATTCGCGGGTACATAGGCAAAACGGAGCACGACCAAAGATTTCGGGAGGCTGTACGTTATCGCGGGCCACGTGAAAGTGTACACGGAAAAATTGGGAGCGAGTAAGAGCGAGAGACGAGGAGAGACGACGGAGGGAAAGGGCTAATGCATTCTCGATGGTTGATTTATGCACTAACCACGGTAAATATATCGGTACTCTCGCCGCGTATAAAATTAATTTCGTACAAGGCCCGGCTGGCCTTGCGGTCGTGTAACTATCAATATCGAGAGGTATCGTACAGACTTGCCAGGGGTTCCGTCGATATTCCCTCACGCTTTTCTACTTGAGACCGGCGATGTATTTTATACATTTACAAAACCCGCGTACCGCGATCCGTTTCCCCTTGCACTTGTAATACGCACTACGAGCGCCTAACTTTCTTTTCTCACAGCCCTCCACTCTGGCCCATTTCTCCGACACACACACACACACACACACACACACACACACACACACACACACACACGCACGCACGCACGCACGCACGCACACACACACGCACACACGCACGCACGTGCACACACACACACACGCACACACACACATACACACGCACGCACGCACACACACACACACACACACACACACACACACACACACACACACACACACACACACACGCACGCACGCACGCACGCACGCACGCACGCACGCACACACGCACACACGCACACGCACGCACGCGCGCACACACACACACACACACGCACACACACACATACACACACACGCACACACACACACACGCGCGCGCACACACACACACACACACACACACACACACACACACACACACACACACACGCACACGCACACGCACACACACACACACACGCGCGCGCGCGCGCGCGCACACCCACACACACACACGCACACGCAGGGATTCATACATTTTTAGGTATAATATTTCATGTACGATCGCGCAGCCCACGAAACACCTCGTTAAATTATTCGCAAAAACGAGGATCCGCTTGCGAATCATTTACCAGGACTCCGCGGGCCTGAAACATTTTTCAACTCTAACGAGCAGAAATCAACGGGCAAACACGTGTTATCCAAGCACGAAGAAATGAAAAAAAAATATTCAAAAAAGCACAGCCAGGCTTGGATAGAACGTGGTAATGGATCGTGACATTTCATTGACTTTGGCAGAAAAAATAATTACTCCTGCATTCATTCGTTTTATACATTGGCAGAAGATAGAATGATAAAGACAGAAAATGAAATCAAATTTTGGCATAAAGACAAAAAATCAAATGAAATATTCCCATAAAGACAGAAAAAAAAATTAAATTAAATATTTATGTATATAAATATTAACCCTTTGAAATCGAGGCCTTTTTCGCACGGATAGAAAGTGGTGAGTCACCTCTCGAGTGCAAAGGGTTAATTATTGACAGAAATGTAATTGAAGTCTTTACATACATGAATCATTTAACTCAAATAAGGGCAGAAAAAATAATAAAGAGAACTTTCCGAAGTTCTTTTCAACGCTAACAGTATTTGCGATCGAATATGGTTCAATGTTCGCTTAAGACGGGACATCACTGGGGCGAGTAAAAAAATCGATTTTTTTTGCATTTTCTCAAAGTATACATATTCAAGAATGTGTGAGAAAGTTTTAAATGACAATATTGAAAATTGGCCAATGTAGAGACGATTTAGTGAGAGCAGGTAGCGCAACGATTTACGTATGATAAAACTATCAACCGCGTTTTTCTCGACCTGAGCGAAAACGTGACTCTAACAATAATTGTCCAACTTCGAATAAATCGAAAATGTCCGTAATTGCAGTAGCTATCGTTGTACATAAGTAAAAACTTCGCCAAATTACACTTTTTTTTGAACACTCGCCGTTTTATGATTGTTTTTCTTCATTTGAAAAACGGCCACGTACAACGAGAACTACATTTATATAGATTATAAGACTTTTTTATTTTTACTTTTCAGCCTAAATATTGTTAAGTTATTGATTCGGGTGTTTAACGAAATTTTTTACACAGAGGCTCTATGATACCTCCATAACGTTGTTAATATTAATTTATTAAAAATTGAAATTTGCACGGAACCAGTTCAATGTATGCTTAATAACATACTTTTGTTGCAAATCGTAAATAAATAACCCAGAAGATACAAAAAAAATGAAACACGACCCTTTTTCGGCCCGTCATGCGTCACGGTGGTGTCACTTTTGGCCACGCTGGCCGCTCGAAAAATGGATATATTATTTAAAAAAATAATAAACTCGAAACTATGAATCGGGAATTTTTAATTTTTTTATTCGACGTCAGAAAGGGCTTTAAGAATAACGTAAATAAATTTCCCTTGAAAATATTTGAAAATGGCGGCGTTATGCACATTTCAGCGGAGGCCCTCCGCACCATACGCGCAGTCGTTGTCCCACCGGTTACTCGGTCGTGTAGCATTTGAAAACAAGGCGAAAATAAATAATCTTATTCGCGAATGGTGTCGTTACAATGTGGCATAGGGGCCGTCCATATATTACGTCATTCTAAATTTGGGGGGGGGGGAGGTTCGTCTGCGGATGACGGTAAATGATGGATGAGGGGGGGGGGGGGCGTTTCGAAATTGACGTCATTCTTGTGATACCAGTTACTTCAAAATGTACAATAGTATATTGTACAACTAGAGTGGTTTCCCCGCATGAGTGATGAAAAATATTTTGCAAGTACCTAATGGTATTAATTATTGAACTCATTATTTATTTATTTATTACATAAGGTTTGTCTACATTATATTCGAGATCTTCAAATAACAGCGTACCTATGAAAATAGTTCGATCCAGCCAAAATGAATATGGGGAGGATACGGAGATATTACCCGTGATCCAGGATTTGCAAGAATGGGTGAAAACTCCGTGGGAGCTATCCAAAGAAAACTAAAGAATAGGGAAGAATAATATTATTATATTAATGAAAATTGCCAAAGTACGAAATAATAAAAGATGATTCTATAACAAAATGTGGGAGCTATCCAAAGAAAACTAAAGAATAGGGAAGAATAATATTATTATATTACTAAACATTGCCAAAGTACAAAATAATAAAAGATGATTCTATAACAAAATGTTTTAATGTTACCCAATTTTTCTCAAATCCGCAAATGTTTTAATTTTGCCAAACTGGTAATGACGTCAGTTTTGCGAGAGGGGGGGGGGGGTTATTAGGAAATGACGATAGGATGATTGTAGGGGGGGGGGGGGGGTCGAAAATCAGCAAAAATCGATGACGTAATATATGGACGGCCCCATAGCGATTTTCTTTTTTTTTTAATTTTGTTTTTGACCATTAAAAAGATTATGTCGAGAAAAAAATTTGTTTTTTTTTCACCTAAATTTGACGAGCAAAAACATTAATAAAAAAAAACCAATCAAGTTATCGCAAAAATCCTACGCTACATCTTAGATAATGTATCTAAAAGTATTGTGTAAAAATTTGAAAGCAATCGAACCTATAGTTTACGAGATTTCGTTGGTACCAGTTCGAAAAATGTAGTTTCGAGATAATCGCAAAAGAAAGTAAACGTGCGGTCATTCGGCTGACGGTGCGGTTTTTGTCTTACCTTTAATCAGCGATTGTTCCTAAAAGTTCGAAGTTAAAAAAAATTAATCAAAAAAATGTTATGGTGGCCAGACGCCTTAAGAGGGAATATAACTTAGTAATTTTTTTTTGCATTTTTTTCCTACATCTTTTAGAAAAGAAGAAGAGCAAGAGAATGTTGAATACGAAGGACAATATTATGGTCCAGGCATTGCCGATTGAAGGTAAACACGAAATTTCCATGATTTCACAGTACTTAAAACTTTAAACGCGTTTTTCTCCAAACTATGTTTTTAGACACGGGCGTATGCGTAGCGCCTCGAGTTTTCAATCGATTGACGTGAAATGTTAACTGTAGCTTCTTGACACGTTATAGTCGAGCACGTAGAATTTTTTCCATAAGTTGAAATTTCAAAAGTTTTATGATCGATATTCGACCGATTTTTTTACGAAATTTTTTTTCTTCACATCAACGTCTTTTTTTTTAATCAACATTTTGAAAAACCCCTACGTATTGGACTAGCTTTTTGTATCTACTTTCAAAATATATTTCGTTTTTTGTTCTAGCTTGAAAATTATGACCTGTGCGAATACGCCCATAGAGGACCATGAAAAAAGGAGTTTTCTTTCATCGACTACTGCGCCGCCATTTTGTTTCAAAATAATTTGAAAAAAATGTTTTCTTCTACTTTAAGACTTGTACTGAAATGTATAAAAAACGAATTTAAAAATATTTTTTTGTTTTTTAAAAATAAACTGTCAAAAATGACCCTTGATTTTTCCGTCACAAAGGTATATTCCCCCGTAACGTTAGGAATGCCAACATAATATACATCGAAAATATAATGGATTGATGTACTCAAAAATTAAGTACTTTCCCTTCCAACGTTATGTTCGATTATACTAAGCAAGAATTCAATGGCTCCTTCGAATCTACACGGGGTAACACTTCCTCTGCACCGACCTTATCATGTGAGCCCACGATCGAGAATGTCACAATCAATAGTAAAAAAAAAATACAAATGTCCGTATATTCATTTTCTTGTTTTCCAGCTGTATTACGAAATCGATCGTCACTTTCGATTCGTACAAATAAATTAACAGGCTATACCAGTGTGAACGCTGAAAATTTGGGTGATTTTCGGGAATTTTTTGGAAGAAAAGTACTCAATTTAATGTTTGGGAAAATTAAGAATATATTTGGCTATATTTGTCCTATATTACATAATTTTTTCATAGAAAAATATTGAGATCCGAGCGACTTAATGCGCTGCCTTCGGAGGTGCCAAAAAAAAAAAGTTCCTCCACTGCTGACATGATTCCGGCCGATTGAGTTGCTGAAACCGAAAAAGGAAAAAATGTCATCACACTGAAAGGTATTTCCTGTACAATGACGTAGGATTTTCGAAAAATATCAAAATCTAACAAAATGGGGTAGTTATCAAAAAAAGTCTGTTTTCTTGCCTACAAAATGGTCGTTTTTTTCAATGCCAAATCGTCAATTTTCATCCAATCAAAAATATCCTACGTCATTGTAGAGTAAATATATTTAAGAGTACCCAGTTCAAATGTCAAGTCAATCGGATAATTGCTCTTTGAGTTAAAATGTCAGCAAATTTGAAAAATCTCATTTCATATTCTCGAAAGTATAAAAATCTTGAAAGTATAAAAATCTCATCTTATATTCTTGAAAGTATAAACTGTCGAAAAAGGCAAAAAAATCGATTTTTTGAAAGTGTCACACTGGTATAGCCCCTTAAATTTCCAACTTTTCATTTTCAAACACTTCAACTCTTCGTGATCTGGTATATCGCCCTTTATTCCATGATCGCATACGAATCGTCGCAGACCGCTCCTGGCCATAATAACTTTCAACGTTCCCTCCCCCCTTTGCACCCTCTGCCCCCTTCCGTAATACATCAACCTCATCTCTCGAGTTTTGCGTACGAGGAGCAAATGTATATATAAGAATTATATTCGCGAACGATGGGTCGAGAGTTGGATCTCGTTGAGCTGAGGGTCGTTCTCGATGAGAGCATTCAACGAGTCCCACGTGCAATTTTCTCTGGATATATATATATATATATATATATATATATATATATATATATTCATGGGATTGTACAGAATATAGTGGTACAAAAGGAGCTTACGTGTATTATTGCAGTATTCTCCATTCGCGTACGAACACTCGTTCATACCCCAGCTCTAATGAAACACTAGCACATGCTTGTCCGTTTACGAGGTAGCATCTCGATCATGGACTGCAAGCAAGTAGGCGTTTCGCTTGAAATTTGATCATTAAATGTACGGAAACGTCAAAGAGTCGTGGCACAGCCTGACAGGACTGAAAAGTTTCTAATCTCTTCCGGCGTGAAAAAGTTAATAATATTACCAATTATATCATATTTGTGAATGGAGAAATCGGAATGATCTCGTCTGGTGGTTGCACGAAGCGAGGTTAGCAGTCTGGAGCCTGGAAACAGGGGTATTTCGCACAATTTTTTATGAATACTCAATTGATAAAATAAAAATTCTGTTCGGTGGACTAGATTTTACATATCTTCAAGTGTCTTTGAAATTTTTTTGAGACGATTTTGTTCAAAAATGCGTCCAGCAGAAGCTGGATGAAGCGAGTCACCTTTGTCTGATAGTGTCCTGCGGCTGGCAACATCACATCGCCAATTCTTTATCGATTGACTTGATTTTTTAAAAATCTTGTAACAATATTTTATATCGACGTATGTAGGGGTTTTTTGATATGTTGAAAACTTTTTCGGAAAAAACATCTTTTTACCGAAAACAATTTTATTTTTTCGAGCATGTATCATTTTATTAATGCGGTCATTCCATGTGGCAGGTAAAAAAATCTATTAATGGTGAGTCAACATTTTCTTCGTGTAAATCGTAGTTGAACTTTTAAACGCGTATCATTTTCAAAACTGGAATTTTCAAATTCGCTTTCATGGTATCTCAAAAACTATTGAATGTATTTCGCTCAAATTTTTATGGTATAGTCAGCACATCTGTAGTTCACACTCGATCTAGAATATTTCTGATATCTGCCATAGTTTTTTTAAGCTGAAAAAGTCGAAAAAAATGACGAATCTTGGAGCTTAACTTTTAAAACCGTGCCAAAAGTTCAATTTTCGATATTTTTGTTTTATTCTCGTTCCGGCGATAGCCTCAAGTCTACAAATTCAAATGCCGTTTGATTTTTCGATTTCAGATGAGCACAACCTCCGGAATCATGGCAGCCGTCAACCAACGTTTTTTTACACGTGAGTGTCTTCCGAACGGTGTAAAATCGATTTAACTCGTTATTTTTGCTTGATAAAATTCTGAGGGACCATAACAATGTTAATAAATGTGTGGTAAAAATTCTAAGATAGTGTGTTTTAAGGCAGGATTCTACTTTGAAACCATGAAAAAAACGCGATTTTCGTGAATTTTTTCTGGGAATACTATTAAAGATATCGATATGGGGTTTAAACTGTTCAATAAATACACTCTTTAAGTACATAAAAAAAAAATTTTAATGTATTTTATTCATTTTTTGTACACGTAAAATATGTTTAAAGCCAACGCCTCGAAAAGCAGGTACCGTTGCCGTGGTCGTGAAATCTTCCCGACGGATGGTCTGAAACAAAAAAATCAAATAGTTTCATGTTCAGTATGTCTTCAGGAACCGACCTAACTAGAATATTTTATATACGTGCAAAATTAACAAAATGGCGGCTAAAATACGAAAAAAATGCGTTTTTTTGGGTCTTTTTTTGCAATAAAAAAATAGTTCTAATCAAAATTTTAAGTTGATTGTAGTTAGGTCGATTGGTACATACATATAGAATATGTGTTCCAAATTTCATAAGGATCGGTTCAGTACTTTTTGAGTTATCACGACCACGGTACTTGAAAATGTCGTTTCGAGAAAAACGCGTTTAAAGTTTTCGTGAGTGCGGGCCGCGCGCCGGGCGGGTCACAATAGCGCGCTCAGGTAGGTGCGTTCGAAAGGCGAAAAAGGATAGTTAGACTGCTTGGAACTTTATAAAATTTTGACCGAACATTCTTGAACATATTTACTTTCGAAAAATGTAAAAAAAATTTTTTTTTTCAAAGTTTCAAAGTAGAATCCTGCCTTAATAATTCATACAAAAAAATATTCTCTAAGAAAGCGAAAAAATAGCTGTTCACATGGGATGACCCCCTTAGGAATCAATACTTTGTTAAAAATATTAATCAATTAATAATCAATCATAAATAATCGATATTATATCAACTGGGTATCCATAAAAACTCGGTCGAGTGTGAGTTGGGCCTCCCTCTATTAGGGTTCCGTACATATGACAGATGAACTTTTTTGAAAAAATACACATTTAATTAGGTAATGCTTTTTTTCTGTCTCAGTTTTTAGATACAACTAAACTGAAACCAGATGGGGTGATGACAGCTAAAGAAAGTTTTGCATACTCCTGCTGTAAGCTAATAATAAAAATATATAAAATTATTCCTATTTAAAAATGTACGATATCAAATTACATATTTTCGGAGTCGGTACCAGCCAATTGCCAATATCGTCACATTTTTCGCAGAAAAAGAGGATACGAAGAAAAATAAATAAAATATACGATCTGCAGTCTTTTTTTAAATTTGCAATCTCGTTTCTTCCATGACGTCAATCCCTCGTTCTTGGCTGGCACCGACTCCAAAAATAAGCCATTTCTTATTGTAAATATATAAATAACAATAATTCTATATATTTTCATCATAAACTTATTGTATTATGTATAGAATAAATTCTTATATATACCACATTATGAATCGACGTTTTTAGTATTTGTCGTTTCAATACAGTATATGGTACATAATATAAAGAAATTCCAGATTTCTAACTAGTTTAGTTTTAGAGACAGACCCCGTAACAAAAATGGTCTAAAAATGACAACTTTGCCGGTGCCCCATTTCTTTATTTTTGAAGATAAAAAATAAAATAAATATTTTTGTACTCTGCTCAATGAGCTTTAAAAAATGACACCCCACATGCCGGGGTAAGACATTTTTTTTCTGCTCCGCTTTTATGTATGGGATCCCCATGAAAAATAATTACATTGAATTTCTAATTCAATATTCGGTTTGGGGTCAACATTCAACACAAAATATCCAAATTTCAGGTCTGTAACTCATTCCATTTACGAGCTAGAGACCTACGGAGGGACAGACAGCAGAATGACAGCAAAATTGTTGAAATTCACCTTTTTCAGGGCTTTAGACTAGTCGTCTCCTTTAATTGTCATACCGAGGTCAAAACTACATACAACGGTAACGTGAGAAGAAAAAATACGTGAAAAATTCGCGATAAACGCGAGGAATTATGTATCATTATTAAACATTTTTCATCCCCGAATCCCCCGAAGAGCCGATACACGTGTCGCGCGTTATTAATATCGGTTGCTCCCGGACAGAAGCTGAGAGAAAAAAAAATGCCGAAAGTCAACGGTATGCGTGCGTCGTGACGTGAAATAACCGCGCAAATATCTCTTCCGTACGTACACCGCGATCGCTTCTCAGCTGCCACCTCGGAACATATTTACTTCGCGCATCGTCTCGTGCAACGTCTCGTGAAAATCTTTCGTTCCGCAAGTGTATAATCTCGGAAGGCGAAACTTTGGGGACACGTCGCCGAGTAGACGATGCCGCTCGATAATTTGCATACGATTATGCGTTTATATGTATACATATCAACATACAAGCACACGCGTATATGTATATGCGCTGACGTTGCTACTATAAAAGTGTGTGACGTATGTGTGTACTTTAAATTTATGCAGGTACACTCCGCAAGAAAAGCCAATTTCTCGATCTTTGAAAAACAGACGTCTTTTAAAATGGATATTGCGATGGTGAGGTTGAGAATTATTATCGATCATTATTGTATTGTATTTATTGTATTTATTTGTTTTTTAAAAATGTATTTATTATTATTATTAATTTATTATTGTTATTGTTAATTACTGTTACTAGTTGAATATTTCGGTACATAATAATGGATGAATAAAAAAAATTATAGAGACGTCCTCTTGCGGATAGCATAGCTTAAGGTTTTCCTTTCCCGAATCCGAATATTTAACAATTAACTGATTTTCGTATGTAGTCAATTAAAAATACATTCCAGTATGCTGGTGAAATTTCAAACCAAGTTACCGAACTTTTAACAAAAAATGACCACTCTAAAAATCGTCTAATTTATACGGCACTTTATGGAGATGGCACACTGGCCGCATTTCTATCTAATAATTTATACACTAAATAACTCTAGATGTGTGATGTAAACTGCTTTATGAGTGTGAAAAATTCTAAAGATTCCGTAACGGCAATACAAACAGGGGGCCATCGAAAGTTTCAAGAGAATATTAATGATTAAACCTGGAGTAATGTAATTAGCAGACAAATTTTCGTAGCCGCGACTTTTCAGAGAAAATTAAAAATGTATAAATCTACTAAACGGCGCAAAATTTTTTATCCCAGTTTATCGTTAGGTATAATAATTTATGGTAACTGATTTTTTTTTTATTAAGCGCCACTGTAATTTACCGATGATTCAGAAGGGCCCTGCTCATGCCTACACAAAAACGGCCCTCCGCGAAAGGGGCGTTTTTGGTGTCATCTCCAAAGCCTCTGAAGCCATATTAGTAGCTGTGTCAGGCCTTTTGTTCATTTTTTTAGCCTGTCGAACCCAAGTCTGGCGACGGCGTACAATTTTCTTCGGAATAGTAATTACGATTTTTTAAATTCATTACGTATCACCTGATATTATATTTAAAAAAAGGAAAATAATACAAAAATATCGAGGAAATGTCTACATATTCTTCAGTCATTATTCCCATCTGGGTAATAGTAATTGTTTCCCATGTTTCTGAAATGCAGACATGTTAATTTTACTACTGACGTAGAAAATCTTTATCTTACAAAAATTCCACAGCATTCACACTTCGCAGTCACCTCGTTCTTTCTTATTTCTTTCTCGAATTTCATGCATTTCCCTTGCCCAAGAATTTCAACTTTTTCACCCAAATGAAGCTGACGTATTTTTTTTCTCGTAGCCCTAAGTACCCTGTTGACGAATTGGAGAATTTGTTTTTTAATTTTTTTCAATGACCAAAAATCGGAATTGTTCCACCTGTTTGTCGCGACACTTTTTTTTTTTTTTAATCATCGTTACAACTTTTGATCAAATGTTTCTGATTTCGATTTTCATTTCGAAACGACGGAAATATGAATCCTCAAAATAACGAAGATTGAATTATTCGAAATATTATCCGTCGACCGATGAAGGAATCGAATAACTATTACACCAGAGGATTATTTATTCGAGAACATATATTCAGATAGTCTGCAGTTTGAGTCAAACAAATACAGATTCGAACAATCTGCAACATTCATATCTCCGAAATAGAAAAAAGTGAGTATCTAATATTCGTGATACCGTCTATAGTAAAAAGCCACATATCGAGACTACAAACGTCGAATGTGTAGATCTCAGAAACGCAAATGAACGATGGTCCGAAATGGCGAATACCTAAATGGCGAACACGACATGGCTGCCTGACCCGACTGACCACTAACGCCATCTGCCATCTTCATTCTGAAACGTAAGTAGTATTGCTCGATCCCAAGTTTTCCCTATCCGGACCGTTCGCCATTTTGGCCCATCGCTATTTTAACTGATCCACTTTTTGGTCCTTTCCTTTCATGAGTTCGAAATTGTAAACTGTCGTAATATTTACAATTCGGCGATTTGACGTCTCGAATTGTTTGGTGTATATATTCAGGCGAATCGATATTATATCTCTCATTATTTTGTTAAATCTGATAAATGTTTTCGCTATAAATCAACTTCGACATTTTTGTATTCACAATTTCGATTAACTATTGTACAGACTATCATAGGATTAATCTATCTATATTGGAACGTTCATCATTACTGTATTCGAAATTTCGGTCCTTCTGAATACTGATCGTTCGAATTTTCGATTCCCACCCGCCGATTGGAGAAACGAAACAGATACTTGCCTTCTGGAAATTTTACATTTCCCGCGATAAGTCACATGTTAAGGGGCCGTCTATTAATTACGTGAGGCGTTTAGGGGGGGGGGGGGAGGGGGTCGAGTGAAATCTCACCCAATCTCACGTGGGGGAGAGGGGGGCTTCGGCAAATATCACGTAATTTTAGTAGTTTTAGTAATTTTAGTGATCACGTAATTTTTATCACGTGGAGAGAGTCTCCCTACTACTTTACATGGTGGAGTAAATGGTACTACAACCGCAGTTACTTCTACTACAATTTATTTTCCGTGGACGTATGCATTTTGAAAAATCTCACGTGAGATTAGGGGAGGGGGGAGGGGGTCGAGCTGAATCTCACGACATCTCACCAGGGGGAGAGGGGGAGTCGAAAAATCGCCAAAATCACCTCACGTAATTAATGGATGCCCCCTAATGAGTAACGAAAAAAAAAAAACAAAAAAAAAACACGACCTGCTTCGTGTGTGCATATTGTTAATTGTTTTGTGAGCGAAGTTCCGCGCGGTGGTAAGTTTTGTGACGTTCTGTACGAAAAAGCGAGAGAACTCTTCATCCGCGAGCGTGACACGCGCGTGGATTGCTCCCCAACTTTGACGGTGTATAAAATTGCATCTCCGTCAATGTATGTATTGCTTGGGTACTTCATCGACACGACGAGGAGTCCCGTACTTAAATTGGCCCTAAGTGCCAAGCTCTGCGAGTCCGTCTCACGTTTTTTCGCGGAAAGAGTACTATATATATATATGTGTGTGTGTGTGTGTGTGTGTGTGTGTGTATATATATATATATATATATATGCCTTGT